>QANU01071617.1:0-10407 GCA_003254905.1 Nissolia schottii | reverse complement strand
AGTTGGGAGTTTAGTGGTTTCAAGGGATCCAATGACTATGGTTAAGCCATTCTTATATATTTGAGCATGCATCATGAGGATGGGATGTCACCTAAGAGTTAGGGCAGCCCTAGAACACTAGAGGTCAATGACTTAATATTCAAGAAAGCATAATGGAACTTAGGGAAATATGTATATAGTTATATGCTAGGAAAGCCCTCTCTTGGCAATGTCTAATTGACACGCCCCTCGCCAGTCCCAAAAGGGTGGATTGGTCAATGTGTTACCTTGCCAGATCCCAAAAGGGTGGATGTGGTTAACGAAGTAATCCCAAAAGGGTGGATTAGTTCACAGAGGTTAAGGACACAAGGAAGGAAAATGTGTTACCCTGCCAAGTCCCAAAATGGTGGAGTTGGTTAACGAATTAATCCCAAAAGGGTGGATTGGTTCGCAGAGGTTAATGGCACACAAAGATATAAAGTAAAGTATAGAATTGCTCATCGAAGCAACAAGAGGTGAATGAAAGGTTGACGTCATACCTAAAAGAATAAAGAAAGAAGAATAAGGACGCTAACCTGGGTGAGCCAGTACGCGTAAGAGATCCCAAGTCCCCCAAGCATAAAGCATAAAGGATATGTATGTATATTGATATGATGATTGAACAGCTATATGTATGTCAGTATGTATGTGATAAAGTATATATGCATAGTCATGAATGTTCATGTATGATGTAACGTCAAGGGAACGACCCGAGACGGATAGCTTAATTATAATTGAATTGTAGGATTCATAAGCACGCAGACTTAGTAAGAAACACCGGTTCCCCTATCACCTAGATAATCTTAGATAAAGCTGTTCAGGACCTTAGGCCAGATAATAATCAGTACGGTGTTAGTATACAAGATCACTTAGAAATCCCTAAATGGCCTGGAGGATACTCGAGTAACTGAATCATAGGTAGCCACAGGAACCCACTGAGGACTTAGAGTTCTCACCCCCACTCGATTATGGATCCAGATTGCAGCTATGACGTCACCACCAGCTAAGGATGTGTGGCTCTTTACGCGCACGCGCATGCGCAACTACCGCACTAGCACCCTCTTGGAGACGAATACTTACGTGCCCGCACGCCTACCTGACGAGCAGGATCATCCCAGACCAAGGCTTGGAGCACCAGGCACTTCACCACTGAACCCTATTTGGGTGGACGAGCGTCTGGGGAGCAGCAGCAGGAACCTGATTCGCCTCAATGGCAATGAGGAGATACCTCCCTCAGAGCCAGAGTCGACACCCACGCCAGCACCGACGCCAGCTACTGATCTAGGTGCGTACACCTCACCAGTTCCCGCTCGAGGTCGCCGGACCACGGCACAGAAGAGGATACTGACCGTCCGATCACAGCGCTTTGCCCCACGCGGCTTCTCGGCGGTGGCAGACCTGAGCAGCAGTGAGGAGGAGGAGCCTCTGGAGTGTCTAGGAGACTCCGAGTAGGTGGAGACTAGCCGGACCCGTCTGCAGAGTTAGGTTGTTGTACCATACACGAAGCGAGATGTGCAGCTCGTGTATGTAGTTGCTTTTAGTTTCCGCGTTTGTATATTATTGCTACTGTTTATGTATATTATTATCCTCTGGATAGAACTATGTATAAACTTTATGTATCCTATTAGAATGAAATGTTGTGTATCTTCGGGCCCTTATGTGTACTGTCTGCCGCTAAAGCTCCGCACTACAGGTATGTACTTATATTCTCTTATCCTCTAGTTATGTCGTTATTCATTATATTACTCGCACGGCTTATTACTTCCCATTTGCATGTATTTTCCAAGGAAAGTTCAAATTGGCCCGTATTTTCAGTAACCCTAATTTTAACTAGTAAACTAGAACGGGAATAGTTCACAGCCCAGCATTCAACTACCTAGCCAGGGAAACCTATGACTTAAGCATATGCCAACTAGCTAGGGTGTTGCAGACCGGGCCTTGTACTCCTCAGTGGCCCAATAGCGCTTCAACTCCCCTAGCTGCTCGCTCGTGATCCATTCGGGGGCCAGGGTCTTCCCTTTCTTCATGTCCGAATAAAGTTGTTGTAGGCGCCTTCCAGCTCGGTAGTTGAACGCTTTCTTTGCGCAGCTTCTTTCGGAGTAAAATTTTCCTACAAACAAATATAATAATTAGATAAAACAATTTATTAATTTGTTATTACATAATATCAAGACAATAACGAACGGTAACATATATATTGCCAACCTGGAAAGCATTGTACCTCCGCTCCTTCTCCTCGGGACGTAAATCCTGCCACTTTCCGACGAACCGGACATAACACTTCTTCACCGTATCCGTCATAGCTCGTTTTGCCAACAAGTGCGGAATGAACCTACAAAAAGACATAAGTAATAATAACATGTTAATTAATTAAATAATTAATAATATCAAAACTTAATTAATAAATTAATTTACGACAAATTACATACCCACCGGCTTTATCATCAACTCGCAAAATGGGCCGATCCTCGATTAAGGACGAGTCAGTGCGCGGGTCACCACCAACACGATCACTCGACCCAGACGGCTGCTGCGTCTCGGGCTGACCCTTGTTAGGGGAAAAGGCTCGGGGAGGGACGATCGGAGAGTCCCCGAACAGTCTTTCGCCTTTCCCTGCCACTGGTGACTCCATGAAACTGAGTAGAGGATGGTCGCCTGACGCTGATAGCCCTGACGTGGGCATAAAACCAGCCCCTGTCGGTGACCCGGACGAATGGGACAACGTCCTGCCTCCCCTCCCTCGAGCAAGGCATCGTGAGGGGAAGTAATCATTCACTTGCTTTTTTCCCTTGTCGCCGGCCATTTCTTAACTACACAAATTAAAAAATAATTAATTTACGATATCTACGACTACTACTACAACTACTAATAATAATATAATAATAAATAATAATTATAATAAGTAATAATAATAAATAACAACAATAATAAGTAATAATAAACAGTAATAATATTAATAATAAGGAGTAATAATAATAAACACAATAATAACAACACAGCTAATAATAATAATAATAATAATAAATAATAATAATAATAATAACGATAATAATTATAATAATAAGTAATATATAATATAATATATAATATAATAATAATATAATATTATAGTATAACATATATGTATATAATATAACATATAATACCTACATATTTAAAANATGTATATAAATACATATCACAGGTGAATACATCTATACATACATGATGGAGGTGGTGGACGGTGGCGGATTCGGTGGCGGCGGCGGCGGCGTTGGCACGAGGCAGGAAGCAGGACGCAGGAAGACGCTCGGCTGGTGACGGTCGCGGTGGTGCCCGCAGAGGCGGAGGCGCGGCGTCGGTGAGATGAGAGAGAGGGTGAGAGAGATAGCCAGAGAGATAGGAGAAAGGTCGTCGACAGATTCTGGTATAAATATCAGTATTATCGTCGGACCTGTCCGACGATAACTGACTTTAATGACGCCCGTTACGAAAGACGCGCCGGTCGAGTTACCGAGACACTTTCCGTCGGCCAAACCCGACTCTAAAATATAACCGTTAGCGTTACCATTAGCCTAAACCAACGGTAACATATTCATTAATGAACTAGCATCGATTAATGAACCAATGTCATTACCGGCGGCATTAACCGACAATAAACCGCCACTAAAGTGACGCTTTGAATTCTGAGAACTTTACCGTTGGCCCATGTTGAAAGCTTTTTACACTCCCGTCATTCAAAATAATACATCCTTCTTTACAGCTTTCAGATTCACAAGGAATCCAATTGCAGTATAGTCGGGTATAATCGTATCCACAGAGAGTTGCAAAAATACCGTTCTTGAGTTTGTTAATTAAGCAATGGAGTAAAGGATTTGTGGTTTGATATTTAGATAAATAAATAAACAGCAGAAAAGATAAATAGGCAACAAAGTAGAGACAGATCAGGAAGCTTGTTGGGTTTTGAATCCTATTATAGTTTCATGCATTCATAACTTAAACATCAGAACTACCATTTCTTGGATTTCTCGCCATCAGTTCTTAACTTGTTCATCGCTCTCGCGCATGAAAAGATCTCAGAGTTCCTTTGTTATGCCATCACTCTCGTACACAAACTTAACAAAGTACACCAGCGTTATTTTAGATGTTAAAAAGCGACTAATATCCCAAACTCTATCTCTATCAATTAGGTTTATTAGATGAATTGATTTAGTTCCGACTTATGATGCCGTTCTCACGCGTAACCAAACAGTTTGAATTCATGCTTTAGGTAGCTAAGCTAAAATAAGCATTAAGTGCAAAATCGATTCATGCAAATCATAGAAAATGGCAGATTCATTAATGCAAAAGTACATGGATACAATCATGCTATAATAGTTATCAAAATCCCAACAACAAGAGGATTACAAACCCATCTTACAAGAGATAACCTTAGAGGCAAGGTGATGGACGCTTACCATGACACGTTCTCACGCTATCATGACGACGTCCGTCGTGCTTCCTTGGTTACTCTTGGCTCCTTCACTAGCCTCCTCTTTGAAGTTTCTTCACCGCCACGTTTCCTCTATGTTGCGGCTCTGCTCTGACATTATCTGTCAGAGCTGCTGAGCGGCGTGCGGTGCGCTGAGCGGTGTCAGAGCAGGGTGGCATTGCGGCTGCAGGTGCGGCTGTAGAGCTTCCTTCGCGGCTAAGTTTCTTCACCTTGAAGCAAGGTTCGCTGAGCAGTTTGTTACATCCGCTGAGCGGTTTCTTCTTTAGGTCTGCTGAGCGGCCTGTAATCTCCGCTGAGCGGTGGCGCATCTGCTTTGGGTTTTCGGCTTCTCTTTGCCCCCTTTGCTCTTTGTTTCCTTTCTCTGTGGTGATTTCTCTTTGATCTTTATCTTCCCAATGGGCTTGTATCCATCTTTAGAATATTGTATAAATCCTACAAAAAGTGGAGAATTTAGTCAGATAATTCATTAAATCCTAAGCAGACAGGTGTCGTTTCAATAGTTGAAATTGCATAAATTTGGCACTTATCAGCCCACGCCGAAGGTAATGTGTCGGTTAATGAACCGAAAGGTTAGTTACTTACCGTCGGCGCAGGCCCGACGGTATTACCTCCTTAATTTTCATCAGCCATAACTGATGGTACCTCAGTTTAGAGTTTAGGGTTTAGGGTTAGGGTTAGGGTTTAGGGTTTAGGGTTTTACCTTCGAAATTGTCTGACGGTAACAGACACATAATTTTTGCTAAGCCTGGCGACACTTTAATTAAGCGATTGATAAAGGCTAAGACCAACGTGGTTGTAATCAAGTTGGGAAACCAATAATATGATAATCCCCAACACCTGATTACAACCACCTTGGCCTTGACCTTTATCACTCTCCCAATTAATGTGGCGCCAGTAATAAGCTCAGCAAAAATTAATTAATGAGAATGTTTAAATGATCAGCCAGTTAATGAATGACAAAGTTCAAGATGGTGGTAGTCATCACTATTCCCCCAACGGGACAGCTGATTATTACCATCATCTTTGACTTCGCATCCATTAGATGGCTCAGTTTACGCAACAGCGACAGACTGATAACCAAATTAAACTAATATCGCGTCCACGACGACAAAAGCATCGCACGACGGATAATAAAGGGGAGAATCAATGAGAGAAGAGAAGAGAATAGAAAATATGGTGCAGGTTTAGAAGGATGGGGGAGGGGTTTTTATACTATTCGGCCAAAGTGTTACCGTCATATATATTCGATGATTTTGTTCTCGGAACGGCTCTGCCATTAATGGGAATGTTGAAGGTTTTGAAAACGGCCGAGCGTTGGGAAGAGGGGTTGAATGCCCGAGGCACTTACCGTCAGTGAAGACCGCCGCTACAACCCCCGATATTTTTACTGTCGGTCATGGCCGACGGTTTTGTTCTCGGAACTGGCGTCGGCGCGACGATTAATGGGAATGTTGAACGGCCGAGTATTGGGAAGAGGCATCGGCTGAATAACCGAGCCATTTACCGTCGGTGCATACCACCGATATTGTCTAATATATTTACCGTCGCTTTGTTCCGCCGGTAAAGATTACACCATTAAATTATTGCATACACGTGGTTGTTTGCTATTCGTTTTCATTTTCCGTCGGTCATAACCGATGGAAATTTTTTTCCCGCCATACCGCGCTAAAAAATTACCATCGGAATTTCCGTCTGGTGGTGTATCCCACGGTAAAAGCAGGCCTTTTTCACCGGTCCATTTCCTTCGACCGGTTACCGTCAGTTTTCTTATTTTTTCCGACGGTATTACCGTCGGGTCGCGTCCGACGGTAATTTCTCGACGATAATAGGCATTTTTCTTGTAGTGTACCTGCACTAGCCCAACGGAGTTTTGATTCCTTCCTATACCTTTGGAACCTAAAGGTACAACCCCTAAACCAATTACCAACGTTGATATAGGTGACCAACTATCTACACTGGCCCAAAGGACTTGCCTCGCAAAGGAAGCATTATTATCAATCATACATCTACCTTTATAAGTGTGTTATTTTTAAAAAGGTTTTCTGGTGAACTCCAAATTAAAGCTTTTATAATCAAACTCTTATGAAAATTGTTTCTATAGTAATATAACATAATTATATAATGAACGTTGATTTACATCTGGATGCATGCCAATGAAATCAAACAACAATAATCAATAATAACGTGATATCATTTCATCTTATTCTTTGCATAATAGTCAGTGGAATATTAATATATTATCAACATGCAACATCATTATTTGCAGGTCGGGCAAACGTAACGAATTCCACAATAAATAATTCATAACATTTCTAAAATTAAAGCATAGTTGAACCATATTCACAGTACCCCATGCTAAAACGCCATATTGTGTTTCCAAAGACTATGATTCAATTCCAATTCTAATTTGCTTTTACTGCCAAGCCCAAGGCTCAGACTTACGCTAGACTTAGAGGACTTAACATGAAAATGAATTAGGTCTTGAAGTATCCTTTTAGCATCTTGACTTACGTCAAAATGTAGTACGAAATCATCCCTCAAACAAAGCATACATAATTCATAATGAACACAAAACTCGGTTAAAACACGATATTNTGAACACAAAACTCGGTTAAAACACGATGTTTTGCAAAACTTGTCAAAAGCACTATTTTTCTTCAAATCAAGAAGGGTTAAACACTTTTAAAAAATATTGACTCTAAGCTCATAAACCTTATAGGACTGAGTTGGTCCTTGACTGTCAAAGGCTCAATTTTTCGAAAACTTTCACCGAAACTCTTTTCTTGAGCTTAGCTCAAAAATTAATAACGAACTCGAAAACACTAATGATTACATAAAAAATCAATTTCAAACCTTGAAGTCCATTTTCTCAGATTGCATAAAAAATCAATTTCTCCCTAAGTCTCCCAAATTCAAATGTCTCAATTTTCACCCGACAACTATTTCCTAATAAACTTTTGAAAGCTCTCAACAAACTCGAAAACACTATTAGTTTTACTAACATAACTTGAAACCCTTAAAAATGTTCTTTGGAGACCCGAAATCCTACCTAAAAAACAACTTGAACCTAAAATCAATATTTGACAAAAATATTGTTCACAAATAAGTTTTCTGACATACTAAAAATCTCAAAAACACTAGTGGAATACTTTCTCATCCAAAGACCCTAATAATCCCTACTAAACCAAAACCTGTGATCATTTTACTTGTGAGAACAACATAATTTTCTTAGACACTTAAAAAAGGTAATACACTCAAAATTAAACTTAGAATTTTCACAAACCATTAAAATTCAATTTAGTCTTTCCAAGATCACATGGATGATGATAGAGCTATGGTGATGTAAAGGGAAGGACAATGCTGGTAGAGATGGTGACGAAACTTCGGTGGTGACTTGTGTGGTCGTGAGTTAAACAATGATGATGATTAAGGTGAAGATGATGGTATGGTAATGGTGGTGATCACGGTGGAGGGGTGCTGATGCGATGAAGACGATGATGGGGATGGTGGTTACATGGAGGAGGAGGATGGTGTGTCTGGTATGATGACGATGGGAGGGTGGAGCTTGAAGAAGGCTAAGAGAAATGTCTCTTGAGGAAGGAAAGAAACAAAGAGAAGAATGAGGGAAAGAGTAGAGGTTTGGGAGTGTGTTTGTGGGGTAGCCAAATGGTCACATGTCTCTTTGGAGACATGCCCATGGACATGTGGCATGCCAATTATCATGGTGTGGCAAGGGGTAGTGAAAACGTGGCGAGCTAAGGCTCGTCACGTAGTTTGAAGTTCTTCAGTATACTAAAACATGACGCTCTTGACTGTATGAGGTTAAAGTGGAATAGAAAACTCGTTTTACAACAAATTTTTCTCATGTTCTCAAGCTAACTTCGAGCCACACCAAACTACTAATAATTCTAAAAGAAGATTACCCATAACACCAATAATTTAATGTTTTAATGAAAATCCATAATTCACTCACCATCTCACCCCTCATAAGACCTCTAAACCTAGCTCAACAATGGTTACCCCCAGAATTATTATCAATATTAATTTTATTCTATTTAACGTTACTATTTAAATAGTAAGAATTAAATACTATTTAAAATTTGTTGAAGAATATATTTCTATTTAAAATCGAATTATCCTTCTTTTTGAAATGAAAATATAATAAAATTTTGGAGGTCTCAATGTTGTATTGATGATGTTTCTCTGGCCAATATCGTTTAGAATTTAAATGCTTGAATAAACATCAATTTAGTTTTTCTTAAATTTTGTATCGATCAAATTAGATCAATAAATTTAACTAACACAAAATTAGAGATCAATTTGAGGGTTAACATGTTTTCTGAATTGCAGCACCAAGGTGCAATACCAAATGGGGTAATACTTATTTCGATTCAAGTGTAACTTCGAATCACTTTGGTCATTAAAATTCAAAATTTGACATTTTAATCCTTAAAATTATAAGTTATAGGTCAAATTAGTTCCTCAGTTCATTATCATTAATATATTGTCACATTTTCGTTGATTTATCACATTAAAAGGGACAATAACAACAAATTAAGATTTGTAACTCCAAATGCTGTCACAACTTGTGTTGTTATTACATTCTCATTTAACGCGAAAAATTAGTGAAAACATGACAATATAATAATGATAAAGAATTAAGTGTTGAAACCTGCAATTTCAAATATTAAAAAATTATATTAAATTTCAAGAATCAAAGTAACTCGCACTTAGACTTCAACATTTTAAGAACCTAGATGAGTATTTTCCGGACAAGAAATATCATATTGTTTAATATAATCAATCAATCTAGCGCTTGAAAGTTGTCGACGAAACGACTCCGTTAAATCAAGGCCCTCCATTGAAATGCTCTCAACCAATCTTCGACCATCCATAGGGGCCATTTTTCTCAACCCTAATAAGCACAGTAGGCACCACCGTCGTCGAGAAGGTCGAAGCCGGAAGCCCCATTAGCCCTCACCGTTTCGTTCACATTCTCTATCAGTCTCTCTCATCAATTGGCATCCACTGGAAGCTCGTTGCAGCTTTTTCTCTCTCCACCACCGAGACTCCCGATCCTCCAGGGCTTTCTTTTTTACATGGCTACTAGTGCTCTCTAATATTAGCCCTCACTCTCACACAATCTCTCCGTAGAATTCTCAAGATCCATCTTCTAAGGCGCAGATCGAGGTAATTCCTACTTGATTCAATTTCAAATTTAGTGGGTTTTGTGGAATTGGGAGGCAAAATCCCAAGTTTTAGCGATCGTTCGTGGCCATTATTGCTTTTGATTATTGAACCTATTTTGATTGTGGGAGTGGCCCTTGCTTGGTTCCCTAGTTACACTCAAAAGGTGTAGTAAGTATCTTTCTTCGCCTCTCGAAGATTTTATGTATTTATTAATTTTTTTTTTCTTTTGTCCCCTTGGTTCGCTAGTTGATTATTAGAGTTAGAAAGCGATGTCTGCGAACAATAACAACCCTTCAAAGGGCACTGGGGCCTCTTCGTCATCCTTTGGAAATGCTGGAATAGGATCCCAACCTATGCCCGGAAACCCCGGAAACTACTCGCATTCCCAAACGGGACAGGTTCCTTCTGGTTTTCAGGGTCAGTTTCCGTTGTCCCAAGCCCATGCCATTGCACAGGCACAGTCCAAGGCTCAAGCTCATGCCCAAGCTCAAGTACAAGCAGCTCACGCTCAGTTCCAGGCTCAGTTACAGGCTCATGGGCTGAGTCTTAATCAGAACCTCGGGGTGTCACCGGGTGGTACAAGTGCGAAGCGGTTCCCTATGAAGCCCCCTATCCGCCCTGGCGGCGGCTTTTCTCCTCCCAACACCGGGTCGCCCCTGAGACCGATGATGGAACTTACGCCTGCCGCTGCCCGGAGAAAGAAGCAGAAGGCCCCCGAGAAGCAGCTC
>QANU01071536.1:32874-60521 GCA_003254905.1 Nissolia schottii | reverse complement strand
AAAACAACCTAGTGAGCATTGTTTACTGCGTACGAGTAGACAGTTAGCTAGGGTGTTTCACCCGTCACCTAGTAATTAGATAAAGCTGCCTAGGAACTTAGGCAAGAAATAACTGGTAGGATGTCTAGATGCATGAACACTTAGAGATCTCCTGGACGGCCGGAAGCATAATCGAGTAACCAGATCCCCACAACCACATAGTTATCAACTGAGAACCACCGTTCTCACCCCCACTCACTTATGGCTTCAGGTGAGCTAGATGACGACCCCGCCGAAGAAGCGGTGGATCCTCCGCAGCAGGTTTAGGACCGTAGACCCTGAGACAGGGGAGGAGGCGGAGCTGTGGTCAGTTCTTGTGGTGAACCGTCCCACACCCCTCCGAGTTGCACCACCGGCTTCCCCAGAGCCAAAGACTCCCATCGACGGTAAGCCCGCTCCTTACGAGAAGGACGTGGAGGTCGATCCAGTTTCAGTGAGATTGCGACCACCCAAGGCCTACCGGCAGACTACATGGATGAGGACGGCCAGAGACTACCGCCGCCAGTTTGTACCCCGCACTCCCAGCCACGAGGCAGGTCCATCCTCCGGCCCCCGAGACATGCCAGATGTACCTGTGCCCTCATCACCCAAGGAGGATTACCCCATGGAGGTCGTGGAGGAGGAGGACGAGGAGGAGGATCCGGAGGAGGAGCCCAGCGAGGATGAGCTAGAGATTTGACCAGCCCTGTACCCAGACCTTGTCATCAGTGACGACACCTTTTTGCTAGTATCCCTAATTATATGTGTATTTTGATGTATATCATTTTGTAGCCCTGACAGTATGTACGGACTAGGATATGTATAGTCCCTTTTGATGTACTAGTACAGTATCCGATGCTCACAAGATTCTATGACATGTATATATGACTTTCTGACATGTATGGCTTTAACTGTTGGACCCACTTGGTACTGTTTACTTTACTGTTTATGTATGTACTTGTATGACAGACGATGCTCGCATTTATCTGTTATATGACTATATGGGACTTATGATAGTTCACACGCATGGCTCTAGTTTGACGCATGACAATAACTAATGTTTAAAAAAAAAATGGGTCCTTACTTTCGTTTAACTTAATTATTTTCCGAAGTAAAGTAGGGACTATTAGTATTCCTACACAGCAGATAACAACCTAGCAGACGCAGATTATGACTTAAGCATAAGCTGCTAACCTAAGGTGTTACAGGTTGCACTAATTTCATTCGATGTTTACCTCCTATGAGCCTTGCATGGTTAGCTACCATACCGGTAAAGAGCGCCGCCGGGTCGATGCAATAGTGGCAAAAAGAGGATGTAGTCTGATGCCACGGCTACAAAGGTGTAAGGACTAAGTAGGATGCAGCTACAGAGCTCGTAAGAGATCCCAAGATTCCTCCATGCATTATGAAATAATATGTATGAATTGATGATTGATGATATGATGATAAGTATGTATGTATATCTGCTTAAGCATTATGTATAACTGTTCATGCATTAAATATCGTCAAGGGAACGACTCAAGACGAATAGCATGTCTCTAGTAGCAACGTACGGTTAATAAGCACGCAGCCTAAGTAATGACAAGATTAGTTATCCAATCACCTAGTAAAGTAGATAAAGCCATTCAGGACCTAGACAAAGATAATAATCAGTAGGGTATTAGTATGCATGACACCTAGAGATCTCCTAAGTGGCTTGGAAGATAACGGAGTAATGAATGATAGATGACGCGAAGAGACTCCCACTGAGGACGAAAAGTTCTCACCCCCACTCCTTATGGGTCCAGGTATGCAAAGCAAAGGGATCAAAGAGTGACCACAGCAGGACAGTTCCCGGCAGGAGCCAAGTGAAGATGCTCGCAACAGGTTTATAGATATTTTGTACTATGATTTATGACTCTTGATAACTGTTTGTGTAATTACTTATTAATAANACGCACGGCTCCTAATTTGCAAACTGATACAGTAACAGAATAATTTTCAAAATGGTCCATATTTTCGAGTAAGAAATATTTTCCAAGCTAAAAGTAGGGGCTAAAAGTAACCCAACCAAAGGAGAAAACAACCTAGTGAGCATGGTTTACTACGTACGGGTAAACAGTTAGCTAGGGTGTTTCAGAACGCATGGGACACGATCACCTTACATTCATGTTTATGTGGTTAAATGTGGTTATGTCTTGACCATGTCACCATGCTCGAAGGGAACGCATGGGGCAGGGTCACTGGGCATACATGTACGACGGTCTAGGATAGAAAGCGCGAGAACCTAGATAAGCAAGACTAGATCCCCAGTCACCTAGATAAATTAGATAGAGATGTTCAGGGTTTTAGCAAAGAAAATAATCAGTAGGATTTTAGTATGCATGCTCACTTAGAGATCCCCTGGACGGCCTGGAGGATACCCGAGAAAATAAACATTTGATGATGTGATGGAAACCCCATTGAGGACCAAGAGTTCTCACCCCTACTCGTGTGTGGATCCAGCTTGTAGCTATGACTTCCTCGCCAGCAAAGGACGTATGGTTATTCACCCGTACTTGCATGCGCAACTACCATACGGACACTCTTCTCGAGACAAGCACATTTGCACCGGCGCGTATATCGGAGGAGCCCAATCGACCTCCTAGACAGAGACTCGCAGCCCCAGGATCCTCACCGATGCATCCCATCTGGATTAACGAGCGTCCCGGGAGCAGCAGTCGAGACCCCATCCACCTTAACGAAGACGAGGGGGATCCCCCATCAGAGCCAGAGCCAGAGCCAGAGACCGTACTAGCCGCAGACCCCGTTCCATCCACTCCCCCAGTACGAGGTCGGGGATGATGCACGATTGCCCGTAAGTGGGTTCTTCCCGTCTTACTGCCCCAGTTCGCCGCGCGAGACTTCACAGCCGTGATGAACGTGTCTAGTGAGGATGAGGACCCCATCGAGCAGGAGAAGGAGGAGGAGGACAGCGAGTAGGGGACAGGATCCCGACGGTAGTAGGCTTAGGATTGTACCACACACGAAGTGAGTAGTACTACTCGTGTGCGTAGTCTTTTTCATTTTCCGTTGTATATGTATATTATGTAGATTTTATGTATATGAAAGATTCAGACCTATATATGTATGAGATATTAGGGTATTGTGTATATTCGGGCCCCTATGTGTATGTTCCGCCGACAGGTCTTCCGGTGTCAGGTGTGTATTCGCACTTCCCTTATCTTTAGTTATGCCGTTATATGATATATTATCTGCATGGCTCTGTACTTTTTATGTAACCGTACTTGTCAAAGAAAATTTCAAAATGGCCCGTATTTTCCGTAACCCTAATTTGAACCAGCAATATAGAACATTAGTAGTTCACAGCACTAGAGTTCAACCACCAAGCCAGGGAAGCCTATGACTTAAGCATAGGCCAACTAGCTAGGGTATTGCAGATTACTGATGAAAGCTTATTTAAACACTTTCTCTAATCTTGACACAGCTTAGGTTTTGTCACAACTGTGCCAATTTCGTAGAAAGCTTCTCTGTGCTTTTGTCGTTCAAATTAAATATATATCCTACTTGACGGCTTTCAGATCCACGGGGGATCCAATTGCAGTATAGTCGGGTATAGTCGAATCCATAGAGAGTTGCAAAAATACCGTTCTTGAGTTTAGTTAATTGAACAATAGAGTGAAGGATTTGATAATTTGTTTGATAGTTAATAAATAAATAAACAACATAACAAGTAAATAGGCAACAAATCAGAGGTAGTTCCAGAGCTTGTTGGGAATTGAATCATATCATAGTTTCATGCATCCAGTTACTTATTACATAGAATTATCATTTCACTGATTGTCCGCCATCAGTTCTTATCTTTGTCATCGCTTTCGCGTATGAAAAGATCACAGGTTTCTTTTGTTAAATTTGTTAATTTCTTACACAAGCTTTAACAAAGTATGCCAGAGTTATTCCAGATGTTAAAATGGCTAACCTTTTCCCAGTTATGGCAACCAGAGTTAGATGAAGGATTTAGATTCGACTCTAATGATAATAGCTGACGCTCGCAACTTTCGAGTCTAGAATCAATCTTAGCATAGTGAAATTGATCTTAACTTGGTTATGACTTAATTATTATAACTTTCGTTCATACACATAAGTCCAAATCAAGAATCAAAACACTAAACAAAAGATAGCATTAAGAGTAAAATCGTTCATGCTAATCAATAGAAATAGATAGATTCATATGCAAAAGTTACATGGATACAAGCATACTAAAATAATGATCAAAATCCTAACAACAAGAGGATTAGGAATCCATCTTACAAGAGTATCTCGGAGGCAAGGTTTAGACGCTTACCATGACACGTAATCACGCCGTCATGATAGCGGTTGGCCGAGCTTCCTCGATCTCCCGGCTCCTTCACAAGCCTCCCCTTTGTTGCTAAACTAACCTAAGCTAAAATACAAAGGAAGAATGGATTTTTTGGTGGAAGAGGGGTGTATTGTGTATGGAAAGGGATGGTTTGGAGATGTGCCTCGGCCCTCCTATTTATAGGCAAAGTTTGGGGTCCTTCGCTTAGCGGTTTTGGTACCACCGCTGAGCGGTTAACACTTTATCGCTGAGCGGCGGTGCAGAATCGCTGAGCGATATCATCATTACACGCAGAATAATAAATGCTCCGGCAGCTTTTTGCAGGGCAGCGCCGGCTCCAGGCTGGCTCCAGCAGGCGCATTTAATGTGCCGCTTGCAAGTGGTTCGAAAGGTACATCCGTTGAGCGATTAAGGGTGCACCACTGAGCGGTCTTTATTGTATCTGCACTGAGCGAACTTTTTCTTGCGCTGAGCGGTCCATGCCTGATTGTGGCATTTTGCTTCTTTTCCGTTTTTGCCCTTTTGCTCCATTCTTTATGGGATTCTTCTTAATTATTCATGCTTGCATCCATCTTCAAAATATATTTAAAATCCTACAAAAATGGGGAATTTAGTTAGATAATTCTTTAAAACATACGCGAATAAGTGCCATTTTAATAGGTCAAAATTGTTTGTCCTCAAAAAAGAGGTAATAGAATCATTTTACAAGAAATCGATGCTCATGAGCAATCAGTTATTGCAATGAATTGAAATATTCCAGACAATTTAAGCTTGAGACCTGTGAGATAACATAGAGTAACCGTAACATAATCACATACATAACTACTTGAATGTCATAAACAGGTTACACTATCCAATGTCTTGTCCATCAAGGAAATTATCTCTATGCACACAATGGTCAGTGGACCAGGTTAGGGTGAGTGTTTCGCTCAATATCACCATTGAATCACCACAATTTAAATTTGTTACCTGTCTCACCATTCAATACAAGAGTATGGTCATGCAAGGATCACAAAGGACTTTTCAAGGTTGTAATGGGGCCAGGCTTCAAAGAAAATTGGTTTTTCTGGTTATGCAAAAATTTCCAATCAAGAGAGCATTGAAAACCAACTCCTTTTTGTCACCTGTTCTTTTAACAATTTTTCTCTTTTTCCTTTTCTTTTTTCTCAACCCTTTTCTTCTGAATTTCTTTTTCCCAATTCCTTTTTCTTTTTGTTTTGGATTGGGAATTTCTTTTTCACTTCTTCTGTTCTTTTTAATTCCACTTCTTTTTCTTTCTTTCCACTTGTACCCATCCTTGTCTCCCCCTGACTTTGATCTTTGCACATAATCCAATTTAAAATGCTCTCTTAATTTAGGAATTAAGGGAAGTCATTGTTTTTCCTTTAAGGCTTAGGGATTATGAACAAAGAAATTTCTCATGTTAGGCGCAAATAGGGTAACAAAGGATATTCCTAATTGAAGGTCGGTTTATTGGGCCAAGTGAATTTTAGGTTCTAAAGAACAGAATGCCTTGATCACTTCCTATTATTTCCATACAATTATCAAAATCAGAGACTCAAACAATTGTGCAAAAACAATGGTGATTCTCTCTTTCTCACTAAGTGTTTAGGTTCACTCCCTTACTTGGTTAGGTTTGTATTTCCTTGATTTAAAAACATTTTCAAGGTTATGCTATGCAAACAAGTAGAAATGCATCATGACATGTTCATGGTATCTATGTTCATACCCACAAAGGTCTATTATGGATATTGAAACAATTCAATTCATATGTTGTATTTTGTTCATGCATCAAGCCAAGTAAAATAAACTACTACTTTGTTTTCAACAAACAAGTCTTAAGTCCAAAATCTAACTAAGGAAATTAATTAAAGTGCTAGGAAATTAAAATGCTTCTGTTCATGGTGAATGGGTTCCTTGACGTAGCCTCCTTTTTAGCTGTTTAGGCTACTTCATCTTGCTTCAATGTGTTGAGGAGATAGAGGCTCATCTTCCTTGAAAATCATGCTCATTACCCTCTAGAAGTGTGTCTCTCTTTTGTTGTATTTAGGAACTTCATTGGTTGTCTTCCGGCCTGCAAAAACAATCGAAGAATTTCCTTTCTTCCAAGTAGCATTAGAGAGATCATGTTTTATTTTGAATCCTTTTGTAGACAGAAATTCCTACAATTGCGGACAGAATTTCCCGCTTAAGTGGTCAGAAGTTCCCACTATTGTGGCCAGAATTTCCCACTTAGTGTGGACAGAATTTCCCACAATGATTTTATGGATTCAAAATAAAATATGTTCCTTGAAGGTGTTTAAAAATGAGTTCCTTTTCAAAAGTTTTTTCATTTCTAAATCAGTTAGGAATTTCAACCATAGATATTATTGCACCTTACTCAGATAATTGATTAAAGGTTAAAAATCAGTTATTAGGTTTAAAATTCAAGTGCTTCCAGTAAACGTGCATGGAAAAAGATTAGCACTCAAGAATTTAAATCCCATCACATAATTTAAATAACCTTTAATTCTTTTTCACCATATTTTTACAAAAACATATTCTAACACCTTAAAATTAATAAGCCTTAAAATTAATAAACTACTAATAATAAAAACTCACAAAACTCTGGGTTGCTTCCCAAGCAGCGCTTGTTTAACGTCGTTAGCTTGACGCCTTTTTCTTTTAATTCTCTTCCTCATCATCAGTCCTCCTCTCACGGCAAGAGTCCTTTGGGTTTAGCTCTGGGTTGGCCGTAAACCTTTTCTTTTTCAACACCGCCATATCAGTAGCCAATTGTCCCAGTTGTATCTCCAAATTCCTAATAGAGGCTTCGTTGTTCTTTTGATTAATCATTGATTGTTGCATAAACTGATTAAATGTCTCCTCTATTTTGGAACTTGGATAAACTGGCGGCTGGTTCTGATATGGGCGGGGTGGTTGGTATGGCTGTTGTAGAGCTTTATTAAATGATGGTCCTGCCTCTTGCCTCCATGACTGTTGAAAATTTTGATTCGGTCCCCTTTGGAAATTGTTTTGATAGGTGGCCTTTGCTGGTTGTCAAGGAAGTGAACCTCTTCTTCCCTAAAATGACAATTAACAGACGGGTGATCACCATTACAAATTTCACATTGAAATACCTGTTGCCTTTTGGAATCTTGAGCTTCTTTGATCTGCTTCGGCAACTCGTTTAGGGCCTTCTTCACCTCATCTATTTGTTGTTGGAGTTGCTTGTTTTGAGCAAGAATTGCATCGTTTGTTCCCCAGTTCAAGCATGCCTCCTCTTCTCGGTCCTCTGTGGTACTGGCCTTGTTGGTCTGTTAAGGCCATGGAATCAATAATGGAGATAGCTTCTTCAGGAGTTTTGGACATTATCTGTCCACCGGCTGCAGCATCAAGCATGAGTTTGTGCTGTTGTTGGAGTCCATTGCGGAAGATGTGAATTTGTGTCCGCGCATCGAACCCGTGATTAGGGCATTTTCTCAACATGGATTTGTACCTCTCCCAGGCCTCACAGAGACTTTCTCCGGGTTCCTGCACTAAAGTAGCAATTGCAGTTTTTAAATCGATAAATTTGGACTGAGAAAAATACCTCGCACAAAACTTCTCCTCCAACTAATCCCAGTTAGACAAAATATGTTGTGGTTGATCAAGCAACCACTCTTTGGCTTTTCCGATCAGCGTCAGGGGAAACATCCTTAAAAAGATAGATTCTTCGTCCGCCTCTGATATTCCCGCGATCCAACAGAGTTCGTAAAACTTTGTCAAATGATCATACGGATCCTCATGATCCAAACCTGCAAATGGGTTAGCATATAATAATTGTACCAAACCAGGTTGCATCTGAGGTGATCTTTGAGCTCCAGTGGTTCTGCTTATTCTGATGATGTTTCTAGGGGTGAAGTTTACAAAACCCCTATTATCACTGGCTCCTGTAGTGTTGCCAGCTCCTGTGTTGTCTCCAGCTCCAGTGGTGTCAGCCATGGTTTCTTCTTGGTTGGTTGAAGAAGTTGATGATGAAGTTGCCTCTTGCTCCACTCTTTGTTTGGCTAGTTGCTTTTTCTTCTTTTTACTGTTTTTCCTTGAAGTAGCTTCAATCTCAGGGTCAAACAATAATTGATCTTTTGAAGCCTTACCTCGCAATTGCTAAGAAAAATTTACACTAGCCAAATAAGATGAGAAACAAGAGTTCACAAAATAATCAAAATAAGAACTATACAGTAGATTATAGATATTCACAATTGTTTAATCAACAAAACTCAAGCTATGTACTTTTGACGCAACTCCCCGGCAACGGCACCAAATTTGATGAAAGCCTATTTAAACACTTTTTCTAATCTTGACACAACTTAGGTTTTGTCACAACTGTGCCAATATCGTAGAAAGCTTCTCTGCGCTTTTGTCATTCAAATTAAATATATATCCTACTTTACGGCTTTCAGATCCACGTGGGATCCAATTGCAGTATAGTCGGGTATAGTCGAATCCACAGAGAGTTGCAAAAATACCGTTCTTGAGTTTAGTTAATTAAACAATAGAGTGAAGGATTTGATAATTTGTTTGATAGTTAATAAATAAATAAACAACATAAAAAGTAAATAGGCAACAAATCAGAGGTAAATCCAGAGCTTGTTGGGAATTGAATCATATCATAGTTTCATGCATCCAGTTACTTATTACATAGAATTATCATTTCATTGATTGCCCGCCATCAGTTCTTATCTTTGTCATCGCTTTCGCGTATGAAAAGATCACAGGTTTCCTTTGTTAAATTTGTTAATTTCTTACACAAGCTTTAACAAAGTATGCCAGAGTTATTCCAGATGTTAAAATGGCTAACCTTTTCCCAGTTATGGCAACCAGAGTTAGATGAAGGATTTAGATTCGACTCTAATGATAATAGCTGACGCTCGCAACTTTCGAGTCTAGAATCAATCTTAGCATAGTGAAATTGATCTTAACTTGGTTATGACTTAATTAGTATAACTTTCGTTCATACACATAAGTCCAAATCAAGAATCAAAACACTAAACAAAAGATAGTATTAAGAGTAAAATCGTTCATGCTAATCAATAGAAATAGATAGATTCATATGCAAAAGTTACATGGATACAAGCATACTAAAATAATGATCAAAATCCTAACAACAAGAGGATTAGGAATCCATCTTACAAGAGTATCTCGGAGGCAAGGTTTAGACGCTTACCATGACACGTAATCACGCCGTCATGATAGCGGTTGGCCGAGCTTCCTCGATCTCCCGGCTCCTTCACAAGCCTCCCCTTTGTTGCTAAACTAACCTAAGCTAAAATACAAAGGAAGAATGGATTTTTTGGTGGAAGAGGGGTGTATTGTGTATGGAAAGGGATGGTTTGGAGATGTGCCTCGGCCCTCCTATTTATAGGCAAAGTTTGGGGTCCTTCGCTCAGCGGTTTTGGTACCACCGCTGAGCGGTTAACACTTTATCACTGAGTGGCGGTGCAGAATCATTGAGCGATGTCATCATTACACGCGGAATAATAAATGCTCCAGCATCTTTTTGCAGGGCGGCGCCGGCTCCAGGCTGGCGTCAGCTGGCGCATTTAATGCGCCGCTTGCAAGTGGCTCGAAAGGTACATCCGCTGACCGATTAAGGGTGCACCGCTGAGCGGTCTTTATCGTATTTGTGCTGAGCGAGCTTGTTCTTGCGCTAAGCGGTCCATGCCTGATTGTGGCATTTTGTTTCTTTTCTGCTTTTGCCCTTTTGCTCCATTCTTTATGGGATTCTTATTAATTATTCATGCTTGCATCCATCTTCAAAATATATTTAAAATCCTACAAAAATGGGGAATTTAGTTAGATAATTCTTTAAAACATACGCGAATAAGTGCCATTTTAATAGGTCAAAATTGCGTAAATTTGGCACTTATCAATTACACACTTAGAAACTGCCATTTTTCAAATTTCTCAATGTGGTAATCGATTAACTCGGATTGGTAATCGATTACTCACATCAAAATTTGAATAATTTTGAATTCTATTTGATGGTAATTGATTACACTAGCATGGTAATCGATTACTCATGCAAGAACCGAGTTAAAAGTGTTTGAAACCCTTGAAAAATGTTGCTATATGCTTTTAGGGGTTTAGGAAAATGTTAGACTTGTTTATGATGAAAATCTTTTGAGCCAATAACCATAATATCATAACATATGCTAACTATTTAGACATTAAGGTAAATTCTTGAACCTTCATTGATGAGCAGTTGAGCTTTGCAGTTCTTTGATTATGTCTTCCCTTTTTCTGCTTTTTGTTGATGTTGTTGTCATCATCAAAACCAAGCCATCAAGGTCAGAGAAAGAATCTTCTTCACGTTCTCCCCCTTTTTGATGATGACAAAACCATCTATGAAAGTGGAAGTTCTTTGACTGTATTGCTCCCCCTGTGTTTCTGACTATCTGGCTTTTCTTGGTTTTGTTGAATTGCTCCCCCTGTATAAAAACGGACCAAGACAAAATATAAACCAAACACAACCTTTCTCCCCCCTTTTTGACATCATCAAAAAGAAGAAAAAGGAACACAACAGAGAATAACAAATACAGATAATATATTCATAACAAACAGAACAAAAAAAATGACATCATTACAACTAAGCAGAAAACATAATTATATAATTAGTAAACAATAGTTAGAACAAAACATAAGTCCAACAGAAACAAATAAAAGCTAAACTATTACAACAAATAACAAAACTAAAATGTCAAACTAAAATAAAGAACAACAAAGCCAATAACAAGAAAATGTAAGTAAGACAATAAGACACTAGTCATGGTTCAACGTCGCCGGAAAAGTGAATGTCATCGAGGGTAACATCAAGCGAGGCTAGGTCTTCAACGCGTTTGGCCAATCGCTCTATATCACCGTGAAGATAAGTCGGAAGCGAGTCAATGTGGCCATCGATATGATCAAAACGTGTTGTATGAGCAGCCTGCATCTGATCCAGGCGATCCAGAATCATCTGAAAATTTCTGTCAGAACTGGATGAAGACTGAGGAACGACGGATCAGGAGATGGGCCAGAAGCAAACATCGGAAGAGGTGGAGTAGTATCTCTAGTATCTGCCTTGTGTTTGAACACCCCATCCACATCCTGATATATGCCCAACTTAGTCAGGATATTGATGTCAATTTTCTGAGTCTTGACATCAACCTGTTGAACAAATTCCCCAGTAACAGAAACACCATAATTCTGAAAGATCTGAGATATGGCAGGAGCATATGGCAGAGCCTAGCACGATCACACTGTAGAAGCATGTGCTGCTGCACCAGATATGCCCAATTTATTTTTTCCTTGGTTTTCAGCCCATAGAGGATTTGTAATTCCAAATCACTGATCTGAGCATGATTAGATATCTGAGGAAAGAGGACATAACTTAGAAAGTAATGCAGCAATCTGTTACCAACAATTAGAGGACTAACAGGCAGAATGTCCCTAGTACGTGCAGACTCCAACCTTTGACGCTTCCCCTGGAGTTGTGCCTCAGAGAATCGACACAAACTCTGGTAGAAGGTCTTCCTATTAAAATTTTGCCAAGGACAAAGAATTTCAGCACTCAACGTCCTTCCTTCATAAGGAATCCCTAAGCAGTTCCCTAAGTCTTCCAAAGTCATAACAATGTCTATACCCTTGACTTGAGAGACTAGCTTATTATTAACATACTTCAGATTGCAGAAAAAAACTTTTCTAACTTCGGATAATAAGAACTATGCAGGGAAACAAAATCTAACATTCCTTGAAATTCAAATAAAGCAGGAAAGTCTAACCCAGCAGCAGAAAAAGTGTTGAGAATACCGTACTTTGGAGACAGAATTGGTCGCTCCAAGAAACAGGACAGAAAATGTTTCTTCTGCTCTTCTGTCTTGTGAAGTCTGGAAATGTCCAGAGGGTCAAGACCATATCCAACATTCTTGGTTCTTGCTCTCTCGGAGCCTGAGCCTGAAGCAGCCATGGAGGAGAGGAAGGAGTTCGGTTTTGAGAGGAAGAGGAGGAGAGGAGAGTAGAACAATGGTGGATGAATAACACACTTCCAAACTCTTCAAAGAATCACCAAGCTTTTGGAAGAAAAAATGAGGGAAAAGATTGAGGAAGAGAGGAGATGAGAGCTTCGGGTAGGAGAGGAGATGAATAATCGATTACAAATGGCTAAAAATGAACCGTTTGATATAACCAGCCAAGTAATCGATTAACCAACTGCCATAATCGATTAACCATGGCAAATTTTAGCCTGGTAATCGATTACTGCATCAAGTAATCAATTACAATGATGAAAAAAGTGAAGGTAATCGATTACCTCGACTTGTTAATCGATTATCAACCATAGTAATTGATTACTTCAAGCAGTTTTGAAACTGTAAGTAAAGGAAACTGCTGGTAATTACCTTGGAGATATAATCGATTACTAGCCCAAAATATCCAAAAATTTTGAAAATTTGAAAGCTTGTAACCTATATGATAATCAAGTGTAAGATTAACACTTCATAAACAGCTGAATAAACTGACAATCATAGACAATTAAACAGACAATCAATCATAGAAGGTTTAATGTATGTCTGTCTCATCTAAAATACCTAACTCTCGTCTAATTTTGTAAAACGGTTCTTTTGCCAAAGGTTTTGTCAAAATGTCAGCAAGCTGATCATGTGATGCAACAAAATCTGGTTCAACTTCTTTTTTCAACACATGATCTCTGAGAAAATGATGTCTTATGTCTATGTGTTTTGTTTGAGAATGCATTACAGGATTTTTGGTCAAATTGATAGCACTCGTGTTATCACACTTTATAGGAATACAACCCAGGTCTAGACCGAAGTCTTTTAACTATTGCTTAAGCCACAAGACTTGTGCACAGCAACTACCGGCTGCAATGTACTCAGCCTCAGCAGTGCTTAGAGTGACACAAGCTTGTTTCTTGCAAGACCAAGAGACAAGAGCAATCCCTAAGATGTGACATGTACCACTAGTGCTTTTGCGTTCGGTTTTACAACCTGCATGTGCTTCCTCTAGGAAACTACAGTCCAACATTGATAGTGCCTTTTAAATATTTTAAAATTCGTTTTACAGCTCTCAAATGGGATTCTTTTGGAGATGATTGAAAACGAGCACATAAGCAAACACTGAACATAATATCAGGTTTACTAGCAATTAGATATAACAAGGATCCGATCATACCTCGATATTGTGTCTCATCAATGGGCTTACCAGAGTCATGTTGATCGAGATAGGTACTTGATCCCATTTGTGTTGCTATAGCCTTGCAATCATCCATCTTGTACTTTTGCAATAATTCCTTGCAAAACTTAGATTGGTTGATGAATGTTCCATTCTTAGTTTGCTTGATTTGCAGACCAAGAAAGAAATTCAATTTCCCCATCATAGACATTTCAAATTCTCCTTGCATGAGATTTGAAAATTCTTGGCCACCAGAGCATAGGTTTCATCATAATCAATACCTTCCTCTTGATTATATCCTTGGGCCCCCAATCTTGCCTTGTTTCGAATGATGATGCCAATTTCATCTAGTTTGTTTCTGAACACCCACTTTGTACCAATGATTTGTTTATCTTCAGGAGCAGGTACAAGTTCCTATACTTTATTTCGAGTAAATTGATTGAGTTCATCTTGCATGGCAAGTACCCAGTGTTCATCTTTCAGTGCATCATGTACTTTGGATGGAACGATTTGTAACACAAACGCCATATGTAAGCAAGCATCAGTGAGTTTCAATCTTGTTATGACTCCTCTTGATATATCACCAATGATTTTGTTAATTGGATGATCTCTGTGTGTTCTCCATTCCTTAGGTAGATCATCCTGAACTTGCTCTTCAACTTCATCATTTTCAAGATTGTTTTCTCCTTGGATTTGTTCATCACTTTCATCATCATCAAAAGAAACAACTTTTTCCTCCTTGGAGGGATTAGTTTCATCAAATGACACATGAATAGATGTTGAAAGCCAAATTTACGTGTTTGCTCAAGGCTTTTGTCAGAAGCCTATTTGTACTTTCCATTTGAAAGCTTAATTTGAACTCTCAGTCGTTTAAAAATAATATATCCTTCTTTACGGATTTCAGATCCACAAGGGATCCAATTGCAGTATAGTCGAGTATAGTCGAATCCACAGGGAGTTTCAAAAATACCTTTCTTGAGTTTAGTTAATTAAACAATGAAGTGGAGGATTTGGTAAATTGTTTGATAGTTTAAATAAGTAAATAAACAACATAAAAGTAAATAGGCAACAAATCAGAGGTAGATCCGGAAGCTTGTTGGGAATTGAATCATATCATAGTTTCATGCATCCAGTTACTTACTACACAGAACTATTATTTCATTGATTTCCCGCCACTAGTTCTTAACTTGTTCATCGCTTTCGCGCATGAAAAGATCACAAGTTTCCTTTGTTAAGCTATCACTTTCGCACACAAGCTTAACAAAGTACGCTAGCGTTATTCCAGATGTTAAAACGGCTAATCCTTTATTCCAGTTACGGCAACAAGAATTAGATGAAATGATTTAGATCCAACTCTAATGATTGTAACTTTCGTTCACAACTTTTAAGTCTAGAATTTAGCTTAGCATAGCAATATTGATCTTAACTTAGTTACAACCTAATTAGTATAACTTTCGTTCATACAAATAAGTCCCAAATCAAGAATCAAAACACTAAACAAAAGCCAGCATTAAGTATAAAATCATTCAAGCGAATCATAGAAACTGATAAATTCATATGCAAAAGTACATGGATACAATCATACCACAATATTCATCAAAATCCCAACAACAAGAGGATTAGAAATCCATCTTACAAGAGAATCTCAGAGGCAAGGTTTGGACGCTTACCATGACACGTTATCATGCTATCATGACAGCGGCTTCGCCGAGCTTCTTCGATCTCCTGGCTCCTTCACCGGCCTCCTCTTTGTTGCTAAACTAACCTAAGCTTTGAAGTACAAAAGGAATGGAAGAAGAATGAATTTTGGTGGGGGAAAAAGGTGTATGGAAGATGTCTTGAATGAATGCACGACCTCCTCTATTTATAGGCAAAATTTAGGGGCAACAGCTCAGCGGTATAGGTACCACCGCTGAGCGGTTTGGGCTTTTTCGCTGAGCGGCTTAGGGTTATCGCTGAGCGGCTTATCTTTTCACGCGGTGTAATAAATGCTCCGGCAGCTTTTGCAGGGGCGGCGCCGACTTTGTCAAGGCGGCGCCGCCATGACAGGCTGGCGCCAGCTGGTGCAATAAATGCGGCGGCTGCAAGATGCTCCGGTGGCAGCACCACTGAGCGGCCAAGGTACAACCGCTGAGCGGTCCTTGTCTTATATGCGCTGAGCGAACCGTGTATACTACTGAGCGGTCTGCTTCTACTTTCATCATTTAGCTTGTTTTCCTCTTTTGCCGTTTTGCTCCATTCTTTATGGGATTATTCTTCATTTAATTATGCTTGTATCCATCTTCAAAATATATTATAAATCTACAAAAAATGGGGATTTAAGTTAGATAATTCTTTAAAACATAAGCGAATAAGTGCCATTTTAATAGTTGAGAATTGCGTAAATTAGGCACTTATCAATAGATTCTTCAATAGTATGAGTTCTTTTATTGAAGATACGATAGGCTTTACTAGAAAGTGAATATCCAAGAAATATACCTTCATCTGCTTTTGTATCGAACTTACCATGGTTGTCTTTGTCGTTGTTCAGAACA
This sequence comes from Nissolia schottii, assembly GCA_003254905.1. NCBI lineage: Eukaryota > Viridiplantae > Streptophyta > Magnoliopsida > Fabales > Fabaceae > Nissolia > Nissolia schottii. The sequence continues at coordinate 44,444 of QANU01071536.1, read as the reverse complement.
AAACATTTTGTGCCAAAGATATGAAAATGTGCAATATTTGGCTTTCTACCCTTGAACAACTCATATGGAGTTTTCTTTAGAAAAGGTCTAATGAGAACTCTATTAGAAAAATAACAAGCCGTGCTAACTGCATCTGCCCAAAAGTACTTAGGAAAATTTGTTTCACTTAGCATAGTTCTTGCTAGTTCTTCAAGAGATCTATTTTTCCTTTCAACAACTCCATTTTGTTGAGGGGTTCTAGGAGCGGAGAAGTTATGAGAAATGCCACTTTCACTACAAAACTCTTTAAAGGATGCATTTTCAAATTCACCACCATGATCACTTCGAATGGATGCTATTTTCAAATATTTTTCATTTTCAACAATTTTAGCAAATCTTTTGAATGCATCAAAAGCATGACTTTTGTGTGATAAGAACAAAGTCCAAGTAAACCTTGAGAAGTCATAAAAAATCACGAGACCATAATAGTTTCCTCCAAAACATTTTGTCCTTGATGGACCAAACAAGTCCATATGGAGTAACGGAAGAGGTCTAGAAGTTGAGACAACATTCTTAGGTTTAAAGGAAACTTTTGTTTGTTTTCCTTTTTGACATGCATCACACAATCTATCTTTAACAAATTTAATCTTTGGTAAACCAATGACTAGATCATGCTTGATAAGTTTATTTAAGTGATCCATGTGAATGTGTGCTAAACATTTATGCCATAGCCAACAATCATCATTGTTTTTTACCATAAGACATGTGTTTTTAGATGATATATCTTCTAATGAAATCATGAAAACCTTATTAACTTTGTATCCAGAAAATTTCACTTCTAGGGTTTTCTTATCTTTAACTACACATATATCATCTTCAAATCCAACTACAAGGCCCTTGTCACATAATTGGCTAATGCTAAGCAGATTATGACCTAGACCTTCAACATATAACACATTTTCAATGGTAGTTTGAGGAGGCGTACCTATTCTTCCAATGCCAATGATTTTGCCTCTTTCTTTGTTGCCATACGTTACATATCCTTTGTTTCTTGGGATAAGAAATGAGAACTTTGTTTTGTCTCCCGTCATATGTGAGGAACAACCACTGTCAAGATACCATAAGTCACTTGTTGTGCTCATACATATATGTAAAACAATTTAGAAATGAGTATAAGGTACCCAATGTGCTTTGGGTCCTTGCTTGTTAGAACCTTTCTCAACCCATTTATTTTGACCATTTCGAACACCATATTTCTTGATATAACATGCATTATTGGTGTGTCCTTCTAAACAACAATAACTACATATATACCTTCTTTTAGGAATCACATATGAGTTTGAAATAAAGTAGTTATTCGGTTTAGAATACAGCTTTGAAGTAGGCACATGATAGATGCTATTTCTTGCTATATGCATTTTACTATCATTATGAAATTTAGGTTTAGATAGCGAAACATTTTTATTTGCATGCATATTTGGTTGTGGATTACTAGCCTTCACAAACAAGGTTTTCTTCACATCATTTTTACCTTTCTGTGGATTATAACCTAATCCACTTTTATCTTTAGTATTTCTTTGCATGCTTAGAATGTCTTCCAATCCATGTTTGCCTTTTTCAAATTTGCATACAATTCGTTGAAGATTATCAACTTTAGTTTCTAAAGTTATACACTTCTTACAAGCATTTTGATTTTCTATCATAGATTTAATCAAATGTACTTCTTCCTTCTTAGCATAGATTTTGGAAAAATTCAAACATATTTCTTGTATGCATTCAAAGGCAACTTGTAAATCTTCATACGAGAGTTTATCAGAACTAACCTCTTCATTTTCATTGTCTGAATCATGAGTTGCCATCAATGCGATCTGAGCTTCTTCATCCTCAGATTCTGATGAAGAACTGACGTCATTGTCTTCCCATGCCACATATGCTTTCTTGCCCTTCTTATGTTTGTTGTCCACTTTGTCTCTGAATCCATTCTTCTTTCTTTGGATATTTGGACAATCAGACTTGATATGTCCGGTCTTACCGCACTCAAAGCATGTGAATGTTTGAGAAGAAGATGAATCGTTCTTCTTTATGAATCTCTTATTTTGGCCAAATCGCATGCCTTTTTTCTTGAAAAATTTTCCAAGATTCTTAACTAAGAAATTCATGTTTTCACATTCATCTTCTTCAGAATCCTCTTTATCAGAATCAATTTTTTTCTTTTAAAGAAATTGACCTGTGTTTCTTCTCGTGTTGCTCATGTTGATCGAGGCGACTCAACTCCAATTCATGCTCTTACAGTTTTCTGAATAGTGTTGCTAGAGTCATCTTGGATAGGCTCTTCTTTTCTGATATTGCCGTCACTTTCGGTTGCCATATCCGAGTCAATGATCGTAGCACCTTTAGATTCAAATCTGCACCAGAATAAGCTTTGCCAAGAGCAGACAAATGATTAATTAGATGAGTAAATCTCTTTTGCATATCAAGGATCTTTTCTCCAAGAAGCATCCTAAACATCTCATATTCTTGAGACAGAGTGTTTAATTTTGATCTCTTAACTTCATCAATACCCTCATGAGTGGCTTCTAAGGTATCCCTCATGAGACTCTAAAGAATTCATGGCTTTAAGATCATACTGGACTTTCTTTTTCTCTTCATCCTTCCAAGCACTCATGGGTTTAGGTTCACTCCCATTTTCATTGGTAAACATAAGCACAAACGAACCTTCTTCAATAGTTTTCCAAACTTCAAGATCTTGTGCTTAATAAAGATCATCATCTTGATTTTCCAGAAATCATAATGATCCCCATTAAAACATGGAGGCCTATTTACATTTAACCCTTCACTCAACATAGGTCATGAGGATGCCATCTTATGGATCTTTAGGAGTAAATTTCCTAAACTTGCGCTCTGATGCCAACTGTAATTCTAGATAGCAACCTTAGAAAGGGGTGAATTAGGTTTCTCTTGTTTTTGAGTATTTTTATATTCTTTGAAGATGGTGAATGGTATGAAACCCTAATTCCCAAATTGTGATCAAGACCCAGCAATAAACCGAATAGATGTTAATGTTAAAGTAGTGAAAATGTAAATTGCTGAATGAAAAGAGTGTGAGGATAAGAAAGATCACACCAGAGATTTATTCTGGTTCACCTTCAACGACCGAAGGCTACGTCCAGTCCCCTGTTCTGATTCAGGGATTTTTCCACTATGTAAACTTGTGTTGTGTACAACCTCACAACCGAGGCACTTACACCGACAACTTCAAGAGAACACAACCGTTCCCCTGGTTACAGAATGCCCTCACCGAACACTACGGTGATAATCAGAAAACACACCGAAAACTACGGTGTTTACAACAAGCAAAAAAGATTAAAGAAGTTTCTATACAATGGCTTTTGTATCAATCCTAAACTTAGGGAAGGATGATCCTGAATAGAGAGCACAAATGATATGAAAGTTATGGCTCAATGCTTTCTGAGTTTGGATTGAAAAATTTACTTTGAAAATTTGATCAAAACTTGTAAAACTTGTAAGAATTAATGAAAGATTGTAGTTCTGATGGTGTGTTCTTGGTTCTACACGAATTCTGCTTTATATAGGCAGAGGTGCCTGGTCATGAACCAATGCCAGATCATATGATACAAAACAACGCATTGTTTCATGAAAAAACACACCCATTCGAGCATGTAATCGATTAGCAAAAGGTGGTAATCGATTACACCCTTAGAAACTGCCATTTTTCAAATTTCTCAATGTGGTAATCGATTAACTCGGGTTGGTAATCGATTACTCACATCAAAATTTGAATAATTTTGAATTCTATTTGATGGTAATCGATTACACTAGCATGGTAATCGATTACTCATGCAAAAACCGATTTAAAAGTGTTTGAAACCCTTGAAAAATGTTGCTATATGCTTTTAGGGTTTATGATGAAAATCTTTTGAGCCAATAACCATAATATCATAACACATGCTAACTATTTAGAGACTAAGGTAAATTCTTAAACCTTCAGTGATGAGCAGTTGAGCTTTGCGGTTCTTTGATTGTGTCTTCCCTTTTTCTGCTTTTTGTTGATGTTGTTGTCGTCATCAAAACCAAGCCATCAAGGTCAGAGAAAGATTCTTCTTCACAAAAAAAAATTCCTTTTTTTTCATTTTTGTTTTTTTTTCTTTCCTATCCAAAAAAAAATCATTTTTTTGTTTTCATTTAATTTTGTCCCTCAAATGTGCTATCATGTACTCTAACAATTTTTCTAGTTCGCAGTAGTCTAGTGTTTCTTGTTTTTCAAGTAATGGAGCGAATTTTGATAGTTTTAAATAGAGGTATCACCGGAGGATAAGGGAATTGGAGAGCTTACCTAGGGACACCATTCGGAGGGTATTGCATACCTTGCCGTACAATGTCACCGAGTTGTCTGAACAAGAATGGGAAGACCACTTGAGCCATTGTGGGGTGATGACTTCACCATTCTACCCTACCAACCTTACCCCGAGCCTTACTCTCTTCCCCCTATCCTACAGAAACACATCAACTGCCACCACATGAACCTCAACCATACCCACATGACCCATGTAACATCCCGCTTTCCTGTTAGAGAAATATTCGCCAAGAATAAATATTAACTAATTTCTAAAACATGAGATTGGTAGGGTTAGGATGTGAAATTCATAGTTCAAATGTCCATAGGTTATAGGGTTAGTCGCTGTAGGAAGTTTCGCAGACAGCTGAACTGCGATTGTCTACAGTTGGAATTTCTCGACGCGTCAAAGGTATTAATGAAAATACTCCTTCGGAGAAAAATTCACAAACACCTTCAAATAATAATAATCTTAGGTAGAGGGGAATTAGGGGATCGCGACGGTATGATCGCAATATTTTTCAGACGACCGTGTGCGATGTAACAACCCGACTTTCCTTAGGGAGGCCTTAGGCACGACTTATGACTCTGGCTTAGGTAAAAAGTACAAAGTAACCCGAATGTGGGTTAAAGGAAAATTATTTATGAGACTTTCCCCTTAGGTTGGAAGGAAAAGACTAGGAGGTTAGGGTCCCGTAGGGTGATATAAGGTTGGTGTTCAGTTTGAAAGGAAACGGGAATCCGGTTGGGGACCAAAGGGATCTGCGAAGGAGTGGCTGACAGAAACAAGTCCCCGGATGTCTTGTTTCAGACCGCCATCATGGCCGGAAAAATTCATAGATCACGGATATATATAATTGGGATATTTTTTGGGACTCGTGTGTGGACTAGGAATGGTTAGAAATAATTAAAATAGAATAAGGGCTAGGATATTTATAATAACTATAATAAAATAATAATATAATAATAATTAATTAATAAATAAAAGAAAAAAAGAAATTGAAACAGCAGGGGGGCCACGGCTATAAATGGCCCCCTGGCAAAAATTGAATAAAAAGTTTAGGCTGTTTACTAAACTTCTGTTAAATTCCATTTTCTAGTGTCGTTCGGGCACATTGCGAGAGCACTACCGGACTTCTGAAAATTTCTTGGAGCATACTATTGCGACAAGGATTTTCTCCACCATCCAACCACCAACTCCAAATCTGCATAGGAAGTGGGTAACTCTAAAGCCCACTGTCTATGTGGTTAATTATTTGACTATATATGCGTTATGTTGTGTGTTGGACTGTAAAACCATCTAGTAGTATTTTGGGGAAATGTAGGGTGAAAAGGGTTTTGGGAGATTTTGATGAATGAAATGCATAACTGTACTGACTGGAACCCTAGGAATAGTAAACCTCTGGAGAAAAATGAGAACTGAAGCCTCGGGGTCCTGTTCAAGCAGTTTTCAATCGATTGAATGGAGTTTTCAATCGGATGAAAGCCAATTTTGAGCTTTCAATCGATTAAATTCTTATTCACTCGAAAGAAAGAACTCGGAAGGATTTCAATTGACTGAATCCCCATTTCAATCGAATGAAAGAACTCGCAAGAATTCATTCGATTGAAACCCTAGACATTCGAATGAATCCTGAAGGACTTGAGATTTTAGTGGTTGCAAGGAGTCCAATGAGTCCGGGTATGTGTATGTTTGTAATTGAAGGCATGCATCATGAGGGGAGGTCGTCATAAGAGTTAGGACGACCTTAGATAACTAGAAGTCCACATTAAAATTTAAAGAAGATCGTAACTAAACCCTAGGAAACCAAGAAAGGTTAGGAAGGTCCCGACCCCAGTTGGCACGGGAGACCACAGTTAAGGAGTCTAGTTATATGATTAGGAAACCCCTATTCTCTTGGCAAAGTCTTACAGACACGCCGCTCGCCAATTTGGCAAGACAAATTGGTTACGAGCAACACAGGTAAGGAGACTTGATCCCGATATGTAAGACGGGCATAGGCCCAAAGATGCAAAACGGGCATAGGCCCCGGTATGTACAACAAGCATAGGTCTGTATAAATGAAATAGTGAATAAGGGGGGCCCCACTAAAAGAGAAAAGAGAAACGGATCGAGTCATAGGGCCGATCAACGCGTGTCCACACCTGATCACTCATAGGTTTGGTCCCTCGCCATTCTAGAAGAGGGGATGGTTGCACTAATTACATTCGATGTTTACCTCCTATAAGCCTTGCATGGTTAGCTACCATACCGGTAAAGAGCGCCGCCGGGTCGATGTAATAGTGGCAAACAGAGGTTGTAGCCCGAGGTCACGGCTACAAAGGTGTAAGGACTAAGTAGGACGTAGCCATAGAGCGCGTAAGAGATCCCCATATTTTTCCCCCATGCATTATGATATTAAATGTATGCATTGCGAATTGGTGACATGATGATAAGTATGTAGGTTTATCTGCCTAAGCATTATGTATAACTGTTCATGCATTGTATATCGTCAAGGGAACGACCCAAGACGAATAGTATCTCTCTAATAGAAACGTCCAGTTAAAAAGCATGAAGCCCAGGTAATAACCAGATTAGAAAGCCAATCACCTAGTAACATAGATAAAGCTGCGCAGAGTATAGGCCCAAGATCATAATCAGTAGGGTGTTAGTTGCATGTACACTTAGACTAAACTCTGAGCGGCCTGGAGAATAACCGAGAAACAGAAAGCCACGATTAAAATGTTACTCACTGAGGACCTACCGTTCTCATCCCCCACTCGCTTATGGCTCCAAGGATGGAAGACGAATCTTACTATGCTGACGCCGTGGAACCTGAGGAGGACGTGCGCAAGGAGACCTAGCTGGCTGTGTAGTAGATATTATAAGAAAGAAATAAATGTATTGCTGTACATGTGTATGGGTTGTGTAATATAAGTAGTAAATAGTGTGTATGGGCATGTGCAAAGGACCCGTGATGTATGTAACCTATGTATCCACTATCTTGGAACTCGACTTACTAAGCATATCGTTTGTTATATTACTTTGTTGCACGCACGGCTCTTATGTTGTGAACTGTATGCTTGACACAAAAAAAAAAATGGGTCCTTATTTTGCTAAAACTACTATTTTTGAAAACTGAAGAAATGACCATGAAGTAAACAACCTAGCGGGAATTTCGTACGGCTCGAGCGTACGGGATCGGCTAGGGGTGTTTCACGCGACTCACCGGGACTGCGAGCGATAAAACACGAGCGAAACGGGACAGGAAAAATTGAAATTTCCAATTCCCACGTGAAACAATCAGATCCCCTAGGAAAATTATTTAAAATTCACTTTCCTATTCATTGATTGACATTTAATTTATCTTTGTAATTAATTAATTAAATAAGAAAATAAGAAAAGGACAAACGTGTAATTTCTACAAAGGGTAAAAGGGTAATTTTGGGGGCAGATTGTTGGCTATAAATAGCCCAACCATGGCAGCAATTTTTGCATAAAATTCCATACCTAGCAGAAACTCTGTCTGTTTGTCGTTCGGTTGAGCTGTCTGAAGACTGACCGAAGCTTGGACAAGGCTTAGGATCTTGAGGACTACTCTCCTCTGCCTTCTTCATCATCAACCAGCCCTAAGAAAGTGGGTAACTTAGGTTATCCACCTCCTTGGTGTTCTTGAAGTTTATGTGTGTGTGTTGCATGTGTATGTGTGTTGCATGTGTATGTGTCTTGATATTTAGAAATGCTTGGTTAGGATTTGGATGGTGTAACTATGGTGAGGATGTCTCTAGGTGTTGGATGGTGGGTAAAATGATGTGTGTTTAAGTCCTAAAAGCTTGGAAGAAGTGGGAGAGAAAGATGGAAAAAGAATGTTGTTTTGCCTTCAGGTTCAGGTGCTGTGTGCACCAGGGCACTGAGCGGCCCTAGAGGGCGCTGAGTGGCCTGCTGCTGCATTGAGCCTTGACCTGAGTGAGACCTTACATGGTAAAGAGCCAGGACAGAACGCTGAGTGCCGAGCTGGGGCGCTGAGCGACCTGTGACGTGGACGCCACGTAAGTGGATAAGACTGACACAAGACCTCTGGGAGCTAGGTCAGCACTGTGCGAAGGGGCCGTTGCGCTGAGCGGTTGAGCTCTTAGCGCTGAGCGGACTGGCCTTTGTGCTGAGCGGCCTGAGAACCCGAGGGTGCTGGCTAGTGGTATCCAAGCGGCTAAGATGTTGCGATAAGTTTATTCAGTGAGATAATGTCATTTGCATTGCTGTAAGCCACCCAAGGGGTGAAGGGAACAAGAATAGATTATGAGTACCGAACAATGCATGCATCATGAGGCAATGTTGCCATAGGACTTAGGGCAACCATAGATCACTAGAATTAAATGAACTAATGTGTAAAGATAGTAACCTAATTTAGGGAACCAGTTAAATCTAAAGACTGGCCCCGGCCACCGAGGGTCAGAGTAGCCCGAAGTTATGACATAGTTATGTAATAGGAAATCCCTCTCTTGACACGTCATACCTGACAAGCCCCTCCCTGGCCGTGAGAGATGGACTGGGTTACGGTTATGTTACGCAGATAGTGATCTAAACGCGGGTTTCCACCCAGATGAGAGAAAATAGCACCCCCCAGAAGTGGCGGAAAGGATCCCCCAGACGTAGATCAAAGAAAGAAAGAAAGATATGCCCCAGACGTGGCATAAGACGCACCCCCAGTTGTGGTGAGCAACCTATGCCCCTAGACGTGGCGGAAGATTGTCCCCCAAACGTGGACAAAGAAAGAAAAAGAGAGATCTTGTCCCCCAGGCGTGGACAAGCGAGCCCTCATTTGCCAGTGCTACCACCAAGGTACACTCCCGCCATTCCACCAATGGAAGGGTTGTAAGAGGTTGCGGCTGTATGGGGATGACGATCTCGCAATCAGCAAGGGAGTGAGGGCACTCAGCGATGAAAAGGACGCAGCCATAGGCGCGTAAGAGAACCCCATCCCTTCATGCATGATATGGATGTAGTAATTGTATAAATGTGATACTGTATATGTATGAATATAAATGTACGGAGTTAACCGTCCCTGAGACACGTACGAGACGGTCACAATAGCACTGCGAGTCAAGTAAATAAGCGCGAATGCCTAGGTAAGTAAAGATTAGAGCTCCCAATCACCTAGTAATTAGATAAAGCTGCTCAGGACCTTAGGCAAGTAATAATTAGTAGGGAGTCTAGATGCATGAACATGTAGAGATCTCCTGAGTGGCCTGAAGAATAATTGAGTAATCAGACCCCACGACCCTATGGTTATCCACTGGGAACTATCAGTTCTCACCCCACTCACTTATGACTTCAGGTGAGCCTGATGAGTACACCGCCGAGGAAGCGGCGGATCCTTTGGAGTATATTTAGGCATATGGACTCTAAGACAGGGGAGGAGGCCGAGATTTGGACATTTTGCGTGGTGAACAGCCCTGTCCCTCTCCGAGTAGCACCACCTGCACCCGTCATACCAGGACCCGTTACAGATGAGGCAGAGGAGACCGCACCCTATGAGAAGGACGTAGAGATGGACCCGAACTCCTGGAGACCACGACCGCCACCCCTGATGTGCCGACGTGGGGCCAGGATGAGAGTTGCCAGAGTCTACTGCCGTTGATTTGCACCTCGCACCCAAGACGAAGAGGCAGGTCCATCCACCACCTCCCGGGACCCGCCGGACGTACCCGAGACACCCTCGGCTGAGGAAGCCGCTCCTGTGGACCAGAGCGAGGAGTGAGGATACCTTCCAATACCGCCCATGTCTCCCACTGACCCTGTCATAAGACCAATTGTTGCTTTTTGGGTAGTAGCCGTAGATGTTTTGTATATGGATGTATATTTTCAGTAGTACTCGTAGTTTTGACATGTATAGGCCCAGCTTATGTATACGTTAGACTATGTATATATGTATGTCTTTGTGATATGTATGTAAGTTATTAACTGTTGGACCCTACTTAGGACTGTTTGTTGAGCTGCTTGACTTTTAATATGTATGACCGCCGACTCTCTCGTTTATCCGTTATTCGTCTCTATGGAACATATGATATAGTTCCCGCGCATGGCTCTAAATTATAACTTAAAAGTAAATTTCATTAAAGAACGAAAAAAAATGGGTCCCTATTTTGAGTCTACTAAACTATTTTCCTAAATTAAACTAGGGACTCCTAATATTCCCACGCAGCAGATAACAACAGGGTGTTACAACTCATACCCACCATATCCTTATTCACCAGAGCCCACATATTGCCAACCCTCACTAGAACCCTCATACCAACCTCCCCATTGCCAAAAACAAACTCAAAACCCTTACAAAGAGGTGTTGGCGATGTTGCTAGAGGAGATAATGCAGGGGGTGAAGGAGGTGCGTGCTGATTTGTAAGAGTTGAGAGAAACCATGACTACATCTAGTGGGCATGAGGAGAACAGTTGCCTGGATAATGAGGTCGTGTGTGAAACCCCACCATCTGACATCATTGATGATGGGGGTCTTTAGAGGTTTTGGTAGAAGTGTCATACCAACTCATCACTCTTGATGATGAATCTGATACAGAGGTGGTGTTTGAGGAGCCACAACTGGAGGAAGAAGCACATATCACTTGTGTTATTCTTGGTGTGGTAGAAGTGCTGGTTGAGCCTGTCGTTCTACCTAAATTTGACTCGTCTATTCCATTACTCCCATCATCCCCTCTCCTAGCCTATCAGTTAAGACCACTCGAGCTGTCCCTTAAGACACATGTCCCTCTCCTTGGACCATGTGAGTATGCTCAATTGGAAACTGATGGCCAGTTGCAGACCTTATGTGAAGGGCTTGGAGACTTTCTTCCTGCTACTAAGGGAAGGTTAGACCATGTACAGGGACAGTTCAAGAAGCCTCCTAGTGGAAACCTTCATCCACCCCCACTTGGAGTGATTAACTGCTGGATGACCAAGCCAAGGCGAAGCCTCAAAGCTTCACGGCATCGATGGAAGATCTCAATGCTTGGCCCCAAAAGAAACATGGTTTCTGTAACAACCCAAATTTTTCCCTTATGGAGATTTCGCTTAAATCCTAATTTTGCTTAATTAAAAGCGCATTAGAGGCGATTATTTAGACTGGGAAAATTATTTAGAAAATTAATTGCTTTCAAATGTCAGTCAAATAATTGTTTCTCGATCTCGCGGAGTGCCGCAAGGTCTGTGCTAAATTTTGCCGAAAATCGGGATTTTGGTAGGTGCCTAAGGTATCTGTGAAAATTG
>QANU01071536.1:19226-31594 GCA_003254905.1 Nissolia schottii | reverse complement strand
GAGGTCCACATATATTCCAACAAGCACCTAGCAGTAGAAGTGTATGTGATAGGTTTATCGGTATTACTGTAAGCCACCTAAGGGTGCCAAGAACAAGAACATGAGTATTGAGTCTTGCATGCGTCATGAGGATAGATCACTAGAGGCTATGCTATGACCAAGGCTAATGAATGAAGATGATAATGAACGTAAGAACCAGAATAGTACAGAAAGATAAAAGTGCATGTAATGATGAGATATGATGAATGAGAAGACACTAACCCGGGTGAGCCGGTATGCATAAGAGAAAGAAAGTATATGGTACCAGTTACTTAAATTGTTAAAGTTCATGCATAGTGCACAAGAGCAGGCTCATAAGGAACGCAGGCATTGTGTACGTCACCATGCTCATAAGGAATGCATGGGGCTCGATCACGTCACCAGGCTCATAAGGAACGCATGGGACACGATCACCTTGCATACATACCTATGTGATTAAAGCGTCGTTATGTCTGGACCATGTCACCATGCTCATAAGGAACGCATGGGGCAAGGTCACCAGGCATACGTATATGTGTAGTAGTGTCAGAACGGTTAAGGATAGAAAGCACGAGAACTTAGTAAGAAGGATTAGATTCCCCCGATCACCTAGTAATTAGATAAAGCTGCTCAGGCCTAGTATGGATAATAATCAGTAGGGGTATTAGTATGAGTCGACCTCAGAGACCCCCTGAGCGGCAGAATCATAATTGAAGTGAAACGAGTAGGTATTCCCCCGAAGGACCCCACTGAGGACGTAATGTTCTCACCCCCACTTCGTTATGATTCTAGGCCGGAACTTGAGACACACTGCGAGGACCAGATCCTACTTTGGAACGAGGACAAACACTTCTACTATAGCAGAAGCCCCTGAGACATCGTCGAGGAGCAGCCAGTGCTACCGTTCGACAAGCAAGCTGAGCAAAGATTTGTGACATGTATTGTGTAACAGTCACACGGTCTAGTCAGGCCGTTGGTGACTAAGTGTGGTAAATGTAAAGTATATTATTATTTAACTGTGCAGTTGTGTTATGGACCAATTGATTGTACATATATGTATGTTATAAAATATTATGGAGATCATTTTCTTAGAATAGGTAACGTTTAAGTCTGACAGGACTCTATCGTTTGTATCTATGTATAATTCATCGACGTGTATGGTTCTAAATTTGTAAACTAGTAAGGATGTGAGAAAAATTTCAAAACGGTCTGTATTTTCGAGTAAGAAATATTTTCCAACCAAAAAGTAGGGGCTAAAAGTAACCCCAACTAAGCAGATAACAACCCTATAATCAGTGTTACGACTATAGCGTAAGCTGAAATTAGGGGTGTTACAGGTTCCATGCACTGATGCCTAGAAGATCCGTTTCACCACTCGGAGATGAAAGGCGCAGCTGAAGCGTGGTGGGACGCCGTTAGACTCCTTGTGAGTAAGTGAAGGTCCAACCTACCTAAAGTTAATTCCAAGACAATAATTGCCAACCTATATTTCCCTGGAAAACTTAGGACTCAGAAGGAAGCCGAGTTATGGGGACGACACCAAGGGGAAATGTCAGATGGGAAAACATAACCACGTTTGAAGAACTTGGCAGATGCCCTGGGATATACGTGGAGAGCTTGGGAACTCGTGAAGACAAGAAGGGTAAGACGAAGATGGTCGTACCAGGAGGGCAACGGCAAGAACCGCTATGGGACACACGACGGCTTCTCTAAAATTGCCACTGTAACCCTAACAGCAGCACGACAGTTAGGACTAGTGATTGCCATAGCAGCTGAAGAGGCACCGGGGTATGGACAATCAAGGTAAGCAAGTGGAAATAGGTAGAAACCTTAACCAAGAAATGGAAGACGATGTGAGAAAGACTTACCTTCGATCGTTCTAAGGATATAGATTCTCACTACCTCTAAATTTCGAGGACGAAATTTTTGTAAGGAGGGTGGAATGTAACATCCTGAATTTTCCCCTTATGGAGATTTCGCTTAAATCCTAATTTTTAATTGAAAGCACAGTAGAGGCGATTATTTGGACTGGAAAAATTATTTAGAAAATTAATTACTTTCAAATGCTAGTCAAATAATTGTTTCCTGATCTGGGGGAGTGCCGCAAGGTCTGTGTTAAATTTTGCCGAAAATTGGGATTCCGATAGGCACCTAAGGTATCTGTGAAAGTTTCCCTTCGGGCAATAAATTCACGAATACCTTAACCTGACATACTCATATGACCAGGAAAAATTAGTAGATCACAGCGGTATGTCCAGAATATTTTTGGGACAACCGTACGTGCACGATTAAGGACCCAAACACAATCCAACATGATCAAAATTGAGCATATATATATTTAATATAATGATATAACATAGTATAATATTATAATAATAATATAAGATAATTATATATATAATTGAAGCAGTGGCCGAATGCCACTACTGTTACGTTATAATATGTATATAAATATATAAAATATAATATATACTATATGATATATATTATAATAATATATAAAACAAATATAGTACATCCTCCTGGCAGAAACAAGCAAAACATATATACTAAATAAAATATATTATATAACATAAGAATATAATAAAAATTAAATATATATATATATACACGTTTTCCCCCGTCAAAACAGCAACCTAATATGTATATCTATATATATTAGATACATATGTAAGTAGGTTATTATATATATATATATATATGTATATATATATATTAATCTAATACTAATATAATATAATAATTATATATACATATATATGTGAACACGTTCAGGGGGCTACAGATACTTCCCCCTGAATCATCCTCTTTTTTTCTTTTCACTGGGGGTTTGTTTTCTTTCTTTCCCCCGAAGCCTTCTTTGGCTTTGCTGTTTCATTTCTTTCTTTGTTCTTTTCTTTGCTTTTCTTCAAAATTCATGCACATCGCGGAAGCGCTATCGGACTCCGGAAAAATAGGATGAGCACACCCGCGCGAAGAGGATATTTTTCTCTTCACTTCTACCGATTCCGAATTTTATTTTGAGGTGGGTAACTCTAAGCCCACTGTCTATGTGGTTCGTTTAATGATTGTTTAAATGCATTCCTGTGTATGTGAATGAAAAACTATTTTGCGAAAACTATGAGAAATGAGTTAGGGAAGCTAGATTTAGAGGATTTTGAAGTTTGGAAACCATAACTGTATGGATTGGATTTCTGTAGAAGCGAAAAATGTTTCGCGGAGAAAACCCTAGAGAATTTGCACTCCGGGGCGATTTTTTTACTGTAGCATTCGATTGAATTCCCACGGATTCGATTGAAAGAAGACTTTGGGATTTCAATCGATTGCTGAAGGATTTCAATCGAATGAAAGACCGCGGAGGAATTCAATCTATTACCCAGAGATTTCAATCGAATGAAAACCCGAGAAGATTTCAGCCGATTGAATCCCTGAGGGATTCGATTGAAAGAAGCAATCGAATGCACAGCCTTTAAGCATTCGAATGCCTACTGGAAACTTATGATTTTAAAGGTCCGATGGAATCCAACCCGCATAGTTATGGATGTCTGTGCATAATTCAAGCACGCATCATGAGGAAAGGCCGTCGTAGGAGTTAGGGCGACCTTAGATAATTAGAGGTTCACCTTAAAAGTTTAACGAAGATCATAATGAAACTCTAGGAAATAAAGAAAGTTAGGAAGGTCCCGACCCCAGTTAGTGCGGTAGACCAAGTTAAGGAGTCTAGTTATATGATTAGGAATCCCTATTCTCTTGGCAACGTCGTACAGACACGCCCCTTGCCGATTCAGCAAGACGAATTGGTTACGAGCAATGCAGGTAAAGAGACCTGACCACGATAAGGAACGGGCATAGGCCCACACATGTAAAATAGGAATAGGTCTGTATAAATGAAATGATGACTAAGGGGCCCCACTAAAAGAGGAAAGAGAAACGGATGGCGCCATAGGGCCGGTCAAAGCGTGTCCACGCCTGATCATTCATAGGTCTGATCCCTCGCCATGCCATAGGGGATGGTTGCACTAATTGCATTCGATGTTTACCTCCTATGAGCCCTACATGGTTAGTTACCATACCGATAAAGAGCGCCGCCGGGTCGATGCAATAGTCACAAATAGAGGTTGTAGGCCGAGGCCACGGCTACAAAGGTGTAAGGACTAAGTAGGACGCAGCCACAGAGTACGTAAGAGATTCCCAGATTTCCCCCATGCACTATGTAGTCAGTAGTAACATGCCAGTATGAATGAATGAATGTATGTATGTCAGTATGTATGCAAGTATGTATGTATTTATATATGTTTATGCATTATGTATCGTCAAGGGAACGTCCCAAGACGACTATTATGTCTTTAGCAGTAACGACATGTTAATGAGCACGAAGCCTAAGTAATGACAAGATTAGTATCCAATCACCTAGTAAAGTAGATAAAGCCATTTAGGATCTAGGCAAAGACAATAATCAGTAGGGGTATTAGTATGCATGACACTTAGATGTATTCCTGGTGGCCTGGAAGATAATGGAGTAATGAACGATAGATAACCGCGAAGGGACTCCCACTGAGAACGAAGCGTTCTCACCCCCACTCCTTATGGGTCCAGGTATGCAAAGCGAAGGGATCAAACGAGCAGCCGCAGCAGGACAGTTTACGGCCGGAGCCAAGTGAAGATGTCGGCAATAGGTGGATAGATATTTTGTACTATGATGTATGACTCTTATTAATTGTTTGTGTAATTAATTATTAATAAGCAATGTGCAATTACATGTTGGACCTGGATTGTGTTTATATGTATATTTATACTCCTCCAGCTTATCACCATCTTAACTGCCAGATATGCTAACGTTTGTATACGTATGTTTCCTTGTTCACGCACGGCTCCTAATTTGTAAACTGACACAATAAAAGAATAATTTTCAAATTGGTCCATATTTTCAAGTAAGAAATATTTTTCAAGTTAAAAGTAGGGGCTAAAAGTAACCCAACCAAAGCAGAAAACAACCTAGTGAGCTTTGTTTACTATGTACGGGTAAACAGTTAGCTAGGGGTGTTTCAGTTTCCAGGGCCATGACATGACTCATTTGGTATGGGATCCAGGTGGAGGTTACCGCAGTAAACTTTGGTGGATGTTTTTGGACCAGTTCAAACATTATCCTCCATGAGACGGCCGTCATCCGTCGAACTTAAGGACATTAAACAAAAGTGTTGGGTAGGAGACAACCCACCATTTGTGAGTTTTTCTTTCCTTTTCTCTTATTTATTTGTTTTACTTCTTCTTTTTTCTTGCCCTGTTTTGTGCACTGAGGCCAGTACACTTCTTTAACTGTGGGGTGGGAAAGTTTTGTTTGTTTAAGATAATAATTTTAATTGTGTAATAATTGTGGAAATTCGTGAATAAGGGATGATTTAGACTAGTTGATGATTGATTTGTGCAATGTGAAATGTTGTGTTTAGTTATTTATGGCATTATACTTGATTGAGCATTTTATAATTCTTGGCATGTTTTAATTAATTGGATGATATTACCTGGTAAGCTTTTGAGCCATTTATAGGATGGCAACACTACATGCCATTCTTTTCTTTGTTGTGTGTACACTCACTAGTGTTCAAGTCTAGAACTTGTCTAATTCTCTGCATTGCACTTTTACCTTTGTATATGACATGTGATATGATTTAGGCATTCCTTGTGTATTTAGCTTACATGTCCATATGAGCCTACCTTGAATATTTGACCCTCGTTATCCCCTTTCAGCCTTGTAGCCTTTTATTGAATAATTAGCACAATACAAGCTGATAAACCAAGAAAAACCATGATACAATTGGCATTAGGGCTTAGGAGAATTGTGGTACATTTGTTCATATGTGCTAAGCAACAAGTGTGGGTTTACATGAGGACATGTAATATTCAAAGTAGGGGAAGAGCGACCGCAATTGCTCCTATTGGTTGGAAAATCTATGAAAGTGCCCATGAAAAAAAAAATTGAGGCAACTAATCTGCAAAACAACCAATTAGGTGCACCGACAGAAACTCTCCCCTGAGCTAATGGGTAAGCGGTGGGAAGATTTCCAAGAAGTGTGAAAAAGTATAAAAAAAAAAAGAAAAAACAAGTGAATAAAAGTGTTTGGGAATTTGTCATCAGGCTAATTGGAGAACAAGAGAAGCTAGTGGAGATCAAGGTCCTTGCACCATTGGTTAAGCACATATGTCATGAATTCTACTAAGTCTTAGGCTTTAGCTCACTGGCCATATGATATCCCACCTTGACCTTGGCCCCATTACAACCTTAAAAAGACCTCTTGATGCATGTCATACATATATGGCAATCCGTGATGCTTAGAAGTAAGCCAAGCCTATGGAGGCGACTCTAGTGTAGTGTTTGAGAGGGTATTGGATGAACCTATACACTTTGAGCGACGAGTGACATACACTAACCTGTGAGGCCTAATTGATTTTAACATGCCTTGACTTATTCTTTACTCATAATTGATATGCCAAGAAAATTAGTTTTAATGCACAGTGATATCATCTCTTGTCTAAATGTACTTTTATTTTTGGATTGTCATGTATTTTGCATAGTTGTCTGCTAGCTAGTGAGTCGGCTTAAGTGCCTCCCTGAGTTTCGCGGCTTTGTAGGGGGAAGTAAATAGTGTCGCCGTACCAAAAAGATTTTTCTTTATTTGTTTTTTGTTTTATTTTCTTTTTTAGTTTGCTTTTGTTCGTAGTTCCTTGCATGAGGACATGCAATTCTTCAAGTGTGGGGTAATTTGATAGGTGTATTTTGTACCCTATTTTATTATTATATAATTCAACATTGTATACTACAAATGTGTAATTTTAATTCTTAATTAATATATTTTGCACATTATCCTCTTTTGTGAGAAATTGAGAAAAATGCAATTTTAAGCACTACTTTATCTTAGAATTTAATGTGTAGATTTCTTTTGTTCTTTTTTAGTTTTCTATTTTAATTGTAGAAAATAAATTGTCAAGAGGATCATTGAAGATTTGAAAGAGATTTGATAAGATATAAATTTTGAAGAAGAGATTTGAAGAGAAGATTGAGACCAATAAATGCAAGATTAAATTCAAAGTCAAAAAGATTTGGTCAAAGATTTGCTGAGGATTTTTTAACGCTGACTTTGCCACGGATTTTACGCTAGGACGGAGATTGAATCTCGATTTGACCTCAACTACAAAGTTGTAGATCTATCTCTTAGCTTTAATTGGAGATTTGAATCACCTTAATCCGATATCTATATCCTGTGCTGAAAGTGCTGAAAGTGCCTAAAGTGGGAGTAAATCCCGCACTTTCACCACAGCAGTTAGTAAAATAGTGATAACTTCGGCTACAGATATCGGATTGAGGTGATTCAAATCTCCAATTAAAGCTGAGAGATAGACCTACAACTTTGTAGTTGATGTTAAGTCGAGATTAAATC
The DNA here is from genome assembly GCA_003254905.1 of Nissolia schottii. Classification (NCBI taxonomy): domain Eukaryota; kingdom Viridiplantae; phylum Streptophyta; class Magnoliopsida; order Fabales; family Fabaceae; genus Nissolia; species Nissolia schottii. The sequence continues at coordinate 24,143 of QANU01071536.1, read as the reverse complement.
TCCATCCTGGTGGAAAATCCGTGGCAAAGTCAGCGTTAAAAAATTCTCAGCAAATCTTTGACCAATTCTTTTTGAATTTGAATTTAATCTTGCATTTATTGGTCTCAATCTTCTCTTCAAATCTCTTCTTCAAAATTTATATCTTATCAAATCTCCTTTAAATCTTCAATGATCCTCTTGACAATTTATTTTCTGTAATTAAAATAGAAAACTAAAAAAGAACAAAAGAAATCTACACATTAAATTCTAAGATAAAGTAGTGCTTAAAATTACATTTTTCTCAATTTCTCACAAAAGAGAATAATATGCAAAACATATTAACTAAGCATTAAAATTACACATTTTTAGTATACAATGTTCAATTATAGAATAATAAAACAGGGTACAAAATACACCTATCAAATTACCCCACACTTGAACAATTGCATGTCCTCATGCAAGGAATTAAGAACATGAGCAAACTAAAAATGAAAATAAAACAAAGAAAACAAATAAAGAAAACTCTTTTTGGTGCGGCAACCCTATTTACATCCCCCTACAAAGCCGCGAAACTCAGGGAGACACTTAAGTCGACTAACTAATTACCAGACAATTGTGCAAAATACATGACAATCCAAAAATAAAAGTACATTTAGACAAGAGATGATATCATTGTGCATTAAAACTAATTTTCTTGGCATATTAATCATGAACAAAGAATAAGTCAAGGCATGTTAAAATCAATTGGGGCCTCACAGGTTAGTGTGTGTCACTCGTCACTCAAAGTGTATAGGTTCATCCAATGCTCTCTCAAACACTACACTAGAGTCGCCTCCATAGGCTTGACTTTCTTCTAAGCATCACAGATCACCAAATATATATGACATGCACCAAGAGGTCTTTTTAAGGTTGTAATGGGGCTCAGGTCAAGGTGGGATATCATATGGCCAGTGAGCTAAAGCCTAAGACTTAGTAGAATTCATGGCATATGTGCTTAACTAATGGTGCAAGGACCTTGATCTCCACTAGCTTCTCTTGTTCTCCAATTAGCCTGATGACAAATTTCCAAACACTTTTATTCACTTTTTTTTCATTCTTTTTTTTTCATACTTTTTCACACTTCTTGGAAATCTTGCCACCGCTTACTGATAAGTGGATTTTGTACCCTATTTTATTACTCTACGAATGAACAAATGCATACTAAAAATGTGTGGTTTTATTACGTAATCAATATGTTTTGCACATTATCCTCTTTGAAAGAAATTGAGAAAAACAGCAAGTTCAAGAATCATTTTAATCTTAGAATTTAATGAGTATGTTTCCTTTGTAGTGTTCTATTTTGATTGTAAGGAATGAATGTTCAAGAGGATCATTGCCGAAGAATGGAGCAAGGGGGCAAAAGCGGAAAAAGAAGCAAAGTGACAAAATCAGCAAAGGACCGCTCAACGCATGGACAATATCGCTCAGTGCACAACAGGACAAAGGACTGCTCAGCGGTTATACCCTGGCCGCTCAGCGGTTGTACCACCGGAGCCACTTACAGCTACCGCATTTATTGCACCAGCTGGCGCCAGCCTGGAGGCAGCGCCGCCCTTGCAAAAGCTGCCAGAGCATTTATTACACTGCGTGAAGAGATAAGCCGCTCAGTGATAAAGTACACACTGCTCAGCGAATACGCTTAAACCACTCAGCGATGGTGATAAACCGCTGAGCGGTGCCCTCGGAATTTTGCCTAGAAATAGGAGGCCAAGGCATTCACTTGAGGCATCTCTCCATCCATCCAAGTTCTCTTAACCCTAGAGAACTCCTTCCTCCTCTTTTATTTTCTACACTTTTCCATTTTTATTTTATGCACTTTAGGTTTATGTTAGTAAGTGCAATTGTGAGAAGTCTTCCAAGAATTATTGCGAAGTGCTGCCAATTGTATTCAGGTTCTATCAATTCAATTCTCTGTTGTACTTTACTCTTTCTTTTCCTTTATTATGAGTATTTATCCTCCACTCATGGAGGAGTAGTTCCTTAATATCTTGCATGCGGTAACTCTAGATTAAGATTAATTCGAGGTCTTGTGCTTAATGATTATTCATAAATTGTTCCGCCCTAATTAGTGATATAGCGATCGCATGTTATTGGTTAGGGTTAATTCTAGGTTAATAGATCTTGACGATTGTATGATTTATTAACTATGATAAGGGACTTTTGGGGAACTGATTAGATTTAATCGGGTTGTGCAATTGGTACTTAATTAATATGGGTTTTTAATGCTGAGATCTTAGTTTTAATTCCTGTATTAACAAATGCTTAGGGAGCTGACGATCATAGTCTCTAAGTGAATTGCGTATTGGTTAGAGATTTCAACCAATAAACAACATCCTCTTCTATGAATAATAAATTAGGAACCAATGACAGTTAATCCTTGATCTAGAAACGCCGAATGTAGGATATTGCTTTTATCATTGCAGATGTACTTTCATTTTAATTTCTCTTTGTTCATCAAGCCAAAACCCCCGATTTAGTTAAATTTGTAGTTGGTTTGAAATTGCTTCCTTGGGAGACGACCTAGGTTAGCCCATTTACTACGTTTCTTGGGTTTTCTTAGTTTCTAAATTATTATTTGATCGCGCACTAAAATTAACGACATTTTGGTGAGTGTCAAATTTGGCGTCGTTGCCGAGGAAGCAATTTAGCCAAACTCTTTTTCTTTCCTTTTCTTTTCTTTTCCTTTTTGTTATTTAGTTTTGGTTCTCATGTATGACTCGCTCCTTGCCTGACCTTACCTTAGCCGATTTTGATCCAGAAATCGAAAGAACGCTAAGGAGAATTAGGCGAGAATCGAGGCTACAGAGAGAACCCCCTTTTATTACTAATACTACTATTCCTGTGATAGGTATAATGGCAAATCCCGCCCAAACCTGGGGCGAGTTAGTAGCTCCTGACTACTCTTATGAGCCATCTAGTGTGGTTTTACCAGACGATGCCATGGACTTTGAAATAAATTCCAACTTTTTACATCATTTACCCAAGTTCCATGGCTTGGCATCAGAGAACCCACACCACCATCTCAAGGTGTTCGTCATGACATGTAATACCATGAGATCTCAGTCCGTTACACCAGATTTGGTGAAGCTTAAAGCTTTCCCATTCTCCCTAGAAGGTGCGGCCCGTGATTGGTATTATAGCATTCCTCACCAGATAGTGAATAGTTGGCTGGGCTTGAAGCGACTATTCCTTGAAAAATACTTCCCAGCTAGCCGAGTATCCGCTCTAAGGAAAGAAATCTCTGGAATCCAACAAAGGCCTGAACGAGACCTTAGGAGAATATTGGGACAGATTCCAAGGTTTGTGCGACATGTGTCCTCACCATGGGTTCACTGACGTACAACTGTTGGAACACTTCTATGAAGGTCTCAGTCTCATGGACCAAAAGTGGATTGATTCAGCTACTAGTGGAATTTTGAAGAATAGAAAAACGCCGGAGGAAGCCAGACAATTAATAAGTGAAATGGCTGATCATTCCAGATATGAGATGCGGGCTAACCGGCCTATCTGAGGAGCATATGAAGTTACTGTTGACCATCCGAATACTGAGTTAGTGACTCTCACAAAAAAAGTTGACAAATTGGCAGATTTGGTCAGTGTTTTGCCTATGGTACAACAACCCCAGGTGGCTTGCTCTCTCTGTCCTGATGGTATTTCTCACTCCCCTGAGCAGTGTCCACTTCTTAGGGAAGATACTTTTACAGTTGCAGCCATTTTTCCTGGTAAGCCAGATCAGTCTAACCAGCAGAGGTATGATCCTTATAGTAACACCTACAACCCGGGCTGGAAAGACAACCCAGCATTCAAATGGGGTAATAACTCCAACATTCTTAATCCGCAACCCCAAGCCAAACAATTTCCACAGCAACAACGAAGATATGTGCCACCTCCGCAGAGGTCACAACAGCAGTTTCAGCCTGCTCCACAACCCCCACAAGCTGCCCCTGCCTCTGAGAGCCCTGTATTACAAGAATTATTAAAATTGATGCAGGACATGCAAGCTTTACAAAAGAAGTACGAGGCTGCCTTATCAGTAATACAAAGTGAAATCCACTCCAACAAGCAATCACAACCAAGTAGCTCATCTCATCTTCCTTCTCAGACTATGCCGAACCCCAGGGCAAATGTAAGTGCTATTACCCTGAGGTCTGGTACCATTTTACAAGTACCACCAAAGGAAGACTCTGAAGACTCTGGTGGTCACGCTGAAAAAAAAGACTCTGGAAGCAAAGCCGAAGAAGAAGACTCTAACGGTGACACTGAAGCAGAAAACTTGAAGCAGACCGAAGAACCTAATCGGTGCCCTGAAACACTGCAAACGGGAGAATCGCCTGTTCCACTTCCTTGTAACTACAGATAGCAACCTAAGAGGGGGTGAATTAGGTTTTTATTATTTTTCTCGGATTTTGGTTCTTTGAGAGATATGAAACCCTAATCCCCAAATTTGGAACAAGACCCAGCAATAACCGAATAATTGATAATGTTAAATGCAGCAGAAATTGTAAATTGCTGAATGTAAAAGTGTAGGGATAAGAAAGATCACACCGAAGAATTTATCCTGGTTCACTTTTAACCACTGAAGGCTACATCCAGTCCCCTATTCTGAGGCAGGGGTTTTCCACTATGTAATCTTGTGTTGTGTACAACCTCACAACCGAGGCACTTACACCGACAACTACAAGAGAACACAACCGTTCCCCTGGTTACACAATGCCTTCACTGAACACTACGGTGATGATCAGAATACACACCGAAAACCACGGTGTTTACAACAACCAATTATTTTTGAAGAAGATTTTATATAATGGCTTTGTAACAATCCTAAACTCAGGGAAGGATAATCCTGAATAGAAAGCACTTAAAGATATGAAAGTTATGGCTCAATGCTTTTCTGAGTTT
>QANU01071487.1:13514-42220 GCA_003254905.1 Nissolia schottii | reverse complement strand
CATCAACAACATATATATATATATATATATATATATATATATATATATATATATCAAAGTTGTATAAAAATCATCCTAACCACATGTATTTCTATCATAAAACATAGCTCAACACATCCTAAATCACATAGACAGTGATTATGTCGGTTTACCCACGTTTTCGCGTCTGACGACGGTTTCTGCTACTTCCTTAGCCTTGTCTCCAATGATGATGCTTCCTAGTTCTTCTTGGGATGAATTTCTACAGGCTTTCTCTAGGGATTATGAGGGCTTTTGCGGGTTAAGGTTAGGGAGTTATGGAAGAGCTTTGTCTAGGTTTAGTACAGGAGGTCTCTAGGTCTCCGGTTTAACTAAATAACTGTTGATTGTGTGATCGGACAGAGTTTTGGCAAGATTTTCCATTTTTCCTCCACATTTTCAGATTTAGAGGGGTATTTATAGGCCATGGGACGAAATCCACTTCCCATTTTGCCCTTGGTGCCAAAATTACCAAAATGCCCTCATTTTATCTTTATGTAAAATGTCATTTTCATGAGTCATCCACCTTTTGACTCCTTGACCCCACTTGGGCTGCTTCTTGGCCGTGAGTTCCTCTTATGTCTTGGCCACTTTTGTGGCCAAGAATTAACGGGCCCCGGCAGATCAATTTTGATCAGGCTTTTGGCGTTTCTGGTCCCGGTACCACGCGTACGGCTGTTCTAAAAATATTTCGATCACATCCTTGTGACCTCCTAATTTTTCCTAAGTAATATTTTAGGGTCATTTAGGTATTTATGAATTTTTGTCTGTAGCCGTACCTTTTACGGATACTTTAGACCCACGGTTGTGTTCTGACGGCAGAAAGGGTTCATTCTAGTGTCGGCAGAATTTTGAGAAAACGTGCAGAAATATTTCTGCAGACAATTTTCATCCTAAGAGTTTATGATTCTAACAGCTCAACTGAAATTAGAAATATTTTGGACAATTATCTAGCAAAATTCTGCTAAGGAGAAAGCGGGATGTTACACGGGAGTACTCATAGTCCCTAGCTATCTTTAGCAAATAGATCTCTTACCTCAAAATAGGGACCCTGTTTATTTTCTTTGCCACAAGTTACTTTTATGTTTCGATTTAGAGCTATGCGCATGAGAGCTATACCTTATGCTCGATACGAATAACAAAAAAGTAATAAAGCTAGTAAACATACACCAAGTACAGAACAGTGGGTCTACATATCATTAATTTACACATTGGCTACAGTTATATATATTTGTTTGTTCATACCAGTTAGTCCTAGATAATACGATACGTACATAATAGTCCCAAATGCAAATTGTTTCTACGATAACACCTATCTGTACATAGTCTAGAAAAAGGTGGCAGCAACAAAAAGCTAGTGACAGGGTCATAGGGGACATAAACTGGTCATGGGGGCTCTGGCCTCACTCCTCTGGGTCCGGGCTGGGGTCTTCTTCTTCTTCTTCTTCATCCTCCACCTCGCTCTCGTCCTCCTCAGAGGAATCCTCCTTCATCACTTCCTCGTCGTCAGGGGCGTCCTCTCCTGCCAGGGAAGTCTCCGGGATAGCAGGCAAGTCCCGGGGCACGGAGGATGGTCCGAACTCAGCGTCATGGGTGCGGGGTGCGAATGGACGAAGGTAGGCGAAGGCGACACGCTTCCTGGCTGTCCAGCAATAAAGCTAGCGTGGAGGTCGTGGTGGCCAAGAGTTAGGATCTATCTCCACGTCCTTCTCATAGGGTGGACGCTCCTCTGCGTCGACGTCGATGAGGATAGGATCGTTGGCTGATGATCTAGGTCTGGCGGGAGCTGCTGGGGTTGCTCTCAGAGGGTCGGGGCAACCACGATGAGGTACGTCCACATCTCCATCACGTTCCCTGTCTCAGGGTCTCTGAGTCTAACTTTGCTGTGAAGTATCCTCTGCTTCTTCGACGGCAGGCTCATCGTACTCACCTGAAGTCATAAGCGAGCGGGGGGTGAGAACGTGTAGTTCCCAGTGACTAACTAGGGCCGGTGAGGGTCTGGTTTACTCAGTTATGCTTCAGGCCACTTAGGAGATCTCTAAGTGTTCATGCACCTAGACTTCCTACTAGTTATTATCTTTCCTATGATCCTGAGCAGCTTTATCTAGTTACTATGTGATGGGGAATTCTAATCTTTAACTTACCTGGACATTCGCGCTTGTTATCTTTACTCGCAGTACTACGTAGACCGTCTCGAGCGTGTCTAGTGGATGGTTACTTAAGATATTCATAGTCCTATAGTTATGCAATCGTCACATAAATACCACGCATGAGGGGTCGGGGGTTCTCTTACTCACCTAGGGCGGCGCCTTTTTCGTTGCTGGGTGCCCTCACTCCCTTGTTGACTACGAGATCGTCATCCCTATATAGCCACAATGTGCTTACAACCATTCGGCTGGTAGAATGGTGGTAGTGTACCCTGAAGGTGGTATCACTAGAAAATGATGGCTCATGTGCGTCCAAACTTCGTGGATGACTTTCTGGTGTCCGAACTTCTTGGACAACTTCATGCTTGGCGTCCGAACTTCGTGGACGAGTTTCTGGTGTATGAACTTCGTGGACAGCTTTACTATTTACGTCCAAACTTTGTACACGTCTCTCTTTTTCTTTCTTATGCCCGAACTTCGTGGACATTTTATCCGTCTTTTAAACGTCATGACGTAAAAGCTCAAGCGTTATTCTTTTCCTTACTTTCTTTTCTCTCATACCGGGTTGAATCCCACGTTCAGATCAAAGTCTGCGTTGCATAATCATAAACCAGTCCTTCTTGCTAGACTGGGAAGGGGCTTGTCAGTATGACCTGCCAAGAGAAGGATTTCCTATTACATAACTATATCTTTTCTTCAAGGTACACCGACCCTTGGTGGTCGAGCCTTCTTAAGAATTTACCAGTTCCCTATATTCAATTATCATCTTTGAATATTACGTCACTTAACTCTAGTGGTCTATGGTTGCCTTAAACCATATGGCAACCGTTCCTGATGATGCATGCACTTATCAACTTCACTAGTTTTTTCATTTGTCCTCGTTCTTGGGTAGCAGAGAAATGCAGATGGGATGATGTGAGTCCATAAACTGGTTGCAACTTCTGAGCCTTTCAAACAAGTTTGGTGAGAGCTTTAGGTGTCTCAGGTCGCTCAGCGCCCTGCCTATCCGCTTAGCTCCCTAGGCTGCCCAGCGTACCTTGTTGGCCGCTCAACGTCCTAGCTTGTTGCTCAGTGCTTCCTTGAGCTTCCTCGAGGTCTAAACATCCTTATCCAATGTACGTGGCCTCCAGGTCACAGGCTGCTCAGCGTCCTAGCTTGTCGCTCAGCGCCCTGCACCTGAACTCACCTCGCCACGTAACTTCTCTCGTGTTAAGGTGCTAGAATAACCCAAGCCGCTCAGCACCCTATGGAACCGCTCAGCGCCCTGGAGCGTCCAGCACTTGTAACCCTAGAGTTTGGCCAACTTTCTCTAACTTTTTCCCAACCAACTTTTATACTTTTTCATGGTTTACAACACATCATTCCATCCATCACTAGCCACCTAGAATCATCCTAGCCATCTATATGCATAATCATATCTACATAGCATCATAAAATCATCCACACACACATAGATACACACAATCACACATAGAACTCAATAACACCAATGAGGTGAGTAAGCCTAAGTTACCCACTTCCTAGAGGCTGGTTTGATGAGGATGAGGGTAGGGGAGAGTAGTCCTTCGAGCGCAGAGTGTTGTCCTAGCTCTGGTCGATTTCGGCAGCGCGATCGTAGTGCACACGGGCAGAGTTTCGGCTTTTCTATGAGAGCTTAATGTGTGAATGGGATGGCTGTGGCATGGCTATTTATAGCCATGAAATTTTCCATCATTTTCCCATTTTGCCTTTCCCATAATTACCGTTTTGCCTTTTTTAATTTAATTAATTAATTAGATTAGATTAGATAAATAAAAGGTCAAATCAATGAATAGTGGCCTATATTTTATTATTTTTTCTCAAAAATCTGATTACATCATGTGGCTATTTCAGATTTTGAGTCCTCCCAGTCCCGTTTCGCTCGTGTTTGATTGCTCGCTATCCTGATGCGTCGCGCACGGGCGTCCGACAAATATTCTGATCATACCGTTGCGATCCTCTAATTTCCCTTAACATGGAACTAAGGTTAACTAATGGAAATTGTGAGTTTTTCTCCGGAGGAGTATTCTTCACAGATACCTTTGATATGGCCAAAAATTCCAACGGCAGACAATCACTATTCTACTATCTACGAAATTTCACGCGACGACAAAACCCTATGTTCCACAGACGTTTTTAGCCTAAGAATTCTCATCCTAACCTTCCTAACTTGATTTGAGAATTATTTTATGTTTATTTCGCGAATTCTTTACTAAGGGGAAAAGCGAGATGTTACACCAAGTGTGGTCAACAAATTCAACATAGTGAGTCACCTAGGTGAGTCATGTAGTGACTAGGCTACATGATGTCATGGCTTATGTCATGTGAGGGTAAAATGGTAAATTAGTCCAAGAGCATAGAACGTTTTTAAGAGGAACTGTATGTTGGTAATTTTATCATGAAAAACTAATTTTATTTTTGGAATCTACAAGAAAAATTGAGTGGGGATGTCAAGTTTTGTGATTTTTAGAGTCTCCGATGAATTTCTCAGCAAAACAAATAGAAACGACGTTTTCGGGCAAACAAAGGAAAAACGGGAATTTCGAGTTTTGGAACTTAAAAATTGGCTTAATTTTCAGAAAATATGGATTTAGAACTATCAAAAACATTAGGGCCAAGTCTTGAGTCCATCGAGTTTTTTAGAACTAAAATTTCAAAGACAATAGGGTTTTACGAGCAAAAAAACAGCATTTTGGAGAAAAAGGTAAAATAGCCATTTCAAAATTTTAAGGTCAAAACCAGAATTTCTAATCATGGAAAATGATCTTAGGGCTATCAAAACCTTTGGGGAAGGTCTTGGACCTCGTTGGTTTCTGATCACTAATTTCTGACAGAAAGCAGACGTTTTTAGGAAAGCACTGATACACCGTAGTTTCAAGCTATGCTATGATTATGTTTTATGTATTGTGTGTTATGTGGCATATTGTTATGAGGAATATTTACTGTATGAGTATGTGTACGCATCATGAGGACTTAGTTGTCAATAGGTACAGTAGAACGATTGTAGATACCAGTGGGTCATCAGCCAAATAATTTAAAGAGCATAATTGAACTCAGGAAAAAGAGGTACCGGTCCCAGAGATTCCGGTGTTCCTCAAAGGAAAAGTTAGTTATGTATATGACTAGGATGAGTCTGATCTCTTGGCACGTCTACGGACAATCCCCAATAGTCCCAAAAGGGAGGATTGGTAAACGTAACGCAGGTTGTGACCTAATCTATGAATATGGATATGACTATGAAAATGAATGGGCGTGACATCACGAGTCCAATGAATGAATATGTATATGGAAATGGATATGTCGAGTCTCCCATGTCGAGTCCCCAACAAGTATATTACTATCTAGTCCAGGACCCTTCAGAATCAATCAAAAATCCTAGCATAGCAGTTCTAACAACATAAAGCATAAAACACAACAAGCAAACATAATCCACCAAGGGGTGAGCAAGCCAAGTTTACCTACCTTATTTAGAGGCTTCAAAGGCTAGATGGGTGATGAGAGAGTTGAGGGAGAGTAGTCCTCCAAGTGCAGAGCTTCCTACTAGCTTCTGTCAGAGTTTCCGCAGCTCGACCCAGAGCACACGGGCAGAGTTTCAGCACTTCTAATGAGGATGGATGAATGAATTGAGTGGCTGGTGGCATGGTATTTATAGCCACGAATTTTGGCTCATCTTTTCCATTTTGCCCTTGCCAAAATCACCAAAATGCCATTTCTAATTTAATTTATTAATTAATTAATTAGTTTGGATAATTACAAAGTCACATCGGGTCACATCAATAAATAGTAACCCTTATTTTATTAATTTTTCCTAAAAAACTGATTCATCACGTGGTCATCTCACATATGGGTCCCACTCAGTCCCGTTTCGCTCGTTTTCGGTCATTCGCAGTCTCGGTGCGTCGCGCACGGTCGTTCGAAAAATACTCCGCTTATACCGTCGCGATCCCCTAATTCCCCTTGATAGGACACTATGATTGTTTTAAGGTATTTGTGAATTTTTCTCCGGAGGAGTATTCTTCACAGATACCTTTGACACGTCGTTGAGCTCCAGAGACTGCAGACACACATTTTGCTTGTAGGTTCGCGAACTCCTAACCTTCCTGGTGAGGATTTGGGGTTAATTCAAGGTATTTATAACCTTTTCCTTTATAAGGGTATGGTTTTCCAGAGACTTTAACCGCTCTGCTGAATTCTACTGGCTGAAAAGAGTTGTTCAGTGTCTGCAGAATCGTTTGAAACTGAACAGAATTCCGTCTGGCGGACGTTTTAGGTTTTCCATCCAATTCTAAAGGTTAAAAGGAATCATTTGAGTGTCAGTAGTTTGAGAAACTAAATAGAATAATTTCTACAGACACTCGTGTCCTAGGGAATCAGGCTTCCACTTTCCTGACGTTTCCAGCGTTGCTTGTATTTTCGGGCATCCACTTCTATTCCTAAGCTCTTTGGTATTCCACATTCCGTCTATTTCTTTTAGCTTCTCTTTTTTCACCTTAATATCTTAAGGTTACCATTCTAACCTTGATCGCTTATGATTTCATATTCTCTTTGCTTCCCTCGCAACCTTAGCACCTCTTCCTTCTTAAGCTTAGTACACCCTCCTTTGTCCTCCAAAACTCAACCTTTCGTACTTCTCTAGGTGAAACCTAAACTGAATTATGCAGCCGCACTCGGACTCGATCCCCTCACACTTGATTGTTATTCTATCTTCTTAGATTTATGTTTATACCTCCAACCCTAGTTGTACTCTTACCTACGCCCTTAACCCCGTCGATACGATGTATACATGTCTTCTTTAAACTTATTTATTCTACTGCCATGCTCACTCGACTCTCATGCACTCTTCTCTTTACTTTCTTGCTGTCCACGTCTGCTAAATAAGCTTTATTCTTCCCCCTTCGAGATTCCAAAGCCTAACCTCCTAAATCTAGCACTTGTCCACCCTAGCCACATAGCCACGTGCGTCCCGGTACTTGAGGGACACTTGTAGCTCACGCTTCCTATCTCTAAAGGAGTTCATACACGAATTTATTATGCAAAATCTTTGCTAAGGAAAAACTGGGATGTTACAAGCATTGCATATGACTTAAGTGTAAGCAGTTAGCTAGGGGTATTACAACTATAAGTATTCCCACCAAAGTAGTTAACAACCTTGCAAGTATAGTTTATGACTTAAACATAAGCTAGCTAGTTAGGGTGTTACCACCAGATCTTATGGTCCTCGAGTGATAGGTCACTTGAGTGGCTCGACGGTTTGATGAACAGGGACTTTGGGTTCAAACCATTTGGGTTAGGCAATGACGTAGTGATCGTGAAGGAGTATGTTATGGCGGTGGTTTCTGACAACGAGGTTGCGTGCGGCGCCCAATGTTGTTGGGGAAGAAAGTGGAGAGGGTTGGATAGGAGTGTTGAAGACAAGATGTGTTGTGGGAAGAAGAAAACCCATTTTGCAAAATAAAAAACCAAGGACTGTCATTGGAAATTTTATAAAACAAACTTAAGGAAGGTGCAATGGCAGGAATGTAATTTTGAGTTTCATTTTAACTCAATTTCTGCGATACCATGCAATGGTTCTAAAGGTGAGGGGTACCATGGTATCCTTGGCCTAAGTTTAATTGCATTTTTAGTCCTTCAATTTGTCAACTTTTTTCTGTTTGCTCTGACAATTTTAAAAAGTTTAACTTTAATCGCTCAAAAACTATTTTTATTTTTGTTTGGTCTCTGTTACATTTTGTGCCAACATAAAAAACAAAACTCACATGGATAAAATGAAAGACCAAACGCAAAAAGTGAAATATTTTAAGAGACTAAATGAAGAAAAATAAAATAAAATGTATATATTTTAATAACCTAAAACATAATTAAATTAAAACATTCATACATACAAGCATGGCTATTGTGGCACTATTTTGTCTATTGTCACCTCCGTTGTGTTGCTTCTAATTCTTCATATTTATAAAATACCCTTAATCCCAAGTTTTTGCCTATTGCTCTTATTCTATTCTAAATTTACATTTAGTAACTATACTAATAAATAACTATTTTAATTTAAAATATTTTAAATAATATCCATTTATTAAATCTAGCTAATGTTAATGAAAAAATTATTACTAAAATATAATTTAAGTTTATTTAAAATATTAAATATATCTTAGAATTATTTATAAATATTATTTAAAATAAAAATATTAAGTTAAATCATGTTCATATTTTAAAAATATTATATGGGAAAAATGAGAAGATTTGGGCGGAACACATACATTATTTTTGAATTACATGTGATCAATGTAAATTTGTGGAGTGAAGATTTTTAAGTTAAAAAAATATAAATTCATTGAATTTTATAATGGTGTGTAAGATGAAAAACCTTTTTTGTGTATAGACAAATTAAATTTATGTATATATAAATTTTATTTAATTATAATTTTAGTTATTATATATACATTTTTTTTCCATTTAGTCTCTTAAAACATCAACATTTTTGCATTGGTCCACATTTTGTCTTTAATCCATGTCAACATTGTATAGCTCTCCTTGCCTTCTTTTTTGTCTTACACTACCAAAACAAGAATCTATGTCAACATTGTCATGTTGGCACTGGACAGAAATAAGTTAATGAAAAGTTGACAAAGAGACCAAACAAAAACGAATATAGTTTCTGAGGGATTAAACAAAAACTTTTTCTCTATTATTTGTATGATTATATAAGTTTTAACAATTACAAACACAAAAATTCCTTGCTTTTTGTATATTAAGAAGATTTACCGCTCTTCGTATCTGTATGCATCAACAACAACTATCGAACATGTCTTTTATTTATAAAAGTCATTGGAACAAAGGCCACAAAATATGATGAAAAATGACTTTCATATAATTTATATAATGATTTGAATTGGAAAAAATGCTAATTATTTTCACCAAAAATACGATAATAGACGACTTTATTCTCTAAAGTATTGTAGTCTATGTTTGGTACTCACTAAAAACAAATCATGGATTCACCCTTTTTTAACACTAACAATGTATTAAAATAACCTAATAATAATGAAATACAATTTAAAATATATTATAAATGCTTAGTACATTGATTTTTCTTTATTTCTTACTATTCCTTTCCCACTTTCACTCATATAAAAAGGTGAAAATAAAATGGGTTAAATATGGTTTTGTTCTTAAAAAATTACAAATTTTGTATTTTATCCTTGAAAAAAAATTGTTAGGAAATAATCCCTGACAAATTTTTTTGGTAGGATTTAGTCCTTGTCGTCAAGTAGGACCATTAATTGCTGACATGCCAGTTAACTTGGCCAAGTGGCAGCTTACGTACAATATCATGTGTCAAATTTGTGTAGACACATGGCCTACCACGTAGCTAAGTTAAATGTCATGACAGCAGTTAACAACCCAACTTGATAGCAAGGACTAAATTCTACCAAAAAAAATTTGTCAGAGACGATTTTTTCAGAGGTAAAAACACAAAATTTGCAATTTTTCAGGGACAAAAAACATATTTAACCCAAATAAAATTATGAAATTTAGTAGACAGTGCCCTAGTGTTTCGATCTAAACAAACCGAGACTAAAAAACTTCTTCAACTTCCTGAAGTTACGAGGTTTCTTCCCTGCTGTTCCTCTTATATTTGATGTCAGTGCTTGCCCTCCTATGCATATATCAATAGTCAGAACAACTAGAAATATGACAGGCATTAAATCAATTTATTATCACAATATTCAAGTGAGAAATGTCCCTCCTCTATTAGTGTTTGGTTTAATAGATAATCAAAGATTGAAAAAATATTTTCTAAATTTGAAATGTACAAATATCATATGAGCCATCATATGCTAAGATTTCTTGTCGCTATTTAATTTTCCAATAGGACTCTTAAACACTTCATCTTAAAGTTTAGTGTCCTTGTTTATCTCAATTCACACTAACTACAACAAGACTACGATATCCAATTTTCAATTCTCTAATAAGCCACTAGCCCATGTATATGGTTCTTGATAGTTAAGGTCACTGTTCAATTTTCACCCTAAATAATAGAGCTTATACAACAAAAACAATGTTGAAGAAGTATAATTCTTGTCTTTCTACTTATGATACCTTAGAGGAATAATAACTTTAATTTTCTTATGGGATATCTTCTTACTTTGTTATGGTCTTATAATGGAAAAATGAAAATTGCGATTTAGAGTCCTATTCATCACTAGTATATACTGGATAATAAATATGTCAACGAACTTCCAAAAGATATCAATTTTCTTTGTCAAAACATAAAGCTCCATTTTATGAAGAAGAATGCTATTTTTACTAATTTTAGAACATCTTATAAGAGACACATTGAAGTTTTCCTATAAGGTGGTACAAATAACATCTTATTTGTTTCTATTAGTATCAATTTATTTATAATGCAGTAATACAAACAACTCATGGTTAGGTACTTTACCCTTAATCATAATAACATTGGAAGATCCATCAGAACTTAAAAGAAGAGGTTTCCTCGACCAATACTGTTGAAACCTCTGTTTAGCATACTCCTTGTAGTCAAATTCTATATTATTTACATGCTCCTAGAAAAGGAACCCATAAGTTAAGGCAAAAGAGATATAAATGTTAACTTTCATCTATACCATATATGCATAAGAATTCTGGTAGATAATGTTCCCTTTGGGATAATTTTTTTTGTAGAAAAGTTGTTTTTCTTATAACAAAATAATTTAGATAGAAAGTGTATTAAGAATCAACAATCAACAGAAAAAAAGGGTATAAGGCTTTTAAAATATGAAAAATATAACATAGGTTAATAAAAAAAAGTATCTTCTTAATTTTAAGAGGATAACATTCTACAAAATAACTTGGTGCACTCAATGTAATGTATTCCATAAGCATAGATAGAAACATTGCATCTCTAGTTAGGGCAACTATCCTTTATTTAGTAACTCATGGATTTTATTAAGAGATAAGATTATTTTAACCCATGATTTAGTCATATTTTAAACACATGTGGATCAATATGTAAAGAACTAGTGATTTCAATTATGTTTATAAAATATGTTGGAGGTGAAAATCAATTTAAAGTAGATATGATATTCTTAAAAAAGAAAGAATATCATATCTACTTTAAATTCACTTTTCACATCCAACATATATTAGTAAAGTGGATGTGATATATATTTTTTTTTCACTAGATTCATTAGTAAAAATAATAAGTAAAATCGCTAAATAATAATAACATGTGATTCCCCATATGTTACGATAAACGTATTCACCTGTAATACAATTGAAACTCTCAGTTATTAATACGTGATCCTCCTATTGTCCCAAAATGATATATCTTGAAAATTGGTGCGTCAATAAAAAAAATCCTATTTTATTTAATTTATGCGAAGAGACATACACGACTAACAGTAAAAGAGAAAATAACGTCTCTCCCACCAAGGACTCTAGCCATCCATTTGAAAAAGTATAAGAAACTTAACTAATGATAAAGAAAGAATGAGAAGATACCGAAACTATTCCCCAAATGCCCCATAATAGATGATTTGCAAGTGTATACTTCTCAACTTCATCAAGTAGCTGCTCCACTTCACCATCATTAAGTTGGTCACCTGTGTTCAAGTAAAATTATTTTAGGATGACAACATTATAACATCATTGTTTACAGTGAAGTAACACATCATGATGAAATACACATTATATTCTTATTGTTTGTTTAAATTAGACCACACAACTTTGCGGCTCCATTCATGAAAAGATTATCAACGCATCTAAATTAAACAAAAACATAAATTCCTCATTCAATTAATTTACCGTATATGATGAAGTTATGTGCTTTTACATAAAGGCAAGACAACCATGCAATACAATGTTTAACTTACTAAAATTGAAACATCACCTGAAGAACTCAAATATGTTTGTATAAATGTTTGACGCTCCTCCAAATCTATAAAGAGGAATAGTTTATTGAAACCATTTTCAAAAAGAACATAACACATGAAATGAATGAGAGGAAATTAAAGAAGGACACATACCAGGATATTTACTATAGTCAAGAATGTGAGGGGTTTCAGTATGATAGTTGGCAGCCATCTCACAGAAGTGGTTTGCTATATCATATGCTACAGGGTTGTAACTCGCATATTCATAATCCTATAACAAAAGTACAATATTAAAATCATAGTTGTTGGCTACAACCTTTTTATCCCTATGACTTAGATTTTTTTTTTGTAAGGGATAACTCAATAAAGAAAAATCAACCACATAGACAATGACTACACTATTTTTTTTTCTTAAAAGACAAATTAAATGTCACATATTGTCTACCACATTCCACATTTAACGAAAGAAAAATTGCAAGAAACAGTTATGCTACCTATGTGCAAACCATTATCCATAGTCTTTTCAAAATTTTATTAATCAAAGTCACTGTCATCAAATAGATTTCCTTATCTTTACATGTCAAAAAGTAAAAGGTTCCCTTATCTCCCAAACAAAGAACTTACCATCACCATTATTTTAGTTCAATTCTAATAGAGAAAACTCCCACACGCGGGCCAAACTTGATTTGCCCCACCTAGCCCTGCGAGTTAGGTAGCTTCAATCCCAACGGGTTGATAGTCTTTTGATGGGTCAGAATAGTCACTATGTCCTACTAAGAATGGCAAGTTGAGTAGCTCAATTAAAGAGGTTGAACCCTTGTTTCATAGAAACATTGTAACATCTCGGTTTTTCCCTTAGTAAAGAATTTGCAAAATAAATATAGAATAATTCTCAAAATCAAGTTAGGAAGGTTAGGATGGGAAGTTCTGAGGCTAAAAACCTCCGAGGAACCTAGGGTTGGACGTCGCGTGAAATTTCGCAGACAGCAGAATGACGATTCTCTGCCGTTGGAAATTACCGACACGGCAAAGGTATCTGTGAAGAATACTCCTCCGGAGAAAAATTCACAAATGCCTTTAAGTAACCTTTGTCCTATGTTAAGGGAAATTAGGGGATCGCGACGGTATGATCAGAATATTTTTCAGACGACCGTACGCGACGCACCGGGATAGCGAAAGATCGAACACGAGCGAAACGGGACCGGAGAAGTCCAAAATCTGAAAACACACGTGAGGGAAATCAGATTTCTAGGAAAAATAATAAAAAAAATTGGGTTACTATTCATTGATTTGACTCCTTATTTATCTAACTAATTAATTAATTAAGTAATTAAATTAAAAAGGGCAAAAATGATAAATTTTCCAAGGGGTAAAAGGGTAATTTTGGGGGCAGTTTTTGGCTATAAATAGCCACTCCCATTCAGAAAATTTTCATAAGAAACTCCTTCTGGAACTAGCTGAAACTCTGCTCGTGTGCGTCGCGGTTACACTGCCCGAAGACTGACAGAAGCTCGGGCGATGCTTGGTGCTTAGAGGACTACTCTCCCCCACCTTCTTCATCACCCAACCAGCTCTAAGTAAGTGGGTAACTTAGGCTACTCACCTCCTTGGTGTTCTTGATGCTTAGTTGTTGTTAAGCTTGTGTGTGTATGATGATGATATGTTAGAATGCTTGGTTAGGGCTTGCTATGTATGAACATGTTTAGAATGCTTCTAGGTGCTAAGTGATGGATGGGATGATGTGAGGTTAAGTCTTAAAAAGCTTGAAAAGAGTTCGAAAGAAAGGTGGTAAAAGATGGTGAATTGCTCTCGGGTTGCAGGTTCAGTACGCTCCAGGGCGCTAAGCGGGCCCATAGGGCGCTGAGCGGCCTGAAGCTTTACTAAGCCCTAACACGTGTGAGACGTTACGTGGTGGTGAGCCAGGGCAGGGCGCTGAGCGGCCTGTGACGTGCGCGCCACGTAAGTGGATAAGGATGGTTCAGGACTGTGGGGAGCTCAGGGAAAGCGCAGAGCAACCAATCATAGCACTAAGCGGACAAGGGCGTTGAGCGTCCACTAGGGATGCTGAGCAGCCTTGGGCACTGAGCGGTGATGCATGGCGCTGAGCGGCCTGAGAACCCTAGGGTTCTAACTAAACTTGTCTATATAGAAGAGGAGGTTGAGACCGACCCAGGGACCCACATCACCCCTGCATTGCTTTGCCACCTCAAAATGAGGAATCATATGAGAACAGTGCAACTACAGGTGCATGCATCATGAGAAAAGGTTGCCGCAGGGCTTAGGGCAACTATAGATCACTAGATTTAAACCACCTAATGTGCAAAGACGGTAATAGAATATAGGGAACTAGTATACTCTTAAGAAGGCCCGACCATCAAGGGTCGGTGTACCTTGAAGAAAGAACATACTTATGTAATAGGAAATCCCTCTCTTGGCACGTCACCTTGACAAGCCCTTTTCCAGTCTAGCAATAAGGACTGGTTTATGATTATGATATGCAGAAAGTAATCTAAATGCGGGTTTCAACCCGGTACGAGAAGAAAGAAAAGAGAAAAAAGAAAGTAAGGAACAGAACAAGAGCTTTTACGTCATGATGGTTAAAAGACAAGTATGATGTCCACGAAGTTCGGATAGCTGCATAAAAAGACAAGTATGATGTCCATGAAGTTCGGATAGCTGCATATCACGTCCACAAAGTCGGACACTGGAAAAGTCGTCCACGAAGTTCGGACACCGAGAAGTCGTCCTCATATCTCGGACGCACATGAGCCCTCATTTGCCAGTATTACCACCAGGGTACACTCCTGGCATTCTATCAGCTGAATGGTTGTAAGTGTGTTGTGATTGTACGGGGATGACGATCCCGCAGTCAACAAGGGAGTGGGGGCACCCAGTAACGAAAAGGACGCGACCACAGGCGCGTAATAGAACCCGAACCCTCATGCATGATATTTATGTGATATTTGTATATTTGTATGACTATAAATATAGTACATAAACCGTCCATTAGACACGCACGAGACGGTCTAATTATATCGTGAATCAAGATAACAAGCGCGATTGTCTATTTAAGTAAAGATTAGAGATCCCTATCACCTAGTAACTAGATAAAGCTGCTCAGGATCATAGGAAAGATAATAATTAGTAAGGAGTCTAAATGCATGAACACCTAGAGACCTCCTGAGTGGCCTGAAGCATAATCGGGTAAACCAAACCCCACCAGCCTATAGTTATTCACTGAGGACCACAAGTTCTCACCCCCACTCGCTTATGACTCCAGGTGAGGACGATGAGCCAACCGCCGAAGAAGCGGAGGGTTCTCCACAGCAAGGTTAGCCATAGAGATCCGGAGACGGGGAACGAGGAAGAGGTATGGATGTACCTCATTGTGGACTACCATGACCCTCTGAGAGTAGCCCCAGCAGCTCCTGCAGTACCCGGATCATCAGCTGACGATCCCATCCTCATCGACGTGGAGATAGAGGAGTCTCCACCATACGAGAAGGACATGGAGATAGATCTGAACTCCTGGCCGCCACGACCTCCACTACAACTCTACCGCCGAGGCGCTAGGAAGCGAGTCTCCTTTGCCTACCGTCGACTGTTTGCACCCCGCGCTCATGACGCCAAAGCAGGTCTGTCCATAGTGTACCGGGACTTGCCCGATACCCCGGAGACACCCCTGGCCGACACAGACCATCTCGCTGAGGACGACCCCATGAGCAAAGACTCCCCAGAAGAGGAAGACAGCGAGGAGGAGGAGGAGGAGGAGGAAGAGGAGGACCCGGACCCCGATGAGTGACGTTGGTGCGCCCCCGACCAGTTCACGTCTCCCCTGGCCTGTTACCAGCTTTTGGTTGCTACCCTTTTGTAGTTGTGTATATGTATAGGTGTTGACTAGTATATAGGTATAATATGTAGTTTGACTCTTATGCACAAGCTACCTGTATAAGTTGACTTGTATAAACATCCAAATATGTATCTTTGTAATTAAGGTGTAAATTGGTGACTTGTGGACCCATTACTCTATTCTTACTGTATGTATGTTTACTCGCCTTTACTATCTTTCAATTCTTCATATCTATCGAGCGTAAGCTATAACTCTCATGTGCAAGGCTCTTAATTGAAACCTAAAAGTAATNAATTGGATGAGCTTAGAGAGAGAGATAGCTGTTTAGCTTTTTGCCAAGGACATACTGAGTAGCATTCCAGTAGCATTCCAGTAGTCCTTGTATTTTGATGTGATGTAGTTGACTTATGTATTCAGTACTTCAGCTTATGTATATGAGATGTATATTTTACTTACTGTATATACAATGATGTGACTTTGTCTGATGGACCACCTGGATATGTATTGAATGTTTTATTATCTTACAGTTACACGTTTTGTTATATTGTTCTTTCTGACGCATGGCTCTATTTTATAATTATGCAATGTAAATGTAAAGTTTAAAATCGGTCCTTATTTTCCTAAACTACTATTTTCGAAAGATAACTATGGACTAAGGTATTCCAACCAAGTAGACAACAACCTAGTGAGCTTTGTTTACTACGTACGAGTAAACAGTGAGCTAGGGTGTTTCAATATACACATATACAATCCACTAGCTAATAATCTAATCCTCCGCTGTCCTGCCTTGGAATGCCTCCTCTTCATACCGCTCCTCTCCTGGTTCTTTTTCAAATCCTGGAGTCATGGATGAGTGGGGTGAGAACATAGCGCTCTCAGCGGGAAACCTTAGGGGACTTCTTTTTCTCATTCACGCTCCAGGCCGCTCAAGGATTTCTAGGTGTCACAGTTATACTATGTCCCTACTAATTATTAAAATTCACGCTAAGCCTAAGCAACTTTATCTAATTCACTATGTGACGGGGGAAACCTATTCTTCATTAACTACGTCACCTGTTCTCTACCTTACTCCCTAGGTCACATATGATCACATAATTCACATAATAAGCTTCAGTGCGTGTCTCCTTATAACCGTGCCCATTTTAATTATAAGCTTCTTTGTACATCCACTTATGTACAGTTGTATATCACTTAGAGCACATACTCAAGCTCAACCCCCTCGTAGCGGTGGCCATACCAATACAAGCTACGTTTTGTCTCAATATCGTGAGGACCAGGCAGCGCTTAACCTGAGTGGTTTCTCTTTCCACGATTTATCATTCATCACGATAGGAGTATCCATCCTTGTACTAGGGATGGCGAGGAGATCTACCGCCGTCCTTGTGCTAGGGACGAGGTAATCTCAGGGTTCAGCTTGTCTTTCCTGCCAGCTAGTGGCACAACTAGGAAAATATTGGTTTCCTTCAACATTAATATCGTTTGGTTCCTTTTAGGGACTTAGTGACGTCACATCCTATTCCTTTTATTAATTCCTTACATATACCTTTCATGACACATACTCATCACATAAGTCATACATCATTTTCCAGTCAATAGTTCACAATTCAGTCTAATAATTCACATAGCGTACATAACGTATCCTCATGTAACCTATAACTTTACATAATTCGTACCATCAATTATATACTATCATTAACTTCGCATATAAGGAACATAATCTCATGCCTTAAACATAACAAACATAAACCTGGCAACTAGCAAAACAGACGTTTGGTTTCTGTCAGAAATTAGCGGCCATAAACTGGAGAGGTCCAAGACCTTACCCCAAGATTTTTGGTAGCCCTAAAATCATTTTTCATGTCTAAAAACTTAGATTTTGAACCCCACTGCACGAAATTCAAGTTTTGCCCATTTTTCCAAAATTACCATTTCGCCCCCGTAAACGCCTTGTTTTCTTAGAAATTTTAGTTCTCAAAACCCCGATGGACCCAAGACTTGACCTTAGGATTTTTGATAGTTCTAAACCCATATTTTCTGAAAACAAACCCAGTTTTTCAGTCCANTTGACTTATGTATTCAGTACTTCAGCTTATGTATATGAGATGTATATTTTACTTACTGTATATACAATGATGTGACTTTGTCTGATGGACCACCTGGATATGTATTGAATGTTTTATTATCTTACAGTTACACGTTTTGTTATATTGTTCTTTCTGACGCATGGCTCTATTTTATAATTATGCAATGTAAATGTAAAGTTTAAAATCGGTCCTTATTTTCCTAAACTACTATTTTCGAAAGATAACTATGGACTAAGGTATTCCAACCAAGTAGACAACAACCTAGTGAGCTTTGTTTACTACGTACGAGTAAACAGTGAGCTAGGGTGTTTCAATATACACATATACAATCCACTAGCTAATAATCTAATCCTCCGCTGTCCTGCCTTGGAATGCCTCCTCTTCATACCGCTCCTCTCCTGGTTCTTTTTCAAATCCTGGAGTCATGGATGAGTGGGGTGAGAACATAGCGCTCTCAGCGGGAAACCTTATGGGACTTCTTTTTCTCATTCACGCTCCAGACCGCTCAAGGATTTCTAGGTGTCACAGTTATACTATGTCCCTACTAATTATTAAAATTCACGCTAAGCCTAAGCAGCTTTATCTAATTCACTATGTGACGGGAATTCACTATGTGACGGGGGAAACCTATTCTTCATTAACTACGTCACCTGTTCTCTACCTTACTCCCTAGGTCACATATGATCACATAATTCACATAATAAGCTTCAGTGCGTGTCCCCTTATAACCGTGCCCATTTTAATTATAAGCTTCTTTGCACATCCACTTATGTACAGTTGTATATCACTTAGCGCACATACTCAACCCCCTCGTAGCGGTGGCCATACCGATACAAGCTACGTTTTGTCTCAATATGGTGAGGACCAGGCAATGCTTAACCTGAGTGGTTCTTCTTTCCACGAATTATCATTGATCACGATAGGAGTATCCATCCTTGTACTAGGGATTGCGAAGAGATGTACCGCCGTCCTTATGCTAGGGACGAGGTAATCTCATGGTTCAACTTGTCTTTCCTGCCAGCTAGTGGCACAGCTAGGAAAAGATTGGTTTCCTTTAACATTAATATCGTTTGGTTCCTTTTAGGGACTTAGTGACGCCACACCCTATTCCTTTTATTAATTCCTTACATATACCTTTCATGACACATACTCATCACATAAGTCATACATCATTTTCCAGTCAATAGTTCACAATTCAGTCTAATAATTCACATAGCGTACATAACGTATCCTCATGTAACCTATAACTTTACATAATTCGTACCATCAATTATATACTATCATTAACTTCGCATATAAGGAACATAATCTCATGTCTTAAACATAACAAACATAAACCTGGCAACTAGCAAAACAGACGTTTGGTTTTTGTCAGAAATTAGCAGCCATAAACTGGAGAGGTCCAAGACCTTACCCCAAGATTTTTGGTAGCCCTAAGATCATTTTTCATGTCTAAAAACTTAGATTTTGAACCCCACTGCATAAAATTCAAGTTTTGCCCATTTTTCCAAAATTACCATTTCGCCCCCGTAAACGCCTTGTTTTCTTAGAAATTTTAGTTCTCAAAACCCCGATGGACCCAAGACTTGACCTTGGGATTTTTGATAGTTCTAAACCCATATTTTCTGAAAACAAACCCAGTTTTCAGTCCAAAAACGTGAAATTCCTATTTTGCCCTTTTTCATAAAATCCCCATTTTCTACCTATTTGCTGAGAAATTCATCGGGGACTCCAAAAATTATAAAACTTGACATCCCCACTCAATTTTTCGTGTAGAATCAAAAAATAACATTATTTTTTTCATGATAAAAATCTTAGCAAACAGATCCCTTCAAAAACGTGTCATAGCCCTAGTTTCAGCTTAGGCTATCCTAACTTCTGACGGAATCACAGACAGCACCAACAAATCCAGACAATCATCACATATATATATCAAGTCACATAAAAGACATCCTAACCACAAATATATCTATCATAAAACATAGCACAAACATCATCATACATCTTAAATCACATAGACAGTGATTATGTCGGTTTACCCACGTTTTCCCGGTGTCGATGTTTCCTACGGCTTCCAACTGGCTATGATTCCTTCTAACACCTCTTGGGCTGAGTTCCTTCAAGCATTTGTCTAAGGATTTTGAGGGCTTTAGTGGGCTTAGGTTAGGGGATTTTTGAAGAATTTGAACTGGGTTGGATATAGGAAGTCTCTAGGTCTCTGTTTTGACCGAATAGCAGTCGATTGTGTAATCGGACAGAGTTTTGGCAAGGTTTTCCAATTTTTACACAAAATTTATGATTTGGGGGCTATTTATAGGCCTCTTGGCCGAAAATTCCTTTCCAATTTTGCCCTTGGGGCAAAATTTCCAAAATGCCCTTATTTTATCCTTATTCTAAATGTCATTTTCACGACTCACCACTTTGAATGTTGACTTGAGCCAAGTGGGCTGCTTCATGGCCGTGTGTTTTGATGTTTCTTGGCCGGTTTTGTGGCCAAAAATTAACGGACTTCGGAAGATCAATTTTGATCAGGTTTTGGTGTTTCCAGTCCCGGTACTCCGCGTACGACTGTTCTAAAAATATTCCGATCACGTCCTTGTGATCTCCTAATTTTTCCTAAGTAATATTCTAGGGTTATTTAGGTATTTATGAATGCTCGTCTGTAGCCGTACCTTTTACGGATACTTTAGACGCGAGGTTGTGTTCAGACGGCAAAAAGAACTTGTTCTAATGTCTGCAGAATTTTCAAAAAACGTACAGAAATATTCCTACAGACAATTTTTAAATCCTAAGGGTTCCTAATTCCACTGATTCAATCCCAAAAATATACATATCTAGACAATTATTTAGGGTTTCCGATCACGTCCTTGTGATCTCCTAATTTTTCCTAAGTAATATTCTAGGGTTATTTAGGTATTTATGAATGCTCGTCTGTAGCCGTACCTTTTACGGATACTTTAGACGCGAGGTTGTGTTCAGACGGCAAAAAGAACTTGTTCTAGTGTCTGCAGAATTTTCAAAAAACGTACAGAAATATTCCTACAGACAATTTTTAAATCCTAAGGGTTCCTAATTCCACTGATTCAATCCCAAAAATATACATATCTAGACAATTATTTAGCGAAATTCTGCTAAGGAGAAAACAGGATGTTACAATATATATATATATATATATATATAAATTAAGCTATTTGTTTCTTCAAAGCATGTCTTGTAAGAAAAACATATTTCTCCCACCACTCTGGTAGAATTTTAATTTTTTTTTATTAACACGCATAAAAAGAAACTCACTATTAAGGTCAACGAGCTGGTCTCTTCATCAAGCATTATGTTACCATATTGTAAATCGTTATGGCAAAAACCCAAACGTTGGTGAGAGGCTGATAATTCCTTTTCCAAAATTGAGATTTCCTTGTCAATTGTGTCCAAATGAAATGTTTCAACTTCTTCAAGGGAAGACAAACGCATAGCCTTAGTGTGCCAATTGCTGAAACATTAAAATGAAGTTATTTGAAATTATGAAACTGTTATTTGTGACACTAATGATTAATATTTTTTCCTTTATTTGTTTGGGGGTCGGGGTGAGACAAGCTTCTTAAATTTACATACCGCAATCTTTCCCAAAGGTACACCTTCTTTGGACCAGGCATGTTAAGGTCATGGAACTCCTTCATTTTTGTAGCTATAAGAGCAGAAATAGATGGGTCTCGTAGGTCTGATGCAGATAATGTCTGGTAAATCCATAACCACAAAAGTGTATCGGCATATTAAGTTCATATATGATATAGTCGACGATGAGTAAAGCAATGACTAATTTATTAAAACAAATTTAAAGTACCGATAGAGACTCAAAACTAAAAGTCGTGTTAATTAATATGTGTTGGATTTCAATTCATTCCATGATTTTTATTCATTAACTCAACCAAAAATATCAATTTCCTTGAAGTTAGTCTTTATAGTTTCACTTAAAATTTGTACTATTTCTTCTAGTTTAGAATTTTTGATTTGATGTTTACAGTGATAATATATTTGAAAGGTGGTTTCTCAAATGCCCATTGGAAAAATATCCCCTTATCAAATTTTGTTGTCATTTCATGATCTAATATGACATCTTGATGTGTTATGTGATCTAATATGATAAATTAATACTTTTTGATACAATATTTGTAGAGAAGTGCATTGTAAGCTCAAATGATCTGCAAATCTCTAAACCTCTTACAAGTTAGCTCTTTCAATGATTTGACTAATGAAAAGTTTGTTATAATCATATAGAACATAAAATAATGACAAAATTCGATAAATTTAGTTCTAAAAATTATTGAAAATGGACAAATTTAGAAGGAGGAGGTATTTAACCCATGGGACATGTGAGAAACCAACTATTTGTAATTGAGTGGCTAGTGGCTACATAACCTAGCATTAATAGAATAAAAGATTAATATATTCTGTTTCATTTAATGGTAAGATATTAAGTCTAGGAACCCAACTATAAAATTATCATCACTATATGGACTTGATAACAAATTTTTAAATGATATTTGGTACAACGTTATTAAATTCAATACCAACAAAAACTATTATGAAGTATTAAGATGAATATTGAAGGCTAGATATAAGATTACCTGTGCATTGATGAATTCTTCAACACGACCATTTACAAACCTTCCTAGCAAACGAGGTCCCTGCCCATACGTTGACACAAATTCAAATGTTCGGATTTCATCATCCCTATCAAAGAAAATTCCAGTACCCTCACCGTAGATTCTAACCAGAACCTTCTTTGACGTTTCCCCTTCCGTTGTTTGCCATTTTATTTGGAATACCTCATTTGTCATTGCCCCTTTTAGAGGGGTCACCTGCAATCCATTTGGGTCCAATACATGCTCCCATTTACTTGCCAATAATTTTAATATCTCATTCGCTTCTCTTGGAAGATAATCTGCTTTGTTTACAAGGCTTTTCGTAGCATCTGCTTTGTCTAGTATAAGGGATTCTTCATCAAATTCTTTTGTCTTGTGTTCTTTGTCATTACTCTGTGTGGAACCTACTTCGTTGTTTGTAGGATCTTTAGTTTCACCCATTTCAAAACTTCTAACTAGAGGTAAAGGTTTAATGAAAATATCAAGGCCTGGAAAGTAAAGGATAATTTGAAAAAGAAAAAAGATATAATGTCATTCAATTCAAGAAGAATTATATGAATCGAAGATGATTCAATAATGAAATTGGTAAATAATAAGCATATTTCTAATTCATGTTCATGTGAAAAAAAAGTGGGCAAGTTACTTCGTACGTAAGGTACGATGCTCCGTATCTAATTAATAGATGCCTATGAATATAGGATAACCAATAGTAATCCTAATCAAGTTTTTTCTTTTTTTTTCAAGTTCAATCCAGCATGATTCTATCATGAGTCCATCACTTTCGGGAAAAAGATGTCAAAAAGGTAATACAAAGGCATAAATAGTATAAAAGCCATAACCATAAACTACATAAATTAAATGAAAAACAACGACAAAAATGGAAACTAATAAGGATACAAAAACAATAAAAATTATTTATTTCCATCCTATTTTTCACTATTCAAATGATTTTTCTTAACACAACTACATTTCTTTGAAAGGCATAAAAGGAAACAACTCATTTTTGTCATGATTGCATTGATTAAAATACAAATTTATAAGTCGAGATACTCTATGAAAATACTTTAAAAAAAAATCTAGATTTTCAAAGGTTATAATTAGATTCTGATTATGTTAAAGTTATTAAATTGGATAATGCTATGCTTTGTTGGAGAGTTAGATATAAGACACAAATTATAAAATTTTGAAAATATATAACTGAATCAATTTTTTTCAAAAATCACAAGAAGAATCTTAAAAACTTTTAAGATTTCTACATTATCAAAAGGTACAAGGCTCCATTAAAATATTAAGCTCTATAATCAATTATGAAAGCCAATTACAATTTATTAAAATATAAAGCTCCATTTAAACACTTGAAGAAAAAGAAAGGATAATGAATATTGATTTAATAAAAAAGAAAACGATAATTTAGCAATTTCAATGTATGAGGGGTATCCTTCCCACAAGAAGTCAAAAATTGTCTTCCCAGTCAAATAAACAAACACGTGAATCTCAAAATGCCATGAAAACATTGGAGTTCTTATGACACTGCAATGAATCCAAACACACCAACCTCAGAAGGAACAACACGTCGTGTTACGATTGTCGGTGGTCTGTGGTCGTCGGTCGTCGATGACCGATGACCAATGACCAATGACCAATGACCTCACTGTCAGGGTCTTTTTTGCTTTGAAAAGGCAAATGGATTATATTTGGGATACTTCAATCTCCGGCAATGCAATGCCAAAAGGTGGATTGAGATGGAAGGGGTGAACAATTTTAAGGCTTGCTTCTGGATTTTAACATAGGGAGGATCGATGGTTAAAAATAGAAGTTACTAAAAATGATTTTTGTTTTCACGATGGATGTTTCATAAAATATTAGTTTTAGTCTTGCAGCTATGAATAGATTTCATGAAGCGAACAATTTGGCAATTTTTTTTTTTTTCATTTGATATAAGTTGTTTCTGACGTTCTAATTAGGTGTAAGTTGTTAGATAATAATTTATACAGATATTTGTTAACAATTACTTCTATAATTTTTGTTTAGCATAACTTTTTTGTTGAGTGGTTTATTTAGCATAACTTAACAAATTCATAAGATTATGTAATTTACTAACCGTGATAGTTTGTGTACAATTTATTTTAATCTTATTCATATATTGGTGCATTTATGGGTTGATAAAAATAAAATGATTTTCATTTCAATACAAGAAAATTTCCTTAGCCACAAATTATTGTAGTGACACACATAGAAACTGTAGGTATAACTAACATATTTCAATGAATATATAGTCTCATTGAAACACCCTAACTAGCTAGTCCACGCTTAAGTCGCAAACCTGCCGACTAGGTTGTTATCTCTTTTGGTTGGGATAATACTTAGTGTAACACCCTAGCTAACTGCATACCCTCGAGTAGTACGCAATGCTCACTAGGTTGTTATTCACTTGGTGGGAATACTCATAGCCCCTCATTACTTTTCGAAAATACTAGATTAAGGAAAATATGGACCCTTTTAAAACTTTCCTGCTGAGTGCTTATTCATGAAATATGAGCCATGTGGGAATCAAAGTATGTATAAGAAAAAGATAGAGCTTGAGGATCACAACCAATAGTCATTCATAGCATAAATATTTACATAAGCAAGTACCTGGTCCTTCACAGATAAGTACAACCAATCATATAATATTATAATAAAGTTACATATACATGTTATAGTCATCCATATACATCACAAAAGTTCAGCTAGCGTATAACTAGCCCAGTATGTTTTCATAGCCTTGAAGATCTGCCTGTCAGCCTCAGGGACCTGTCCTTCGTTCTTTTCTATCCTCTTGCTGCTTATCATTGTTCTCGTCTGTCCTTGGAAGCATAAGCGAGTGGGGGTGAGAACGTGTGTTCTCAGTGGTTTACCTTGGCGTCGGGGGATTCCTTTTTAACTCACTTATGAACCAGGCCTCTCAGGTGTTTCTAAGTGAACATGCATACTAACATCCTACTGATTATTATCTGGCCTAAAGTCCTGAACGGCTTTATCTACTTTACTATGTGACTGGGGATCTAATCTTTCTTATCTACGTTCTCGTGCTTATTAACTTTCTCGTGTATATACATAGCCGTCTCGAGCGTTCTCTTGACAGTACTTACATCATACATATACTTACATACACTTTTCATATACTCGTGCATCATATACTCATTCATCATATACTCATGCTTGGGGAACATGGGGATCTCTTACGCTTCCAGTTGGGCTAGTGAACCGGGGTAGCGTCCTTCTTCGTACATTGGTCTCGCACCCATGTAGCTGTGGCCTACAGCTACAACCACTTATGTTCCCAGCTTGACGACGACCCGGCTGCGCTCACACCAGAGTGGTTGCTATCCACCGATGAGGTCTGTAACAACCCGACTTTTTCCTTCAATTAAAATGCTATTTAAGGAAGAATTAAAAATATAATAATAAAGAATAGTGAGATAAAAATAAAATAAAATTCAAATATTAATTTTATTTCTGTAATATTAGTTAAAAATAATCCTTTGACGATCTCGTGACGTCTGGTGACGTTTGGATCGAAATTAGGGTTTGGTTGTAATTTCTTTACGACTCATAGGAGTCTGTAAAATATATTAATATGAAATTAAATGTAAGAATAGGTCATCTAAGATTTAAATATTAACAAGGATAATTAATAGGTCACAACGGTATGTCCGGAATATTTTTAGGACGTCCGGACATAAACAATTAATGAACAAACATGACCTAAACCTCACTAAGGGCAAAATTGGAAATACACATGGCCAATGGACTAAGAAAAGCCACGGCAGCCCTTCCTTCCCCATACAAACCGAAAACACACACACATATTCTCCAAGTTCTTCATTTTCATTTTCTCCTAAATCTCTAAACCTAAACCTCACCTAAGCTCCATTAAAGTTCAACTATCATTTCTTGTTCTCATCATCATCAATCACTCTAAAATCAATCAAGAAGGCAAGTTAGCATCAAGGTGAAGAGTTTCTCTTCAAGTGGAATCCAAGAAAACAAGCTCCAAAACCCTAATCTTCCATAATCTAGGTTTTCACTTTTCTTGACAAAGAAGAGTTCAAGCAAGCCATCAAGCTTCAATCTCATTATTCTAACTCATTTCTAAGCACCTAAGGAAGGCAAAGCAAGCATAGTTAGTGAGTTTCATCCCTTGGTGAAGAACCAAGCTTCCATAACCATGTTTGCCCTAATTATGTCAAGTTTTCATTTTAGGTCAAGAAGACTTCAAACAAGCAAGCAAGGCTTGGTTTCCTTTTCTCCTAGCATCAACAAGTCCTTGAGGAAGTGGGTAACCCTAGTTCCTCACCTCTTTGATGGTGGCTAAGTGTTGTGTGTTTGTATGTGTATGTATGTGAATTATGAGCTTTTGGACATAATTGTTAGAAATGAGGTTAGGACTTAGGGAGACAATTCTGAAGGGTCTTGTGACCTGAATTAGATGTGGTTATTGTGCTTGAATTATGTGTGAGACTCATGTAGGGTGCCATGGAAGAGAAGGAGAGAAAATGGAAGAGATGAGCAAATCGGTTTTCATGTCTCGAACAGGGGGTCGCTGAGCGGCGTCTCAGGCACAGCTGAGCGAGACAAGGCTTACGTGGAAAGTAAAAAGATATTTTTAAAGTAAGGCGGTGGAAGAAAATTCGGGAAAGTTTCAGCCGCTGGGCGATAAGGTTAGTACCGCTGAGCGATACAACCTTTATCGCCGAGCGCTAAGGGTCAAACCGCTGAGCAAACCTTAGTTTTCGCTGGGCGGTTTGAGACTAAGGAAAGCTGATGGTACCCTCTTGAGGATCATAGTATGGTAATTGATGCTGTAATGATGATTGATGGCTGAATTGTGTGAATGTCTATGCCGTATGAAATGAAAATGTACTGACATGCATGTTATCTGTAACTTAGGATGAAAGCTGTGATATTCCATGCATTCATGACACACCTAGTTAAAGATATGATAATAAACTCTGAGATAAGTAAAGATGCTGAAATGAACCATAGGGAAATCAGTATACCATGCTGCAGGTACTATTTATGCTGCTGAAACAGGGCCAATGCCCAATGCCGCTGAATAAGGGCTAAATGCCCAAGATTGAAAAAGGCTATATGCCCATGCTGAAAAGGCCGTGATCACGTGAGCCACTATGATCCCACTTCAGGAGGCCGAGGCATCCTGAATGTGGAAGCCCGCCATAGGTTGTGTCGAGATGGCATACCTGGAGGTGTGCGGTTATGATAAGTGCCCAAAATACACAATTTTCATCATTCAAAATGGCACTTATTCTCACACATTTCAAAGAATTATCTAATTAAATCTCTATATTTTGTAGGATTTAAATATATTTTGAAGAATGGATGCAAGCATAATTTATGAAGAATAATCCCATGAAGAAGAGAAGAAAATGGCAGAATTGGAAAAGAGCTTAAAGAGAAGATTCTGGACGAAAGCGTCGCTCAGCGAAGGATGTGCATCGCTCAGTGCAAAGGGACAAATAGCTCAGCGATGTTACTTGTATCGCTCAGCGAACTTGAGTCGGCAAGCCACTTGCGCCGGCACCATCATTGAGCCAGCTGGAGCCAGGCAATAGCCGTGTACCACGTCAGCGCCGCCCTGCGATTAAGTGTTTATCGCTCAGCAAAGGAACCAAAACCGCTGAGCGACAGACCCCAAATTTTGCCTATAAATAGAGAAGGCCGAGACCATTTCGGGGCATCTTTTCTCCCCTCCATTCTTCACTTCTTTTACACATTTTCTTTGTACTTTGAAGCTTAGTTTAGTTTAGGTTAGGTTAGGAACAAAGACGAGGCTTGTGAAGGAGCCGGAGATCGAGGAAGCTAGGCGAAGCCATGGCCATGATAGCGTGAGCACGTGTCATGGTAAGTGCCTAAACCTTGCCTCCAAGATTCTCTTGTAAGATGGGTTCCTAACCCTCTTTTTGTTGGGATTTTGATTACTATTGTAGTTTGCTTGTATTCATGTAACTATTACATATGAATTTATCTTTTTCTTATGATTTGCTTGAATGATTTCATGCCTAATGCTAGTT
>QANU01071439.1:0-10468 GCA_003254905.1 Nissolia schottii | reverse complement strand
AAAGCGAAAAAAGAAGCAAAATGATGAAATCAGCAAAGGACCGCTCAGTGGTGGCCTACGCTCGCTCAGCGCACTAAAGGACAAAGCGCTGCTGAGCGGTGCACCCTTGGCCGCTCAGCGGATGTACCCTCGGAGCCACTTGCAGCCACGCATTTAATGCTCCAGCTGGAGCCAACTAGATGGCGGCGCCTCCCCTGCAAAAGCTGCCGGAGCATTTATTACTCCGCGTGAAATGATTGCACCGCTCAGCGATAAAGCAAGGCCGCTCAGCGATAAAGACCAAATCGCTCAGTGATAAAGACCAAATCGCTCAGCGGTGGTACCAAACCGCTGAGCGATGGCCATCAGATTTTGCCTATAAATAGAGGAGACCGTGCCACACTTGAAGACCATCCTCATACATCCCTCTTCCTCCCCAAAACTTCATTTTTTTTACATTTCCTTTGTACTTCAAAGCATAGTTTAGTTTAGCAACAAAGAGGAGGCCGGTGAAGGAGCCAGGAGATCAAGGAAGCTTGGCGAACCGCTGTCATGATAACGTGATAACGTGTCATGGTAAGCGTCTAAACCTTCCCTCTGAGATTCTCTTGTAAGATGGATTTGTAATCCTCTTGTTATTGGGATATTGATGAGTATTGTAGTATGATTGTATTGATAAGTACCCAATTTACGTAATTTTGACCTATTAAAATGGCACTTATTTGCTTATGTTTGAAAGAATTATCTAGCATAAATCCTCATTTTTTGTAGGTTTATAATATATTTTGAAGATGGATGCAAGCATAATAAATTAGGAAGAATCCCATAAAAGAATAGAGTAAAAGGGCAAAAGCGAAAAAGAAGCAAAATGACAAATCAGGCATGGACCGCTCAGCGGTGAATGAAGATCGCTCAGCGCGCTAAAGACAAGGACCGCTCAGTGATAGTGCCTTGACCGCTCAGCGGTTGTACCATCGGAGCCACTTGCAGTCGCCGCATTTAATGCGCCAGCTGGAGCCAACTGGATTGCGGCGCCGCCCTGAAAAATCTGCCGGAGCATATATTACTCCGCGTGAAATGATGACGCCGCTCAGCGATGGAACAAGGCCGCTCAGTGATAAAGCCTGAATCGCTCAGCGGTGGTACCAAAACCGTTGAGCGAAGCCACCCAAACTTTGCCTATAAATAGGAGGGCCGAGGCACTCTTGAAAAACATCTTCCATACACTCTCCTCCCCCACGAAATACTTCATTCTTTTACACTTTTTAGCATAGTTTTGTTTAGCAGCAAAGAGGAGGCCGGTGAAGGAGCCAGGAGATCGAAGAAGCTTGGCGAAGCTGCTGTCATGATATCGTTGTAACGTGTCATGGTAAGCGTCCAAACCTTGCCTCTGAGGTTGTCTTGTAAGATAGATTGGTAATCCTCTTGTTGTTGGGATTTTGATGAAATATTGTAGTATGATTGTATCCATGTAACTTTTGCATATGAATTTATCTATTTCTTATGATTCGCTTGAATGATTTTATGCTTAATGCTAGTCTTTGTCTAGTATTTTGATTCTTGATTTGGGACTTATTTGTATGAACGAAAGTTATATTAATTAAGTCATAACCAAGTTAAAATCAATATTGCTATGCTAAGCTAGATCCTAGACTTGAACGTTGTGAACGAAAGTTACAATCATTAGAGTTGGAACTAAATCATTTCATCTAATCTTGTTGCCGTAACTGGAATAAAGGTTAGCCGTTTTAACATCTGGAATAACGCTGGCGTACTTTGTTAAGCCTGTGTGCGAAAGTGACAGTTTAACAAAGGAAACCTGTGATCTTTTCATGCGCGAAAGCGATGAACAAGTTAAGAACTGGTGGCGGGCAATCAATGAAATGATAATTCTATGTAATAAGTAAATGGATGCATGAAACTATGATATGATTCAATTCCCAACAAGCTTCCGGATCTACCTCTGATTTGTTGCCTATTTACTTTTATGTCTTTTATATATTTATTTAACTATCAACAAATTATCAAATCCTTCACTTCATTGTTTAATTAACTAAACTCAAGAATGGTAATTTTGCAACTCTCTGTGGATTCGATTATACCCGACTATACTGCAATTGGATCCCTTGTGGATCTGAAAGCCGTAAAGTAGGATATATTATTTTGAAACGACTGAAAGTTCAAACTAAGCGTCTGACAAACGCCTTGAACAAACACGTAGATTTGGCTTTCATCAAATTGGCGCCGTTGCTGGGGAGTTGCGTCAATTACATAGCTTGAGTTTTGTTTGATTAAACAATTGTGAATATTCGTAAAATATTGTATAGTTCTTATTTTGTTACTTTATGAACTTTCTTTTATTTTGTGAACTCTTGTTCTAATCCTATTGGCTAGTGTACATTTCTTTAGCTCTTGCGAGGTAAGGCTTCAAAAGATCAATTATTATTTGACCTTGAGATTGAAGCTACTTCAAGGAAAAACAGTAAAAAGAAGAAAAAGCAACTAGCCAAACAAAGAACGGAGCAAGAAGCAACTTCATCATCAACCTCTTCAACCAACCAAGAAGAAAACATGGCTGACACCACTGGAGCTGGAGACAACACGGGAGCTGGCAACACTAAAGGAGCCAGTGACAATAGGGGTTTTGTAAACTTCACCCCTAGGAACATCATTAGAATGAGCAGAACCACTGGAGCTCAACGAACACCTCAGATGCAACCTGGTCTGGTACAATTATTGTATGCTAACCCGTTTGCAGGTTTGGATCATGAGGATCCTTATGCTCATTTGAAAAAGTTCTACGAACTCTGTGGGACCGCGGGAATGTCGGAAGCTGATGAAGAATCTATCTTTTTAAGGATGTTTCCCCTGACGCTGATTGGAAAAGCCAAAGAATGTTGCTGGATCAACCACAACATATTTTGTCTAACTGGGATCAATTGGAGGAGAAGTTCTGTGCAAGGTATTTTTCTCAGTCCAAATTTATGGATTTAAAAACTGCAATTTCTACTTTTGTGCAGGCACCCGGAGAAAGTCTCTGTGAGGCCTGGGAGAGGTATAAATCCATGCTAAGGAAATGCCCTAATCATGGGTTCGATGCACGAACACAAATTCATATCTTCCGAAATAGACTCCAACGACATCAAAAACTCATGCTTGATGCTGCAGCTGGTGGACAGATAATGTCCAAGACCCCTGAAGAAGCAATCTCCATCATTGATTCTATGGCCTTGATGGATCAACAAGGCCAATGACCTAAATGAGGAGGAATGCTTGAACTGGGCACAAACGATACAATACTTGCTCAAATCAAGCAACTCCAACAACAAATAAACGAAGTGAAGAGAACCCTAAGCGAGCTGCCGAAGCAAATCAGAGAGGCTCGAGATTCCAAAAGGCAGCATGTATTTCAATGAAATATTTGTAATGGTGATCACCCGTCTACTTGTTGTAATTTTAGGGAAGAAGAAGTCCAGTATTTGGACAACCAGCAAAGGCCGCCCTATCCAAATAATTTCCAAAGGGGGCCAAATCAACAGTCATGGAGGCAAGAGGCAGGACCCTCATTTAACAAAGCTCCGCAACAGCCATATCAACCACCCCACCCATATCAGAATCAGCCACCAGTTTACCCACATCCCAAGATAGAGAAGACATGGAATCAGTTTATGCAGCAATCAATGGCAAACTAAAAGAACAATAAAGCCTCTATTAGGAGTTTGGAAATACAACTGGGACAACTGACCACTGATATAGCGGATTGGAAGAAGAGTAGATTCACGGCCAATCTGGAGCCAAACCCAAGGGACTCTTGCCGAGGAAAGAGGCCTGATGATGAAGAAGAAAGCTAAAAAGAAAAAGGCATCGAGCTAACGACGTTAAACAAGCGCTGCATGGGAGGCAACCCAGTGTTTTGTGAGTTTTATTATTAGTAGTTTATTAATTTTAAGGTTAATCAATTTTAAGGTGTTAAAATATGTTTTTATGGTAAAAAAGAATTAAGGTTAAACTAAATCATGTAGTTAGGGTAAGATTTTGAGGTGCTAATCTTTTCCAAACAACGCTAACATGAAGCACCTAAGATTTTAACCTAATAACTGATTCTTAAACCTTCCCCCAGTTTCCAACAAACTTGGTGCAACATGATTTAATTTGAAAATAAGATTCCTAGCTGGTTTAGAATTGAAAATTATCAAGAAAGGAAATCTTTTTAAGCACCTACAAGGAATATGTTCTAATTTGGATCCATAAATCATTGCAGGAAATTCTGTCCGCAGTTGTAGAAAATTCTATCGACAAAAGGATTCAAAATAAAACCATGATCTCTCTAATGCTACCTGGAAGAAAGGAAATTTTTGGATTGTTTTTGCAGGCCGGAGAACAACCAATGAAGTTTCCTAAAAACAACAAAAGAGAGACACACTTCTAGAGGATGATGAGCGTGATTCTTCAAGAAAGATAAGCCTCTATCTCCTCAAAGGATTGAAGCAAAAGTAGCCCAATTTGCAAGGAGGCTACATCAAGAAGCACATTCACCATAAACAGGGAGAACATTTTAATTTTCTAGCACCTTAGTTAATTTCCTTAGTTAGTTTATGTGCTTAAGACTTGTTTGTTTGACAACAACTAAGTAGTAGTTTATTTTACTTAGAATTTGATGCATGAGGGCGAGAGAGAGAGGAGGGAGGTTGTCAGGAGGATGAAGATTCTGGTGATTCGCCGTTTAAATAACATTTTTACCATCGGATATTCCCGACGGTAAAGGACATTAATGATAACCGTTGGGTAAGAGGCTTCGGTTGAAAAAACCGAGGCAATTACCGTCGATCGAGGCCGACGCTAAAATACGCCCGTTAGTATTTCCGTCGGTTACGACCGACGCTAAATCGATGGTTTGAATTCTGAGGACTTTACCGTTGGAATAAACCGACGGTAATATGTTAATTAAATGATTGGTGGGGAAGATGCATCGTTTAATGAACCGATATCAATACCGGCGACATTGACTGACGATAAACGTGGTAATTACCGTCGACATTGCCCGACGACATGTTCATCGAACATTGCCTGCCCGCTACAACATGAAATAAGTCACTGTCTCTCTCAAACATTTACCATCGGTAGTGACTGCTGGTAACGATTACACCATTACATTATTGAATCCACGTGGCTGTTTACAATTCAATTCTGTTTACCGTCTGTTATGGCCGACGGAAATGTTGTTCCCGCGACAACCCGCCAAACAATACCGTCAGTATTACCATCGGGATGATTTTCCGATGATAATGGCACGCCTTTTTCCCCGGTCCATTTCCCTGGACCGGTTACCGTCGGATTATATGTTTTTTCTGACGGTAATACCGTTGGTTCGGATCCGATGGTAAGGTCTCGACGGAAATAGTCAATTTTGTTGTAGTGATATTTGGGATTTGCTTATTTTTTTATCTTCCTCTCATTCAATGCTAGTTACCTTAGAATTCGAGATCTGCAATGTGAGGGAAATAAATTTTAAGAATTCCAGAGTAGACACAAGAGAATGAAAGAGTTGTTTTTTTTCCTCTTGCAACTGTTGAGTTGCAGTGTACTCACAGTGTACTCAAAACAGACAAAACTCAATTATGATTAAGCCTTTTATATAGAGATAAACCAACAAGTAATCCTTCTTTTTCAGGGTTGTATGAAGACCTTATATTTGCAAGTCTTTAAAAGCCTTACATATTGTCCTAATGTTGTTACAGATTTATTGTGGTATTTTCTAAAATTCTTTGGAGCATTAAACTTAATGAACATGTTATGTTGTGGTTGCAGATAACATTATTTGCAATGAGGGATTCACTGATTAATATTGGTCCTTCGAAAGATTTCTCATATGGTTGAAGAAGAAATGTTGATGCAACTACTACAGGGATGACCAAATAGGATCTCTTTGTTTCTTATCTTCTTACTTCACTATAGGATTAAAATTTGGGTTATGCAACTTATCTCTCTGTATATATATGTAATATGTTTGACGATTCCCTTTCTGTTGTTATGGAAATTCTAATACGTTCTTGTGCTTGTTATTTCAACATTCACAATACTTTTATTGCGGGGAAACGATTATTTTGATACCTAAAATTGTAAGCTTGAGTCACTTTGGTACTCAAATTCAAAATCTAACTTTTTAATCCTTGAAATTGTAAGTTGTAGGTCAACTTAGTCCCTCAATTCATTATCATTATTGTATTGTTATGTTTTCACTGATGGTTTTTTGAATTAAATGAAAATGTGATAATAACAGAGGTGTTGTGTGGCAACATTAAAGGCTAAAGATATGACTGTGACGACACTTGGAGTTACAAATTTTAGTTGCTATTGTAGCTTCATTTACCACAATAACTGCTCTAGCGACCTCATTTGCAGTTTCAAGTGCAACTACAACTCATTCGCAATCTTAACTGTTGTTACTATCCCTTTTAATGTGATAAATCAACAAAACTGTGACAATACAATAATGATAATGAATTGAGGGACTAATTTTACCTATAACTTACAATTTCAAGGATTAAAAAAATCAAAATTTGAATTTCAAGGACCAAAGTGACTCGAGCTTACACTTTCAGGGACCAAAATAAGCATTACCCCTTCTATTGCATTTACCTTTTTCATATTCATAAGGAGTAGCTCCAAGCAAACTGAGTGCAGAACTTGAGGATTACTAAATAGAAGATGGCAAGGAGTCAATCCTAAATGCAGAAATTAAAAAAAGTGTTGTTTTTGTTCCTTGGGATAAGTTTACCTAAATTTGAAAGATAGGAATTCTATGGCTTTGGATGGATGCTACTCACCAGTTTAGGGTTTTGAAAGTTCAATTACTACACAAAATTTCATACTTCAATTAAACTAAAACAGCATTAGCTTCTTTTGTAGCAAAAGGACTAAATGTGTAAAACTACAATTTGATTAATTTTTGTTTATATGAAGTTGTAATTAGTGGCAGTTTGGAGTTGTCAAAGTACTTGTTTTTTATTATTCATAATTTATTCATAGCGACGATTATAAACCGCCACATACGGTAAACAAATATTCATATTTTGTCCTTTGCGGCAGTTTGAAACCGCAACAAATTTGTGAAAGCTCTTTGTGGCCGTTATTCTAGTAGGTGTTTGGAATTGTCGCAATCTTCGTGCTAATGGTGGATATAGTGGTGGTTATAGAATTACAGCAATACACCTTTGGTGGCAGTTAAAATTGAAGCAAAATGACAAATTGAACTACCATAGAATTTGAAACACCCTAGCTAACTGTTTACCCGTACGTAGTAAACAAAGCTCGCTAGGTTGTTGTCTACCTGGTCGGAATACCTTAGTCCATAGTTATCTTTTGAAAATAGTCATTGCCCNTGAAACACCCTAGCTAACTGTTTACCCGTACGTAGTAAACAAAGCTCACTAGGTTGTTGTCTACCTGGTCGGAATACCTTAGTCCATAGTTATCTTTTGAAAATAGTCATTGCCCATAAAATAAGGACCCGTTTTAAACTTTTGCTTGTATCACATTAATAATAAAATAGAGCCATGCGTTGGACATAAACAAATATAATAACAAAGCGGATAACATTATGATAAGTAGAACAGATAATATACATCCATTGGGCCCACCATACAAAGTCACGTCATGGTATACATAATATGTACATAGATCCAAGTGTCATATATAGAATCTGAAATACACAGCATCAAAATACAAGGACTACTGGAATGCTACTCAGTATGCCCTTGGCAAAACTAAACAACCTCTAGCTCTCTCAGCTCATGGCCGCTCATGGCTCATCTGGCGGCTCCTCTGCATCCTCAAAATATGACTCATCCTCTTCTGTACCTGAAGTCATAAAACAGTGGGGAATGAGAACGGTAGGTTCTTAGTGGAAATAACCTTAGTTCCTGAGTCGTACATCAGATTATGTTGGACTTCAGGCCGCTCAGAGTTCTCTAGTGAACATACATACTAAAATCCCTACCATTTATTATCTGGCCTATCTAAACGGCTTTAACTGCATTAGGTGATCTGGGAACTATTCTTGCTTACTACATTCTCGTGCTGATTGACATTGCGTGTAGACCGTCTCGAGCGTGCTCTTGACGGTACGGCATAACAGCAGATTATATATTCAAATCAGACTGAATAACAGCATGTAATCAGAGTACACTCAACATCACAGAATCACTCAAATATGCATCATAGAATCATCCAATACAGACATAACAGAGTTCAGCAGAATACATGCAGCAGAATCATTAGCATAACACGTTTAACAGAATGCAGCAGGATAACAGAATAAAACAGTATAACAGAATATAACAGCATAGCAGCATATAACAGCGTAACAGAATGCAGCAGCATAACAGAATAGGTGTTATTCCCACCATAGTAATGTCCTCTGTGACACTAGTATGACGGAATAACCTCACACCCTCAGTATAGGCCGACACTGTCCAGACCTTACTGCGGTGGGCTTCCACCTGCCGTGTGCCCCCTCGGGCCCCTCGACAGTGGGCAGATATTGTACCCCCACCTAAGCTTGCCCCCTTTCGACAATGCATAGGCGTGGTAACCGCACACCTCCAGGTATGCCATCTCGACACCACCTGTGGCGGGCTTCCACATTCAGGATGCCTAGACCTCCTGAAGTGGGATCATAGTGGCTCACGTGATCACGGCCTTTCAGCATAGGCATATAGCCTTTTTCAGCATGTGGCATATAGCCATATTTCAACAGCATTGGGCATTGGCCCTTATTCAGCAGCATTGGGCATTGGCCCTAGTTCAGCAGCATTAATAGTACCTGCAGCATGGCATACTGGTTTCCCTATGGTTCATTTCAGCATAATTACTTATCTCAGAGTTTCTTATCATGTCTTTAACTAAGTGTCTCATGAATGCATAACATAGCACAGGTTCCATCATAAAGTACACATAACATGCATGGTCAATACTATTTCATAACATACAGAATACACGTGCATCCAATTCAACTATCATTCATCATTACAGCATCAATACCATACTATGAGCCTCAAGAGGGTGCCATCAGCTTTCCTTAATCTCAAGCCGCTCAGCGAAAACTATTGTTCGCTCAGCGGTTTGAGCTCCTCTGCTCAGCGATAGAGGTGGTATCGCTCAGCGGTACTAACCTCATCGCTCAGTGGCTGAATTTTCTCGAGCCTTCTTCCACCGCCTTAATTTAAAAATATCTTTTCACCTTTCCACGTAAGCCATGTCTCGCTCAGCGATGCCTGAGACGCCGCTCAGCGACCCCTGTTCGAGACATGCAAACCGGATTGCTCTTCTCTTCCATTTTTCTCTCCTTGCTTCCATGGAACCCTACATGAGTCTCACACATAATTCCAACACAATAATCACATCTAATCCAGGTCACAAGACCCTTCAGAATTGTCTCCCTAAGCCCTAACCTCATTTCTAACAATTATGTCCAAAATCTCATAATTCACATACATACACATACAAACACATAACACTTAACCACCATCAAAGAGGTGAGGAACTAGGGTTACCCACTTCCTCAAGAGCTTGTTAATGCTAGGAAAAGATGAAATCAAGCCTTGCTTGCTTGCTTGAGGATTCCTTGACCTAAAATGAAAACTTGACATAATTAGGGTAAATATGGCCATGGAAGCTTGATTCTTCACCAAGGGATGAGACTTACCAACTATGCTTGCTTTGCCTTCCTTAGGGACTTAAGAATGAATTATGATGA
The DNA here is from genome assembly GCA_003254905.1 of Nissolia schottii. NCBI lineage: Eukaryota > Viridiplantae > Streptophyta > Magnoliopsida > Fabales > Fabaceae > Nissolia > Nissolia schottii. The sequence goes on along the minus strand of QANU01071439.1, from coordinate 732 downwards.
TGAGATTGAAGCTTGATGGCTTGCTTGAACTCTTCTTTGTCAAGAGAGTAAAACCCTAGGTTATGGATTTTTAGGGTTTTGGAGATTGGTTTCTTGGATTCCTTTTGAAGATGCTTTCTAGTCTTGATGCTAGCTTGCTTCCTTGAGTGATTTGAGAGTGATTTAAGGTGATGAAGAACAAAGGATGATGATTTTACCTTGATGGAGCTTTGGAGAAATTTGGAAAGCTTTAGGTTTTTGAGAGTTTTTGAAGAAATGGAACTTAGGGAATTTTGGGATGATGGCTTCGGTTTCGGAGGGGCTGGCCGTGGCTTTCTTTTCTTTGTCTCATGGCCATGCATAATTCCAATTTTGCCCTTAGTGTTTTAGGTTATGTTTGTTCATTAATTGTTTATGTCCGGACGCCCTAAAAATATTCCGGGCATACCGTTGTGACCTATTAATTATCCCGATTAATGTTTAAATCTTAAATGAAATATTCTTACATTTAATTTCATATTCATCTATTTTACAGACTCCCGTGAGTCATAAGGAAATTACAATAAAACCCTAATTTCGATCCAAACGTCACCAGACGTCACGAGATCGTCAAAGGATTATTTTTAACTAACATTACGGAAATAAAATTAATATTTAAATTTTATTTTATTTTTATCTCACCTTTTCCTCATTATTATATTTTTAATTCTTCCTTAAATAGCATTTTAATTGAAGGAAAAAGTCGGGTTGTTA
>QANU01071415.1:0-11797 GCA_003254905.1 Nissolia schottii | reverse complement strand
GTCACGATCCTCTAATTCCCCTCTACCTAAGGGCATTAATATTTAAAGGTGTTTGTGAATTTTCCTCCGGAGATTATTTCCACGGACACCTTTTGTGCGTCAGAAAAATTCACCAGCGAACAGCGGTTGTTCGGTTGTCTACCGAACTTCCTACAGCGACACGTTTTATTTCCTAAGGATATTTTATCTAATAATTTCCCATCTTTATTTTCTAATCATGATTAGAAGATTAGTTTGATATTTATGTTTTATGATTATTTTTCTAAAAAAAATCGGGATGTTACAGCCTCAGTGCCATTTCTTTCTTAAAATTTTCATCTGCTGTGCTGTTACTCTGTCCGTTTGTGCACGCGACGATTACCCCATCAAACTCAGGAAAAATAGCAGGATCATCCTAAAGCTCTCGGGAGTCGTTTCTGACAACTTCCTATCGCACCTGGAAAGTGGGTAATCCTAAGCCCACTGTCTATGTGGATTTCTATATGATTTTATATGTGTATTTTGGAGTATCTGATTTAGAAAGCATTATGTGAAAAATATAGAGGTTAAGTTGTGAAAATGATTTTGAGTAGTTCGGATGTTAGGAAAATTTAACTGTACTGATTGGAACCCAAAAATGTACTATATGGGAAAAAGCTACAGTAAAGCCTCGGAGAACTTTTACGAAACTGGCGATTTTTAGCTTTCAATCCAATGAAAACAGATTTCAATCGAATGAAAGAATTTTCAGCTTTCAATCAAATGAACACGAATTTCAATCGAATGAAAGAATTCTGTGAGCTTTCAATCGATTGAAACCCCAGCTCAGCCGAATGAAAGAAATTTCAGGATTCATTTGAATGATCAAACCCTAGTCATTCGAATGACACCAAATTTTCAGAAACAAAAACTAATTTTTTGAGACATTCGAATGGTGAGGCTTTGTCACTCGAAGTAGTGCTGAAAAACTGGAGTTTTGAGCTTTTCTATGTGTTCTAATAAGCCTAGAGCCCTAGAAAGTTGTTTATGTGAGTAAATGTGAAATTATTGTATTATGTTAAAGCATGCATCATGAGGATAGATCACTAGAGATTGTCGTCTAATGAATGAGTAATGAATGAAAATGAGAATGAAATGTAGGAACAAGAGCATGATGAGAAAAGATAATGGTGCATGTGAAAGAAAAGAAAGATGAGACGCATGGCATGTGATAGAAAGATGAACAGATTATGATGTGATGAGTATGGTTATGACATGGTTCACTTCCGGCTTAGCCAAAAAGGCGGCCCCTCACCATCCAAAGTGTAGGGGTGGAGTCATGTTTGCCCGGGAAACAGACAGAGAAGGCAAGTCATACACTACCAGGGGACGACGGTCCTAAGGTGTACGAGGGAGTACTGGGACACAGGAACAGGAAGAGTTATGATGAATGATATGAGAACAAGCATTGAAATTTGTGCCTCATCGGCATAATGACCCCTGCATAGATACTGTGCTCAGAATACCATGCTCGAGATAGCATGACGTCCCGTGCCTGGCAAGCATGGTGAAAGGTTTACCGCGCAACATATGCGTGATGATCAGTGTGTCTGTCAGCATACATGTTTATGATGTGGTTATGTAACGATGGTTAGGAGTAGATAGCGCGAGAACCTAGATAAGAAAGACTAGTTCCCTGATCACGTAGTAACATAGATAAAGCTGTTCAAGACCCTAGGCCAAGATAATAATCAGTAGGATTTTTGTATGCATGATCACTTAGAGATCTCCTAAGCGGCCTGGAGGATACCCGAGTAAATGAACGGTAGTTAGTGCTAAGGAACCCCACTAAGGACTAAGAGTTCTCACCCCCACCCACTCGATTATGGATCCAGGTATGCGGAGCGGTGGGACTGACAGCAGATGGAAGTCAAGGCCTAAGGATGACAGTGACATTTGGATGGCATATGTTTTGTATTATGACTTATAACTTGTATCTGTTTTGTGTACATATATATTATTATGACGATGTGTACTTATGTTGGACCTTGGTTGTATTTATGTATATATGCACATATACTCGTTATGTTCTGCTACAATTACCCCTAACTTATAGCGACTGTTGTTATATATTCTCTAAATCACACACGGCTCCTAGTTTACAAACTGATACTGTAAAAGAATGACTTTCAAATTGGTCCATATTTTCATATACGAGATATTTGCAAAGGTAAAAATACGGGCTTAAAGTAACTCGACACAACGAATAACAACCCTGTGAGCATTGCTTGCTACCATGGAAGTAGGCAGTTAGCAGGGGTGTTACAATTAGTGTTGTGAGAAAATGTTTGTCACAAGGTTAAGAAATTAAATCTGACATTGAATCGATCGAAATAAAAGTTCAGAGGTTCAATGAGTTGAACCAAGGATTCAACTAGGATCTAATAAAAATATATATATTATTATTTATATGTATATATATGATTAATTATATGCTATAATAAATTAAAATCATCTTTTATATAGTATTAGTACATTATTAGTGTTGTGAAAGTATGTTTTTAAACAAAATATTTAAGTACTAGTATGCTTGATAGGCATTCCGTGCCGACCAAACTGCGTATATATTTTTATTTTTAATAAGAGATTGAATTTATTGTGCCTTTCATGCGTAATGTAGTTTGATGCAGCACTGTTGAGTTAAAAAAGTGGGTTAGAGCTAACAAAAGTAATGGGTGTTGTTAATAATTATAAATTATAGATTTAATTGATTTGATTGTAATTTGTTTTTGGCCGTTGTGTTTTGGCCGTTAGGTTTCAGCTTATTAATAGGCTTAACCTCTCATGTAAATGACACACTGAAATATACAGACTACATATATTACTCTCTCCCTATTCTCTACATGGTATCAGTTAGCCATTGAATCCCTCTCCGTTGTCGCCTCCGTTTCTCTGTTGCTCCGCCCCTACTCGTCGTGGCTTTGGTTGCTGCTACTGTAACATCCCGCATTTTCTTTCCTCAGCGAAAAGTTCGTCAAAATTGAATAAAATAAATTCTAAGACAATTTAGAAAGATTAGAGAAGGAGTTTTACGATTAAAAATGCCCAAGGAACCTAGGGTTGCGGTTGTAGGAAATTTCACAGAAAGCAGAACAGTCCGGTTCGAACACCGGCAAGCGAAAACGAGTCGAAAGTATCTATAAAGAATATTGCCCTGGAGAAAAATTTACAAGTGCCTTAAACCAATAATATTCCCATGTAGGGGAAAATTAGCGGATCGTGACGGTACAAGCGGAATACTTTTCGGCACCGGCACTGCGAGCGATAAAACACGAGCGAAACGGAACCGGGAGAAAGGTAAAAGATGGGCAGCCCACGTGAGAGAATTCAGCTTCCAAGGGAAATAATAAAAAAAATCCAATCACTATTCATTGATGTGACATTAGGAATATCATTTGAATTAATTAATTTTTGAAGAAAATAAAAAGGACAAAATTGTAATTATGTATGGGGGCAACGATGTAATTATGGGAGGCAAAATTTTGGCTATAAATAGCCAGCCCATAATCAGAAAAAAAATGAGGAAAATTCCTATCCTAGCCGAAACTCTGTCCGTGTGCTCCGTGATTTCGCCGAAGAAACTCCGCCAGAAAGCTTGGATCGCGCCCTAAGCTTGGAGGACGACTCTCCCACTCTTCCCTCACCACCGGACAGCCCCCAAGAAGTGGGTAACTCTAGCTACTCACCTCTTTGGTGGTTGTGTTTGCTTATATGTGTGTGTGTGTATGCTTCTATGTATGTATGTTTATGTATGCTAGAACTTTGGCTAGGGTTAGGGATATGATTCTGAAGGGTCTTGTGACCTGGATTAGCTAGGATTTTAATGGTTGGAATATGTGTGAGAACCTCAAGGAGTGACCATGAGAAAAGAGGGAAAGAAAACAAAGAAAATCATGCAATCTGGTTCAGTTTCGCCCAGTACCCGCTGAGCGGTCCCAGGCGCCGCTGAGCAGAGTACATCAGAAAGAAAATTTTTAAAACATGAATGATANTTGCTTCTTTGGGAAACGACCTAGGTTAACCCCCTTTACTACGTTCTTGGGGTTTTCTTGGTTTATAAATTATTATTTGGCCGCGCACTAAAATCTAACGACGTTTTGGTGAGCGTCAATGAACTCCAGGGCGCTGAGCGGTCAGAGGTCCCGCTGAGCGGCCTGAAGGTCACTGAGGAAGAGGATAAGGATGGAAAGATATTTTTGAAAACCGAGCCCCAGCCCGCTGAGCGAAATGAGTCACCGCTGAGCGATACAGCTTTGACTGCTGAGCGATGTGGCTCTGACCGCTAAGCGGATTAAGCTCAGACCGTTGATCATACAAGAGGTTCCGCTGAGCGGCCTGAGACTTAAACGTCTCATAGAAGCTATCTTGGGGCACATAGTCTAACAAGTTATGATTTAAGCGATGTGTATGCTTAAAGTGTATGAGCTATGTGATGTAATAGGTAGGACTTCATGTATTGTACTTATGGAAATACTATGTTAGCATGCCATGCATCATGTTAAGGTATTCCTAGAGGATTAGAGATTAATCAAGTAAGGAGTAATGATTATAATTGAAATGAACCTTAGGGAACAAGTCATGCCATACTATGAGAAAAGAAAGAAAAGAAAAGAAGAAAGAAAAGATAATGATATGATGAGATGCTATAAGTACAGGTACAGGACGTGACGTCACATAAGTCCAACTAACAATCCCACTTCAGTAGCGTCGCAAGGGCATACTGAAGGTGGAAGCCCGCCACAGGTGATGTCACCAGGGCATACCTGGAGGTGTGCGGTTAGCACACCTAGCAATGTCAAGAGAGGACATGCTAAGGTGGGGGTACAATACCAGCCCACTTCCGAGGTGTCAAGAGAGGGCACGCGAAAGGTGGAAGCCCACCGCAAGTAGGTAAAAGAGGACCTACCTGGGGGTGTGCGGGTATCCCGTCAAGTAATGTCAACAGAGGACATACTATGATGGGGATATCGAGTACCACGCTTGGTCGCATCGCCAGGGCCAGCCCCTCACCATCCAACAGTGGGTGGTTGTTCATATCGTTGATCGATGCATTCCTCCTATGAGCTTTACGTGGTTAGCTACCACGCCGGTTAGAGCGCTGCCAGGTCGTCAACAATAGGGAACACAAGTAAGTTGTAGTCGAGGGCACAACTACAAGAGTGGAAGGGCTCAAGAAAAGTAAAGCAAGAGGAAAGTAAAGAAAGAGGCAAGTAAAGAAAGAGAAAAGTAAAGAAAGAGTAAAGTATAATAGAAAGAAAGTAAGAATTATAGTATGTGATGTATGAATGAATGTATGTATGTAATGTATGTAACAATGTATGTAAGAAGATAAGTAAAATCATATAAGTACTGTCAAGAGAACGCTCGAGACGACTACGTATGTATGCGAAGGAAAGTAACAAGCACGAGAACTTAGTAAGAAAGAGTAGCTCCCCTATCACTTAGTAACGTAGATAAAGTTGTTCAGGACTCTAGGACAGATAATAATCAGTAGGAATGTTAGTATGCATGTTCACTTAGAAACACCTGAACGGCCTGGAGTATAACTAAATGAACCACGAGATCTCAGAGCTATAGCTTTCCAGTGAGAACCTACCGTTCTCACCCCCACTACCTTATGACTCCAGGGACACATGACGAGTCGTACTACGAGGATGCAGCCAAACCGGCCGAGGAGTTATGAGGTGGTCCAGACTAGCCAGAGACACCAGAGCCAGCCAGAGCCATTATTTTGTTAGGGGCAGACTGAGCAGTGTTACAGTAGCCCTTGTATTTTGGATGACATGTATTATGTATAGACAAATATATGGCTTGTATATTATTTATTGTAATTATACTATGTGAATCTTGTGATGGACCAAAATGTATGTACAGTTTATGCTTTGCTATTACCACTGTCATTCGCTAAGCCTAATGGCTTTACCGCTTATTATAATTGTTCTTTCTGACGTATGGCTCCTATTTCTACGCGATAATTGATATGATGGAAAAGTCTAAAATTGGTCCCTATTTTCCTAAACGACTATTTTCGAAAGATAATAATGGACTATGAGTATTCCCACCAGGTAGTAAACAACCTAGTGAGCTTTGCGTACGACTTAAGCGTAGGCAGTTAGCTAGGGTGTTTCAGTGTAGACTTGGTAGAATGGAACTTAGACGGTATGGCAGAATAGCAAATCTTAGATTTGACTTGTCAGATGTTTATGTGCGCCAATGCCTATCTCACTAAAGGAAATGACAATAAACATGCTGCTCAGGCCTTAACCCAAGGCTTTACTGATCAGCTAAAAGGATGGTGGGATAACCTTCTTACTACTCAAGATAAAGCAACCATCCTAAATGCCGTTAAAATAGAAGGAGGCGAGCAAGATGCCGTCGCCACCTTAATATACTCCATAATGAAAAATTTTGTTGGTGATCCAACCATGTTCAAAGAAAGAGTTGCAGGTCAGTTAGCAAACCTATACTACCCTACAATGTCTGATTACCGTTGGTATAAAGACACCTTCCTATCTAAGGTAACCCTTAGAGAAGATGGCTCGGCGGGATTTTGGAAAGAAAAATTTGTCTCTAGACTTCCAAAGCTCTTCGCAGAAAAAGTAAAACTTAACATTCAAAACCTCCAAGGAGGAACCCTTAACTATGATACGTTAACCTATTGGGAAATACATACAGTTGTAGTCGAAACTAGAATTCAAGTCTGTACCGACTTTAAACTCCAGAATAAAATGCGTAAGGAATCAACATTTAACAAAAAAGAACTTGGCACCTTCTACTACCAATATGGTGTAGAGCCTTTAAAGGCACCAAGTGCTAACATTAAAAGAAAACAAAAGGCAGTTCAACCTTATAAACGGAAATCTTTTAATAGATCAAAACCATACAAAAATACACAAGCACAATCTTCTTAATGTCCATCTAAAACTTATAAGAAGAAAGCACCACCTAAATATCAAAAGAGAAAAAAGAAAGATAATGTTTGCTGGAAATGTGGAAAACCCGGTCATTATGCTAATAAATGTACAGCTCAACAAAAACTTAATGAATTAAAAATAGATGAAGAATTGAAGAAAAGTCTAATCAATATCCTAATAAACTCTGAGCTTGAAAACTGAGAATCTTCAACCTCAGTATCTGACTTTAGTGATCAAGATGAGCAGTACGAAGTTCACCAGCTAGTACAAAGCTCTTCATCTTCAGAAGTTCTTTGGAGGATGAAAACTGCTTAGGCCCAGGATTATGTCCTTGCGCTGACTGCATTAAGCAAATTAATGTCTTAGATACAGAACAAACTTCAACACTAATATCAATAATAGATAAAATGGAAGACTCACCTTTAAGAACAAAATTTATTTAACAACTAGGTGAATTAGTTAAAAATAGGAACAACAACAGGTTCGAATTATCCCAATAGATATGAACAAAGTAATCAATAGATTTAAAAAGCCCAAGGAACAAATTGCTGTAAAAAATTTGCAAGACGAAATAAAAGCTCTAAAAGCTGAAATCAAAGAACTAAAAGATGAGGTCTTATCTCTGAACTTCAAGGTATTACAACTTGAAGGAAAAGAGATCCTCCGATCTCAAAAATTGGACGAAGACTTGGGAAAGGCTATCTTAGCCTATAACCAAGCCCAAGAATCAACAAAATCCGAGCAGTTTATCAATATGCTTAGTATCATAACTCAGCATAAATGGTACTGCTCCATAACCTTAATTGTTCAAAATGAAAAGTTTAGGATTACAACCCTACTAGATTCAGGTGCTGATATTAACTGTATTCAAGAAGGGATAATACCTACTAAATACTATGAGAAGACAACAGAAAATTTAGCATGTACTAATGGATCAAGATTAAAAATTAATTATAAACTTTCAAATGCAAAAATTTGTAAGAATAAGATTTGTTACACTTCTTTTGTTTTAGTCAAAAATATGGTCAGGAAATGATATTAGGAACTCCTTTCCTAACTCTCCTTTATCCGTTTTATGTGTCCAACAAAGGTATAATCTCTACTCCTCTAGGAAGAGAAATTATGTTCGAATTTCTTGCACCGCCACAGGAGCGAGACTTAAACAATTTGCAAGAACTATCCATAAAACAGATTAATCTCATTCAAAAAAAATAAAACCATATCAATATGCTAAATAAAGAAATTCAATATCAAAGAATTAATCAACAATTAACATCTCCTAATATTGTTAAAATTATTAATGAATTTCAAAAGAAAATTGAAGAGGAAATTTGTGATTATCCTACTGCATTCTGGCATCGAAAGAAATATGAAATCTCTTTGCCATATGTCGACGGATTTAATGAGAAAGACATTCCTACAAAAGAAAGACCTATTCAAATGAATGTTGAATACATTCAATATTGTAAAGAGGAACTCCAAGAATATTTGGATAAAGGCTTAATCCGCCCCTCCAAATCACCCTGAGTTGTGCAGGATTTTATGTCATGAATGTAACATCCCCCTTTTTCCTTAGTAAGAATTTTATAGGAAAAATACCCATAGAAGCCCTTACACGGGTTAACCGGGTAGAAACCTAAACCCTTAAGAAGGATGTGTCTGTCGAAGATTTTCGGTGTGGTGTTTGGGAATTCCGATGTCACTCAAAGAATCCCTTATGACCCTTAAGGTTGGATGGTAAGTCCGGACTATCGGAAAAACGGAGTTCCACTCAGTTTCGGACGATTCTGCAGACACTAAAATAACCCCGTTGTGTCCCGTTTAGCCGGTAAAATTGAGTAGAGAGCCCCGAGTCTCCGGAAACCCAACCCGTGCCAGGGAAAAGTTTCAGACACCTTAGAATAGTCCCACGACCGCATTGGGAAAGTCAGGAAGTGACGAAACCGCGAGCGGAACAACGGTCTACGGTCACTGGGGCTCAATGACGTGTTAAAGGTATCTGTGAAAAATAATTCTCCGGATAAAAATTCACAAATGCCTTAAACCAATAATATTCCCATGTAGGGGGAACATAGAGGATCGCGACGGTATAAGCGAAATATTTTTCGGACGACCGTGCGCGACGCACCGGCACTGCGAGCGATAAAACGCGAGCGAAACGGGACCGGGAGATGGTCAAAAATGGCAACCAGCACGTGGGAGATCTGATTTCAATGGAAAATAATAAAATATTCAATTACTATTCATTGATTTGACCCCCTTAATTATCTTTTGAATTAATTAATTATTAAAGAAAATAAAAAGGGCAAAATGGTAATTATTCTAAGGGGCAAAAAGGTAATTTTTGGGACCAGAATTTTGGCTACAAATAGCCCCCATATTCAGAATTTGGAAGAAGAGAAATTCTCTTGAGAGCTAGGGGAAACTCTGTCCGTATGCGCCACGATTACCCTGCAGAAACTCTATTGGAAGCTTGGATCGCGCTCAAGGCTTGGAGGACTGCTCTCCCCCATCCTTCTCATCACCAAATCAGCCTCAAGAAAGTGGGTAACTATGGCTTACTCACCTCCTTGGTGGTTGTGTTTGATTATGTGTATGTGTATGTGTATGCTTCTATGTTTATGTATGCTAGAACTCATGCTAGGATAGGGAGATGATTCTGAAGGGTCCTGTGACCTGGACTAGCTAGTTTTATGATGGTTGGAATATGTGTGAGAACCTCAAGAAGTGGCCATGAGAAAGGAGGAAGAGAAAAGAAAGAGAATCATGCACTCGGTTTCAGCCTCGTCTAGGTACCGCTGAGCGTCCCCAGGCGTCGCTGAGCGGAGTGCATCAGAACCATGTTTTTAACACGTGAACTCCAGGGTGCTGAGCGGTCAGAAGGTTCCGCTAAGCGGCTTGAAGGTCAGTAAGGGTAAGGATAAGGATGGAAATATATTTTTGAAAACCGGGCCCAAGCCCACTGAGCGAAAGAAGTTACCGCTGAGCGATGAGGCTCTCACCGCTGAACCACGAGGCTCTCACCGCTGAGCAACGAGGCTCCTGTCGCTGAGCGAGATGAGCTCAGACTGCCGAGCGAACAAGAGGTTCCGCTGAGCGGCCTGAGACCAGAACGTCTTATGCATGCTTTCTTGAGGCACATAGTCCAACAAGTTATGATTTATATGATGTATATGACTGAAGTATGTGTGCTATGTGATGTAACATGTTAGGCGCCCATGCATTATGATTATTTGAGGTAAAATGTTAGCATGCCATGCATCATGTTGAGGTATCTTTAGAGGATTAGAAGTTAATCAAGTAATGAGCAAAGAGTATAATGGAAATGAACCTTAGGGAACAAGTCATGCCATGATATGTGCAAAGAAATGAAAGAAAAGAAGAAATATTATAAGAAAGAAAAGATGATATGATGAAAGAATATGAGAAAAAGAAAGAAAAGATGATGTTGCTGCCGGTAGGTGGCTGGCAGGGGTTCACTCTTTTGTTAGTAGGTGGCTGGCAGGAGAGATGCATCGATTATGATGCACAACCTTCCTGTTGGTAGCTAGCTGGCAGGAAAGGGGTCACTTCCCTATCTGCAGGTGGATGGCAGGAAAGGGGACGATGATTGTTGTCGGTAGGTGGCTAGCAACGGATTCACTTTCTTATCGGTAGGTGGCTGGCAAGGTGATAAGTGCCCAATTTACACAAAATTGACATATCAAAATGGCACTTATCTGTTATGTTTTTAAACGAATTATCTAATAGATTCCCATATTTTGTAGGATTTCTAATATATTTTGAAGATGGATGCAAGTAGTTTAATTGAAGAATAATCCCATAAAGAAGGGAAGAAAAGGGCAGAATTGGAAAAGAGCTTAAAAAGAGAAGATTCTGGACGAAGGCACCGCTCAGTGAGGAACAAGGTATCGCTCAGCGCTCAAAGACAAACCGCTCAGCGGAAGAACATTTATCGCTCAGCAAAAGTACGTCGGCAAGCCACTTGCACCGGCGCCATCATTGAGCCAGCTGGAGCCAGCCAATAGCCACGTGCCACGTCAACGCCGCCCTGCAAAAGCTGCCGGAGCATTTATTACTCCGCATAAAAGGATAAGCCGCTCAGCGATTAAGCGCCGCCGCCCAGCGATTTAGAGCTTATCGCTCAACGATGGTACCAAAACTGCTGAGCGATGGACCCCAAATTTTGCCTATAAATAGGAAGACCGAGACCACTTCGAAACCATCTCTTCTCCCCCCTCCAAACACCATTCTTTACACATTTTGTTGTACTTCTAAAGCCTAGTTTAGCTTAGGTTAGGTTAGGAACAAAGACGAGGCTTGTGAAGGAGCCGGATATCTAGGAAGCTTGGCGAAGCCATGGCCACGATAGCGTGAGCACGTGTCATGGTAAATGCCTAAACCTTGCCTCGAAGATACTCTTGTAAGATGGGTTCCTAACCCTCTTTTTGTTGGGATTTTGATTACTATTGTAGTTTGCTTGTATTCATGTAACTGTTACATATGAATCTATCTTTTTCTTATGATTTGCTTGAATGATTTCATGCCTAATGCTAGTTCTGTTTAGTATTTTGATTCTTGATTTGGGACTTATTTACATGAACGAAAGTTATGCTAATTAGGTCATAACCAAATTAAAATCAATAATGCTATGTGAAACACCCTAGCTAACTGTTTACCCGTACGTAGTAAACAAAGCTCACTAGGTTGTTTACAACTTTGGTGGGGTTACTTCTAGCCCCTACTTTTAGCTTGGAAAATAGTTCTTACTTAAAAATATGGACCATTGTGAAAATCCTTCATTTGCATTATCATTTTATAAAGTAGAAGCCGTGCGTGATTAAGATGGCATATAAGGATACAAA
>QANU01071322.1:296298-580355 GCA_003254905.1 Nissolia schottii | reverse complement strand
ATGTGTAACCTCACATTTGTGGGTCATCCTTGTTCGGCCTAACAAAATAGAAAAAGTAACATGTTAACTTCACCATGTGTAGTTTAAATATAAAAAATAAAAAAATCTTAACTTTTTATTCTCCTCATTTCTGCCTTGCTGTTTCCGCTGGTCTTCCGTTTTCCTTGGAGCTTTCAAAGCTCATGACTTGTGATGATAAACAGTGGCAGAAGCCACAAGCTTCAAGTTTGTGGTCATATATGGCTTTAGCCTTTAATAATTCAAAGGACCTAAACATTTCAAGCCTAGAATTTATTTTTCTTCTTTTGTGTTGATATAGACCCTTTTGTAATATCTAGATTAAGAGTGTCATTAAGAAGATTAAACATAAGTAATCACTTGTCTCTAATGTGACCACCAAGAAATTAGCGTAGGATGGTGCCTCAGATATGCCCTGGGTGGGCCCACACGAAGACATGATGGGAACTATGAGAGGTCATGTATTGGGGAGCTTTGGATCGTGTCCCACATAGCAAGATATCATGGGATCGACTCCAAGGCCTTTTGGTCAGTTTGTAGGCTTAGGAAGCACAACCTCGAAAGAAGCCCCTCGCTGCAATGATGAACCCATCAGAGGTCAGACCTTTGTTTTGGGGTTTCCCCTACGCCCTAGTCTGGGTTGCTGAACCTTTTTCGCAACCCTTTTCCCTTTTATCCTCTAGGTACCCATACACAATGGCCAAGGCAAGGGAGGTAAAACGGAATTTTGTTTATATTAGAAATATTGGGTGAAAGTTCAGTAGAAAAGAGAGACATGACAGTGACACGTCCTAGAAAAGCTGGCAGGCACAAGGACCCACGCAGGAAAGGGCCTCATCCTGCGCACCCTAAGAGCAACATATCCAATCCAAAAACTAAGGGCAGAACGGAACTCAAAGTGAGAGGAAAATAAGAAAAAGAGAGGAAATGGACTAGGAACGAACACACAATGGCAACAAGAACATAGAATCACGTATAACAAGATCCATCTAGAGAAAACCCCAGCACTCTGGAGACGTCTCTGAGAACAATTCAACTTTGCTTCTTAGAGCTGAGAACTGGAACCATTTCAAAAGGGCTTGGATTGGGGACAAGATTGTTCACTCTTAACATCTATCTCTCATAACATTCATTTTTTCTTCCTCCTATTTCCATTTCTCAAATCTCAAAACAAGCATACGAACCCAAAATCTTACTCACAATCTCATCATTTTATGCTTTAAACTTGTTTATTCAAAACAATTTAAATTAGTGGATATGAATAATGTAACAAAGTGGTTTGAGCAACACATCTTATTGTTAGTCCCACCTGATACATCAATTAAAAGAGAAAAGAATTACCAACCTCCAACAAAGACACCACCTTTTCCATCAGTTACAACTCATCCCATACAGTACTTTTGTTCAACCCTACCTTAGGTTCAACTTTCAGCCACCAAAATCGGGTGCTGAAGCTGAAAGCAATGGTCCGATTGGCACCGCCTGCGCTGCTGGAGAGAAATCGGTAGGGCTCCTGTGGATCGGGTTCATGAAAGAACAATGAGATTTGTTTCACTTATTTGACGAAGTGATCAAGCACTAACACGAAGAAGAAGAACAAGAGGATTGAGGAAGGAAAACTAACAATTGAACAGAAAGACTTAGGGATCCGAATGAAAGAATTAAAAGGAAAATTTTTATTTTATTTTATTATTATTAAATTATATTTAAACTGCACATGGTTAAGTTACTATGGTTACTTTTTCTATTTTGTTGTCACACACAAGAATAACCTACAAGTTTTAGGTGACATATTTTAAATATTAAAAATGTTACATGTACACTCAATTTTATACACTCATATATACACTATTAATAATGCACAAATTTTATTCTCATGAGTGCACAAATATTACAAACTTATAAATGATATTCTCAATTATACTTAATTAAGTGCACAAACATTACATGTATTAAAACACAAACTTTATGTACATAAGTATAAGGTGTACGTATAGTGTATATTTTTTGGTGTCCGTGTAGCAGAACTCTNTCTTCTTGTTTTCTGGAGAAACATACAAGAGTAAAGTACAACCATCAAACTGTTCCTTAACGACAATTTCTCGTTGGTTGATCAACATAACCCAACAGATTGCCCCCACAGCAAGGCATAAGGTTCCAAGATACGTATAAAAAAGAATTCGGATTCAGAATTTGTGGAGCAGCATGCTACTATTGTTTCCCGATTAAGGAGTAAACTGCTAAATGATGTTCATGCAAGGAAAAGCAAGTTGTTTGCTTCCAGTGGAAATATGGAGACAGGGACATGCACTAAAGATTATAAAGTAATATGAACACCCACGCCAAAGAGCCAGACAAGAAGAAAAAATAAGAAAACATTTAGATGCTTGTTGTGGAGAGAACAAAGTGAACAAGAGAGGACACGGTGCAACATGAGATGCTTAAATTTGTAGCCCTTGGTTTCATCTATGGCCAAGATTCCATATCAAGCTCATTTTGGCCCCAAACTCTCTCCCCTCTTCATCTATGGTCAAGATTCCATATCAAGCTCATTGTGGCCCCTAACTCTACAATAAATTTTTTTTTAGTTAGTCCCCTTAAGGCACTTTTTAAATAAATCTTTAAAATTGGTCTTCCAGCAAAAGAATTATTCATTATTATCCCACTTATGTAGTCTAGATTTAATATTAATCTCAGAAAACTCATTTTCACTGGTTTAATGTAGTTGAATTACTTTCTCTATCCTCATTTACTTGTCCCGTTTCATCCAAAACTTTGTCCAATGTTATTTTTTCAATTATAAAATAAGATGGTAAACTTTGTCTTCTCAAATCACTCATTTTGTAGAAGGTTGTGATAAATTGGGTGATTTTATACGTTCACAAAGATGTACAATTAACAAAGCTGGATTAGGATATCAAGAGAACGATCAAAGCAAGTGTTTCAAAATTACTGTTAAAACTAACATTGCATCTTCCTATAAAACACAAAGGTTCAAAAACCTTATTTCAAACATTTTGTTAAAGCCTCTCAAAGTAAAACAAAACTGAAAAATAACATATGCCTTAACTGCAAAACACCTGGACATGCATCTAATGAGTGCTTTGTTGCATGGAGACTTATCGGAGGCAAGAAGATACGGGTTGTATTGGAACACCAATGCAGCTAGTGTCACAAGAAAAACTGACATTTCAGGATCTTAACTGACTTGCATACCTAAACATGATCTAAGTTAATGAAGGTGTGCTTGTCAACCAAAGAGAAGAATGACGTCTGGTATCTTGATAGTGGATGCTTGAGACACATGGCAGAAAATGCATCCATATTCAAGAATCTCAAATCATATGATGGAGGAAACGTGATCTGACAATGTCAAAGGCAAAATCATTGGAGTAGGTAAAATTGGTATAAACCTATTTCCTGAGGCCTCTTGGTTTTTGTCGTCTTTTTTTCCTGATGTAACCAAAAAAACAAAAAAGAGTTAGGCTCGGCAAACAAGATAACTACAACTTTTTTGGATAGGGATTTGTATTATAAGGTATTTACGAAATAGAATCTTGGATCGGACAGTTAAATGTTCTCGGCTACACCACGTAACTTATGAGACTGCCATCTGTACACCATGCTATCAGAAAGTTGAATTCCTTAAAGGAGTATGCAGCATATGCTGTTGCCATAATCTGAATTGAAATTTTTGTTTGATAACAGGGACATGAAGCTTGAAACTAAGATCTTAAATTCTTAATCCAATTATGGCACAACAAAATATTGTGCAAGCCAATCATTTTGTATGTTCTATCACATACAGAAAAATGAATGCATTACAATCGATCAACCACAATTTATCACATCCCCATCCAAGTCTCCCATGAAGCCAAATCTAGCTTGCAAGGAAACAGCCTAAGCTAGCAAGGTTTATTTGCATCACCTATAGTTGACTACTGGCGATGGGAAAATACGTTTCACCAGCCATTGTATGGGTCTCAACAGTTGAGCCCTTCTCTTGCGCCAGAACCAAACGGCAGCATTGTATTGTTCGTTGCGAATCTTTCGAGTAGCTGCCCTCCAATCATACTTCTCCATGTCTTGGCGTGCGGCTTTGCCCATGGTTTCTCTAAACTCCTTGTTAAGCAACAGGGGCTTCAATTTGCTCAAGCAGTCTTCAAGATCGCCTGGATTATAGAGATAGCCAGTTTTGCCCTCTTGATCAGCAGGGATTATATCCGGAATACCACCAGCGCGTGCTCCCACCACAGGAATACCTGAAGACATGGCTTCCAAAACTACAAGCCCAAGTGTCTCCGACTCTGAAGGCATGACAAAAACATCTCCACTGGCATATGCTTGAGAGAGTTCTTCGCCACATAACATTCCTGTGAATACTGCAGGCATACCTTCAAACATTTTCTCCAGCTCCGCCCTATTTAAGAACTCATATTTATAACTCTTCAAAGATTTGCTTTATCTAGAGAAGGAGTAACATATAAATAAAGTGCGATATGAGTACTACAAATGTTGGAGACTTTTAATTTGTTGGGGAGGAGCCGAGGGATGTTTTGTTAAACTTTTTGTTTTTCAATATTGAATGCCACAACCAATGGGACAACCTTCTCCATGGTCCGTGGCGTTCAATATTGAAAAACAAAGTTTAACAAAGCATCCCTCTTTCCTTAGAAAGAGGTAAGAATGCAAAAACAGGAACAGAAAGTAGAGTCATATCAAAACAAGTCACCTGTAGGGCCCATCTCCAATAAAAGCAATTCGAGCTTCAGGAAGCCTATCCATGATCCTGCCAAAACATTGCGGTTCAGTTTTAACAGATGACAAATAACAGATATTCAAATTCCCATGAAGGACATACAATGCAGGGTTGTAAGAAGCATCAGAGAAAGCTAAAGGCATGTCCAAGTGAATCTAGAAAGCATATCTTGACAAGTTTAAGTGAATTTGTAGCGGCAGTACATCAAAAACCAGGAACTCTTTCCGATTATATTCAAGAAATTTAAGATCAACTGGAAAATCTTAAACACAATTACAACTTCAAGTTAGGCAAATTTCAATATGAAGTACTACCTCTTGAGAAAATCTAAACTCTTCTCAACTCCAAGTCGTCCAACATGAACTATCAACGGCTTCTCAGGTTCACCATTGCTGTATGACAAATGTTTAAGATTAAATCCCATTATTACAAAAACTTGTACATAATAGTAAACTAAAATGACAAAATTTCTGAACCTTAGTCTTAAACGCATTTCATGCGAGCGGTATTGAGGATGGAAACTTTCGGAATCAACACCCTTGTTCCAAAGACGAATCTTGTTAGCTAGACATCAACAGGAGAAACAAGTCAACCAACACTTTGCTGCATTGCCAAGGGCTTACTAAGAAATTGTTATGTGTAGATGTTGTTATCAATTGAGGATAGCTAGATATGAGTTATTTTCACCTGCTGTTACTCTAGCAGCTAGGAGGTCGCTTGCAATGGCAGCTGACGGAACCAGAGTTAGATCAGCTGCTCTATGAAGAAACTCTATACAAAACAACAAAATTGATGTGACACTCAAATATTTTAGGCCAAAATGGAAAATGGAAGGAAGAAAGTGTACATACTTATGACCAACCACATGGGTTTCACCAGCCAGCTAAATGTATATCTAGGAATGTAACTGAAACCAGCACAAGATCAGCCATAAGCAATACTTGATGCAATATAAAGCAGTTGTGACCTTATAGCATCATAACAGAACAATGGTAAGCACAATAGCCAAACATCTCAAATGGTAAATGTATTAAGAAAATCTGAAATGGGAATCAAACTTACACTGGTACATGGGTATGATAGGACATGACAATAGGAACACACAAAAGCTTTGCAATGATAAGAGCACCAAAAACCTGAAATTAAGCCAGTGACAAATCAGATATGTAAGAATAACCTTCACAGCTATTTTATCCTTGATAATCCACATATATATATAATAATAATAATAATAAATGTGGAAACAGAGGAATCGCAAACCAACCATTATGCCAGGCGATGATGCGTGTATTATATCTGGCTTAAACCGGGCCACCTCTGAAATTATTCTTGGACTGAGTGCCAAGGAGAGAGGTACCTTCTGATACCAAGGGCAGGGGAAGCTGCATTTTTCGTACGTTTTTTGTTTAAGCAAAAGTTGTCAGTATAAGGCAATGGTTTTGGTAGTAATCATACCCAAGAACATATTCAACTAGTCAGATCCCAAACCAATATCGTATTGTCAAATAACATAAAATGACGATAAAAGGAATACCACAATTCCTTCCTAGTGAGATTTGAACTTAAGAACTCATAGCACATACAGGCAGGTAATGAGGTAAGGGAGTGACAGTTAAATATACAATGATGCAATTAAGAAATAAAAATTTAGCTCCTCGTGACTGAAAAAACAACAAGTTTAAGATTAGAAAACACCAAATTTACAATTAAAAGTAGATCAAAGGGATGACAAAGAGAGAAAAATGAGCCATAAAACTAAGAGAACAATGTTAGCAACCTCCGCGATCCGATTAATTTGGCTCCATAAAATTCCTTTGGCACTCCTTCATGTGTTGTCACAACCAGTACCTATTTAACACAAATGTAGACAACTAGTTAACTAGCAAAGTTTAAAAAATATTTCTATAAACGTGCTGAAACAATATCTTTATAATGCATAAGCTATCAGTCCAGATGTTCTCTGAATTTGCAGGGATACTGTATAAAAGCACCAGTACGAAGGAATATAAACATGTGCATACATAGCAACATAAGAAGTAGAAAAAGTTACCTCATCTCCCATTTCACGGAGATACCTAATAAAATTTTGAAACCGGTTTTTGTATCCTGAAACATATCTGCAAAATAGAAATAGTTTGTGAATAAAAATTCTGTTAAAATGAAGACACATTTTTGCTTACAAAGCTTATTCCCTAGATGCCTTCTTATGAGGGATCACATATGCAATACAACGACATGAGTTAATGCTCGTTTTGGTCCCTGGAATTGTAAGCCCAAGTCAATTTCATTTTTGAAATTCAAAAAATGATTTTTTTGATCCCTGAATTTGTAAGTTTGTCCTTCAATTCATTATCATTACTGTGTCATCGTGTTATTGTTGATTTGTTACAATAAATAAGACTGTGACAACAATTGAGGATGCAAATAAGATTGTGACACTACTTGGGTTTGAAAATGGGGCTGTGATAGGACTTGGGACTGCAAATCTCAGTTGCGCCCCAGTTTCATTTGCAATCAAAAAGGCTCTCACACCATTATTTCAGTCTCAAGTGCTACCACAATTCATTTGTAGCCTTAGTTGTTGGCACCACCTCAATTAAAATGAAAAACCAATGAAAAACTGACTTTACAGTATTAATACAACTCACTTTTGGGATTAGAAAGTCAATTTTTAAATTTCAAGGACTAAAATGATTTAAACTTCCTGTTTCAACAACCAAACTGAGCATTAACTCATAAAGACATAGTCGAATAGCACCGGTGTTAAAAAACAAACACACAGAAAGCTAAAATGTTGTTTCTCTTTGTTTCAACAAGTACTAGTAGAGATTGTATATAAACTTCTAAGTAAATATGTAAGTTCAGATGAACCCAAGGATTGAACTTCAACAGCAGAAAAGTATTGATGTGAAAACCACACGCCCACAGTCAAATCATCAAAAGCAAAAAAAAAGTCAACCCCAAAACCAAGTCAATTTTTCAATTGCTGCCGCACAAAATTGAAACCCAATGCTGTACTATGCTAGAACAAATTTAAACAAGGGTTGAAAAAATTGAAAATATAATGGGCTTTCAATTTCAAACACTCAACATTCAATGAAGAACAAATCAAGAAGCAAAAAAAAAAAAAACAATTACAAAAGGGGGAACTCACGCAAAAGGTGAAGGCTCAACAAAGAGAGCAATTCTTCGAGGCCTGGAATTGGTCTGAGAGTCAAGCAAAGCAGCAGCAGGAGGAGGACCCTCTTCCACCCCATGCGAATCACTCTGTGCCATAGTCATAGCTCTGTGCACCAAACTTTTTCTACCCTTCACAGATTTTGGCCCCTGCAGAGAGCACAGTCGTGCTCCCCTGCAGACAAGGGTAACGGGTATTGGTCCAAAAGGCTGAAATCGTTGGAATTTGGCAGAATTGGAAGAAGAAGAAGAAGAAGAAGAAGATGATGGAGAAGGAGAAGGTGTGGCGGCAGTTGAAAGAAAGGGAGAGGGGAGAGACGGATTTATAGAGAGAGAGGTGGTGTTCATGGTGTTGTTGAAGATGCTTTGCTGTGTATGTAAGAGTGTAAGGAATATAGAAGGGAACAAAGCAACCTTTGAATTTAGATAGGGAGAATCAATAATCGTACAGTAAGCTGTGTAACAAAAGAATGAGAGAATCCAAATAGATTGGAAAGGACTTTAAGAATGGATATTCTTTTAACAGTGGCAGGATGGTGATTAGGGATTAGTAATCCAAAGAAATTGGAGCATGTGCTTTTTCTCCTCCCTCTATCTCGATTTGATTGGATCATTTTGATAGCGTTGGCAGCTTTGCAGGGAGAGAGAAAGACTCTCGTTTTCATTGAGTAAAAATACAGCATCGCTATTTGTACAACCCCACTGTATCTAAGGTACAATCAATCACTGTATGGCGATTCAAAACACATATTGTGGATCCCAAACCAACTAGATTTTCTCCCTTTCATAACTCATTTCTCACTCGTTTTTCAACTTGATTCTCCCTCTTCTTCCTCACTCTCAAACCCAATCTTGAAATACCCTAAGTAACTGTTTACGCTTAAGCTGTATGCAATACTCATTAAGTTGTTTATTACTTGGTGAGAATACTTATAGTCCGTTAATATCGTTCAAGATACTTACTCATGAAAATATAGACCAATTTTAAATTTTTTCTCTTCATAGTTTATTTCATAAGATATGAGCTGCGCGTTGGATAGAACATTTAATACAAGCAATAGAGCCTTTAGGCTTAACAATCATCAATCTAGCATTAAGCAACATATAGATAGGCAAGCATGCAGTCCATCACACATATTTACAAAGGGTTTACATAGGTATTACAATAGGAAATATACAAGCATCAAGTTTGTCATAATACAATATTTGTCTATATAACATAAGGGCTAACTAGTACATATCTCACTTAGCCCTTGCAAACTCTTGTTTGACCCGCTCTCTTGGGGTGTCCATTCACGTCACCACCTTTCACAGCTCCTCGTGAGGCTCGATAGAGTCCTCGTTGTAAGCTCCTGGAGTTATAAACGAGTGGGGGTGAGAACGACACATTCTCAGTGGTAAACTTTGAACATTGGGGGCATCGCATTTTCTTCGGTTATGCTCCAGGCCGCTCAGGGGATCTCTATGTTACATGTATACTAAAGTCCCTACTGATTATTGTTAGCCATTCTAGTCCTGAGCAGCTTTATCTACGTTACTAGGTGGCTGAGGATTCTAATCTTACTTTCCTAATTATAGGTTCTCATGCTTGTTAGTCTAACCGTCCAGGTATCGTGTCCTAGGATCACACATCCACGTAACCTGTACTTGGTGGGACGGTCTTGTGATGTTGTTTCATTTGAAAAGGCCCTACGCGTACGTGTATAGACATACTTACATACTTCCATACATACTTACATATGTACATACATACATCTCATAACTTATGCATGAGGGGATCTGGGGGTCCCTTACGCGCCCTGGGGCTTCGTCCTTCTTGGTACATAGTCCTTCCACCTATGTAGCTGTGGCCGACGGCTACAACCTACTTGCATTCCCTATCGTTGACGACCCGACAGTGCTCTGACCAGTGTGGTAGCTAGCCACGTAAAGCTCATAGGAGGAAAACATCGAGCAACGATAGGCACAACCACCCAACTGGGGGGATGGCGAGGGGTCAACCCTGTGACTCGACCAGACGTGGACTCGTGGGTCGGCCTTGTGACTCAACCAGGCATATACTCGTGGGTCAGCCTTGTGACTCGACCTTGCATAACTTTGTTCATGTTTTTCTATGGGCCCATTATTAAGTCAGGCCTATGCCTATATTTAACGTGGTCAGGCCTATGCCTTCATGGTCAGGCCTATGCCTGTGTTTATAAAATCAGACCTATGCTTGTGTTTATCGTGGTCAGGCCTGTGCCTGCGTTCATAACCAGTCCATCTTGCTGGACTGGTGAGGGGCTTGTCTGTTGGACGTGCCAAGAGAGGGGATAATCCTAATCCTATAACTATGTATTTTAAGGCACACCGGACCTTCCGGGGTCGGAGCCTCGTAAGATATCACTTTTTCCCTAAGATTCAGTTACGATCTTTCAAGACGTTAGGTGATAACATCTAGTTATCTACGGTCATCCTAAGCCTTAATGACGACCGAATCCTCATGATGCATGCTCTTATAAGGGCACCAGCTAGTCACATAATCAATTATATCATTATATGTATAGTTCAGGGATTCAGTGCTTGGTTGGAGTGCGCAGGTTCATGAAACGTCTCAGTTTAAGGATAACTTAGTAACTTAGGATTCTTTAGGCCGCTTAATGCCCTAGCTAGTTCGCTCAACGCCCATGAGGAAGTCTTAGGTCACTTAGCTATCTTGGCGCCAGCTTTCAGGGGCTTTTAAGTCAGGCTATTCCGCCCAAAGCAAGGCCGTTCAGCAAGCAGCTCGGCCGGCCGCCCAGTGGACCGCTCAGCGCCCTGGAGCCAGGTTCAGTCTGCAGTGTCAGTTTCATAAAATTTTCTCAGAGTTTCCTTTGTTACTGAAACTTCCCACACAACTCCAATACACACAATTATATTTTTCTAACTTTAAAATTACACAAAAGCATTCATATATCATCCTCGGCATATTTTCTACATAAAATTTACTACGTTATATTTTCACATAAACACTTATAACACATCATAGAAAATCACATAGACAGTGGATATAAGATTACCCACTTCCTAAGCGTATTCGGAGTTGGTAAGGTTGATGTGGAGAATTTCCTATGAACGTGGGTGTGTTCCTATGAATTTTCCTAAGTCTGGTAGCGTAACAGCAGTGTGCATGAACGGAATCGGAAATTTGATGCAAATGGAAGCTGACCGTGGGGGGCAATTTATAGGGGCCCAAGGTCGGCCACTGTAGCCATTTGCATAATTAATTAATTAAATAAAATAAAAGAATTAATCATGGATAATTACCATGCACAGTAATTGGATTTGGCCAATTGACCATTGACCCAACTTTCCTTCATTTTCTGCACGTGGGAACTGGCCTTAGCTAAGGTCTTGATTTCAATTCTGATCATGTTTGAACGCGTTTGGTCGTTAATCACTCGTGTACGGATATCCTAAAAATATTTCGAACACATAGTCGCGATCTGCTAATTTTCCTGGTCTGGATTTTATGTCCCGTTCCAGTATCCGCAATTTTTCTCCCGTAAGAGTATACTTTACAGATACCTTTGGGACCTGACGAAATTCTGGATTGGACCAAAAAGCGGCCCGAACCGTACAAAATTTTTGTAAGATTGCGAACCATTATTTTGACTAGTTTTTTGAAGAAATACATTTTATAAGAAATTTCCCGCCCTAAATAATCGTCTCGAATATACATTAATTATGCAAAAAATTTCATAAACATCTCGTGCTCAACTTCTCACAAGCTTAATGCATCAGCTACTACGTTGGCTTTCCCAGGATGGTAGTTGAGGCTAAAGTCGTAATCTTTGAGAAATTCGGTCCACCTCCTTTGACGCATGTTAAGTTCCTTCTAGTCAAACAGGTATTTCAGACTTTTGTGATCTGAAAATACCTCGAACTGAACACCATACAAGTAATGCCTCCAGATCTTTAGTGCAAAGACTACCGCAACCAACTCCAAGTCATGCGTAGGATAGTTTGCTTCATGCGGCTTCAATTGTCTAGGGGCATAAGCTATCACCTGGCATCGCTGTATTAGCACACATCCAAGTCCGGCACCTAAAGCATCGCAGTATACCTCAAAAGGTGCCTGTGGGTCGGGCAATACCAGTACGGAAGCAGTGGTCAGCTTCTCTTTCAGCTCACAGAAACTCATCTCGCACCCTGGCGGCCAGTCCATCTTCTCTCCTTCCTGGTCAGCTTGGTCAGTGGCAAGGCGATTTGTGAAAATCCATTGATAAACCTCTGGTAATAGCCAGCAAAGTCCAAAAAGCTCAGTATTTCATTAACTAAGGTGGGTCTCTCCCATGCTCTGACTGCCTAGATTTTGCTGGGATCCACTGCCACTCCCTTTCCCGACACAACATGGCCTAAGAATTGCACTTCTATGGCCCAAAACTCATACTTGGAGAGTTTAGCATATAAATTTTTGTCTCTCAAAATTTCCAAGACTATCTTCAGGTGTTTGGCGTGCTCCTCTTCGTTCTTCGAGTACACCCAAATATCGTCAATAAAGACAATGACACAATCATCTAGGTACACTCGGAAGATTTTATTCGTGTAATCCATAAAGATCGTGTGAGCATTTGTCAGCCCGAACGACATCACTGTGAAATCGTAGTTGCCGTAATGGGATATGAACGCGGTCTTAGAAATATCTTGCTCCCGTACGCAAATCTAGTGGTAACCAAACCGTAGGTCTATCCTTGAGAAGATTCTGGAACCTTTCAATTGATCCAACAGATCGTCAATTCTGAGTGAGTATTAATTGTGACTTAAGTGTAATTAACTAGTTAGGATGTTATAATACTAGTTTCATAAATTTCATGCATAAGCAAGTGATATACCCTTCAACTCCATACTCAAGTATAAACATTTGGCAGCTTAATCAATAACATGGCAATAGAAAAAAAAAATCCTTTAGAGAAAACATTTATCCCACTCTTGAAAAGAAAACTTTTCAAACGATCTTTCTTGTATCATGTGCTCAGTTAAGAGCATAAATCTTAAGATAAAATTGAAACCATCGGCCATTTTCAAAACTTACTCAACTATATCCATACCATGAAGACAAAAATAAAATTGTTTCCTTTTTCTAAAGCAAGTAAGGCACATGCAATAAAGCTAATTTTTCTTAATCTCACAAACACCCATAAACTGAGAATTCTACACGTAAATAAAAATCCAGAGTCATGAAAATAATGACCCAAGTCATCCACTAAAATTATTAGAGAGAGCACAAATAAAATGTCAAGCATAATACACAAGTAGCTATAAGGGATTTAAGGAGAACAATAGGGAAAAGGGAATTTGATAACTCTACAATTCATGTAATTCATGTAGTTTTTAGGTATTTTAGTTGCATACTAAGTGCATTTGCATGCATTCATGTAAAATTTAGCTTAGGTTGTATAAACTAACATTTAGGCATATTAAGGTAGAAATAGGGAGTTTTTGGTATTTTGGAGGTGCTAAGTGACTATTAGGGGAAGCCATGAAGATTGGAAAACCTTTGGAATCAAGAAGAGTCAAGAAAGATGAAGACTGGACTAGACTAAGTTAGACACTCAAGTTGGAAAATCTTGATGGCAGATTGTTAAAGAAAAGACAAGACTAAGTTAGACACTCAAGTTGGAATAACTAGGACGTGACAGAAATTGAGCCCAAACAATGAGGAACATTTGTCAACTACATTATTCTTTTGGATTAATGCCCAACTTCATCCCTTGACTTTGCACGCGTGTCCAACTTAGTCCCTATACAAAAGAAAATGACTCATTAGTCTTAAAACCTAACAATCATCAGACTCGTTAGTTGAAAGAATTAATGAGTCCTTTTTTTTTGTCAAGGGATATGGGGACTAACGAGTTTAACGATTGTCAAGTTTAAGAACTATTAAGTCCATTTTTGTAGTCCAGGGGCTAGGTTGGGTATACGTATCAAGTTTAGGGACAAAGTTGGGTATTAACCCTTTTTTTGTAATCACTAGAGAAAGAAGAAAAAAAAAATCAGAGTGAAGAATAAAATAGAGTAGGCAATGACTTCATAATCTTGTTATGGCATGAAAATTGTAAGAGGAAGGGAATATTTCCCCTGCAATGTAGATATACCATTGAAAAAGTAAGAGCCAATATTGAGAGGATCACCAAAATAGAACTGGTCCTTTCTCATAACAAACTTAGAAGTTTATTTGAACTGGTAGCTCTTTTGTGTCAGTGGCAGCTTGCTTATGAGTCTTTGATATTTCATTAGAAAAAAAAGGGAAAACGAGAAAACCAAGGAAAGTATCAAACCGAGGATAAGAAGGAATTTGCCTAAATTCTATCAGTGTAGTTTGTTGTTATAAATCTATTATATCTATTATTTTGTATTATATTTAATTAAATGGGTTGTCTTTAGCGCTACATAATAACATGATACGACCTCTTGTAAAAAACACATATACAACCTCGTTAAAATTAAAACAAAATCATTATTTTCAAAATTGTTGGTCCTTGTTGATGACCTACCCCTAGATGCCTCACCTCACCTTACTTTTAAGGATTTATCAATTAATTTTCTTTTATAACAACACTGCAAAAATTGCAAGTTGAGGTTCACAAAATTTAAACTCAAGACATCAAGTAGTAGCATTCCGACCACTAGGTCATCACATGTTGTTGTATCATAATGCTACAATTATTATTATATATATATTTAGATAGAGAGAGTCATTTTTTTTTAATCTAAGTAAGAGTGAAGACTATTATTTATCTCAAATCATAAAATTAATCTCATAAACAGATGTTGTGACATGGACATTTAGGCACTTGAATATATTTTCACGATAATTTCTTTATTCATTTTTTAAAATTTTGTATCTTTATACATCATTTTACTTTAATTTCTTTCTTCATTTTTTTAATTTCTCAAATTTCAATTATTCACTCTTAAATTATAATGAAAATGCTAGTTAAATTGATAATCATCTCTTAACATTTTTGTTTACTTTTCTATTATGTTGTTTCAAATTTCATTATACATATATATCCAAAAATAATTTATGTTCTTTTATATTATGAAAAAAGAATGATATAGTTCACGTAAAAAAAGAAAAAGAAGGATAAAGTTATTTCTATGCAAAAGAAAAATGTATTGAATTTAAACTAATTATATTAATCTTTATGAGTATTGAATACATTTCGATACGTAATAATATTTATAATTTAAGTTGTTAAAAAAAAATTGAAACATCTAAGTTCCTATGTTATTGATATTGACATGTTCTGT
The DNA here is from genome assembly GCA_003254905.1 of Nissolia schottii. Classification (NCBI taxonomy): domain Eukaryota; kingdom Viridiplantae; phylum Streptophyta; class Magnoliopsida; order Fabales; family Fabaceae; genus Nissolia; species Nissolia schottii. Next base: position 565,126 of record QANU01071322.1, on the reverse strand, counting down.
ATTGTAGTAATTAAACATCTATATATATATATATATTATATGTAATTGACTATAGTTGATATTTATTTATAAAAACAATTGATTACTTCTTATTTTATATTAATATAAAAATATATTTATTTCTTATTTATAATTGATATTTATTTCTTATGTAAATGAGTAAATTGAATAAATACATAAATAAAATTGATTTTATTCGATAATTACCGATATATATTCTAAATATATTATTTTAGGCCATTAAGGATATTACTGAAGGATAAATATATCAATAATACCCTAAAATATTTATATTTTTACTTTTAAATTGAATTTTATTCACTATTTTTTATATTGTTATTTAATAAGTATTGACAGATATATTTAACGACAAAATTACCAAAACACTATTACAGAGAGAGTTAGCACTTAAACTCTGTCAAAAATTCTGGCAAATTTCTTTATTACACTAAAACTATCTCTCTTTCTCTCATTCTCTAAAATTCATCAGCTCTCTTTTTTTTTCTATAAATTTTATCTCTGTAAAATTTTCTCTCTTTAAAATTCTCTTACTAAAATTTTCTCATTACATCAATAGTTAAATGGAGTATTTTTAAGAGCCATGCGACAACTAATTGTAATTAAAAAAAGGCAAATCTACTAAAATATTTTTCTCACTCTTAACAATTTATTGTATATCTCAAACGGATTATTGACACGATTAAAATTTAAAATAAAAGTAACAAGAAAAATCAACTAGTCTCATGTTATTTATATGTTGACACTATGAGAAATATTATTTTAACAACTTAAATAGACAACCACTAATCACCACAATCATAAATGGTTTGAGGTCCACCATAAAAAGAGAGAGAAAGAAAAAAATATGGCATACTCCATATTTTTATGAGTGGTTATTAGTGAGTTGTTGATTTGGATTGTTAAAATAACATAACTTCTACGCTGTTGAACGCCATATTTTCCCCTCCAAAGAGATGATGACAATAGAAATGTCATCATGGTAAAGACGTCGTTCCCCTTGTGGGATATCGAGCAATTGTTGAAAGCTCATCCCTGCAACATTAAAAATAATGTTCAAACTAAATTCCTTTCTTGTTGAAAATTGAAATAATATAGTTTAAAAGAAATGGTACTGTTTGTTTTACCAGCTTTCTTTGCTGCCCGACTGAGTGTTTCTTCAATGAGAAGTTGTGCAGGATCTCTATCTGGAAACATGGTAATGAAAGACTCTACTTTAGCAACTGCTTCTTCATTGGTAAAGTACTGATAAAGTCCATCAGAAGACAATATCAGGAACTTGTCATTTGGGGTGAGCCTATGGTGGTAGAGTGAAGGGCAACAAGTCATGTATGGCGAGTCTCCAATGTAGTTTACTTTGAAAATCTCTAACACCGCATCATTTAGTTTAGGCTGCCAAAAATATAGATATATCAAGAAGTTCTTTCCGTGATTAGCAAATTATTAAGGAACACAGAGCAATTGGATGAATCCAACAATTAACCAAGTTAGCAAATAACTAAGGAACATAGATCAATTGAAGGAATCCAACATTTAACCAAGACTAGACTAATTCTTAGTCAGCATTTCCAAAATTTGAACTACGGTGATCCCTACAAAAACAAAAGTGAAAATTAAAATGAAGTCATTAAGCTCTAGCTCAACTGGTATTAATGTCCCTGCTCCTAAAGGTCTAAAGTTTGAGCTCTAGGAGTACTTAGTTCGAGTCTCTCATACGCAAGAAAAACAAAAACAAAATTAAAAAAAAATTATTTAAGTGCTAAATGAGGCATAACCGTGTCTTAACAAAGCTGACATGCCTTTTGAGTACTTATGCGAAATATAATCAATGATCTAACTCAATATAACCGTAAAGATAAAATAAAAATGGAGAGTCTACTAGCATGACATTCTCCTTTTGCAGTAATATAAGCAATTCAACATAGGCCATCAAATTACCTGCTTTAGGAACCCAACCCCAAAAGCCCTTGTGACACTTAAGCTACCTTTCACTCGGCCTTTAGTCACTGCAAAAGGGTCATCTAGGTGCTCCATCATGATTCTATGAACCTCCTGTGATTCATAAAGAGCTATCAGATTAAGTCACATATGAACTATGATGGACAAGTACTTGACTTTTGCCCATATGCTTATATGCATCAAATATATGGCTTAGAATTTTTAATGTTTGGCTAATTTTTTGAACTAAAAGATAAAAATTTTCATTCTATCTATTATTTTTAAGTGTTTTGTTAAAAAACGCCCTAAGAGAACTTGTTATATATTCGCGAAAAAGAAAAATTATTTAAAAGATAGAATTTTTAACTCTGATGCATCCATTCTGCTGCATTGGAAGCTTCAAAAGTCTCTCCGTCAACGCACCCTTAATCCTAGGAACACTTATGAACAAAATCTTACATTTTATTCATTTCAAGGACCAAGTGTTTTATTTAGGATGAAATATACATGGTCTTATTCAATTAAAATTCTTTTAAATATTCACTATTTGATATATAAACATAAAATTTAGTTATATATATTTATATTTATATTCATATTTTATATTTTCATAACATTATTGTATACATCTATCATATCATAGAGTTTTTTTACTCTTTTGTCATTACTGTTTAAACTATTTACCAAATTATCCTCATTTTCAAACTATTTCCCAAACTACCACTGTTGGAGCTGACGTGGAATCCGCGCCACGCCATGGCATGCCACGCAGGATTCGCCAACTAGGAGGGCGAATTCACCCTAGATTCGCTTAGAGCAATGGCGAATTCAGTGTAACCCAAAAACCTTAATTTCACTAAAATCACAACAAGGTTGGCGAATTCAACATGAATTCACTTACTTGTTGGTGAATTCAAGCCACGTTGCCTATTTATTAACCCTTCCCTCCCCATTTCACACCACTCCTATAATATTTGTTTTCGTACTTGTGAAACATATATACCTCTTTTTCGTTAGTGTTATGCTCCATGGTGAGCTGAAGGGGATTTTCACCTTGAGTAGCCAACACGGCACGACTATCTCCCACATTCATCAAGTAAACATCTTCGCCCTTCATCAGCATTATCAGAACACAAGAACCCATCATAGCCAACTCAGGATTATGACCAATCATCTCATCAACAGTCTTTAGAAATGCATCCTCAGTCTTCTTCATCGCCTCTGAAAGAGCTCGTAACACATCATCCGAGTGATTCCAATCTGCTCCAATTTTCGCTTTTGCAAGACCCAACTCTACAATTGTCCTCTTTTCAAGGTCCATTATTTCACCACTATCAACCTCTTCATTACCATTTTTGTGATTCATTCCCTCTACTATCTCAGAAGTACAATCCAAATTGTCATTTTTTTCTAGATTGTTTTCTTTATTAAAACTTGAAGTACAACATCCATCATCCACTCCATTTCCCTTAATTGATAACAACACTTTCTCCTTCGAATCCACCAAGGAATTACACGTGGCCATATCAAAATTGTGACTACAGAGTTTCCCCTTGAGTTCCTCAACCACAGCAAAAAAGAGATTGTTGAGAAGATAATCAGTGGCATCAGGGCCATGGAACCCATCATAAATGCCTGCAAAAACCCATCCATGGTTCTCACAAATCACAATATGCAAACGATCCTCACCAGCTCTCCCTTGAGCCCAGTGAAGATCCTGACACCCCATTAACAGGCCATTACCAGCGCCACCCTCATCCAAGAACTTACGACCTTCAACGCCATGAAGCTTCAATTCAGACCTCACTTTAGCATTAACATCCCACTTGTTTTCTGATATGGTATTTTCCCCATGAAACACTATATTCTTCAAGTTGTGGTTCTTCAAAGGTTCAAGACTTTTGTCGATGGATCCACCTCCATTATTCAACACGCGGTCATAGGAGCCCTTTATGAAGCCACCCACTACGGATAAGCCATGAGGAATGTGTTGTGGTTGTGGAGGAACCATATTCATCTTCATCGGAATGAAGAAACCTGAGCTCTTAAATGAAGCAGAGGAGTCCAAAATAGCGCTTTGTTGAAGGGAATCATCAATGGAATTCGAAGAAATCGATGATGAGTTTGCACTTACGATAGCACTAGAAACTGATCGGAAAGTTGTGAAGGTGACTTTGCTGGTAAACGCCTCGCTAGAGAATCGGAGAGGATATGGTGGTCTGACATAGAAGATGGAGTCTCCTAGAAAAGTGCTTCTATCGAACCTGTCGGAGATGTCTTCGGACCCAGCGAAGCAGGGGAAGAAATTTTCGATTCTGTTACCCATTAGAGAGTGTGATGCAACAATGGGTTCAAGTTTTATGCTTTCGGTGTGGTAATGGTGCAAGTGAAATTGCATCAAATTAAAAAGAGAGAAGTGCAGAGGATAAAAAAATAAAACAAATGAATGGAAACAAAAATAAAACGGGGCTCACTTAATGAAGTGAGAGAGAAATGGTGAGAAAACGTATGAAGAGAATAAAAGGAAGGAAACGAGGGAGTGTTGACTTGGTTGCAACTTTTTGTTTAAAGAGGTTTATTATTTGTACTTTTTAATGGGATACTGTGTTGACTCACAATTTAGATGGGTTTTTAATGGCGTATGACTTCCATCAAAATCTCATCTAATGTAGATGGGTATGAGTCAATACGATATCTCATAAAAATGAGTACAAATAACATTTATCTTTTTTTTAAATGAAAACATTGTTTTCTTTTGGTTAGTTTAGCAACTTTTAACTCTCACTTTCTCTTTTTGAGGGCAATTAAATCCAGTTTGGGTAAATGGCTAGGAGAAGCAATTTTGTTTGAGAAATAATATTTGTAGTACTTTTGTATGAGAAATGATATTTGAACGTGCACTAATTTTGAATATCCAAAACTCACACTACTCGTTTTATTTTATTTTAATTTATTTTTTTTTCCTCATTGAAATGTGAACGGGGAAGAGTTTACTCGAAGAAGGTGACGTTTTTTAAAATTTGAAATAAAAGTAGCAATTAATTAACTTTGACTTTCATAAGAGTTAATGCATAAAAATTGACTAGACTCTCGCGTTACACAAGTTTAAATAAGTTTCTTTAATAATTGCACTTAATAGAATGTTTGAAGAAATATATATTAGTGATTATAAATTAAATATGATAAAAATATAGAAATTTTTTATAAGATTACCCTTTAGAGTAGTTTTAGCGTAGTTTGTACATCATCATCATCATCATCATCGGTGCGTAGCATACTTTTATTTATAAAATAAAACATATAGACATGGTATCATGCTATTAATTAACAATACAAATGATAATAGGGATTTCCTTATATTGTTTGATAAATGATATATATAGCAAATTTTTTCTTTTTGGATTTGAATTTTCTAAAGTATTTTACTCTTTAAAGTAAAAAATGTCAAGTTTGTATACTCTTGGATCATTTAGTGAGACACAATCACAATGTACTTTATTGATTTAAATGTGTATAACCAACAACTTTTTCACTGTACAAGATAAACTATTTTAGAGGATTCAAATCCATTTTTTTAAACATGTTTTGAATGAAATCTTTAGGTATTCTTTTAACATTTCCTGAGAGCTACAAAGCACAGATACTCCCACAAACATAGAATATGACACAGACTTGAAGACACACCAAATTCAAAAAGTTACAAAACATACACAGGGTCCAATCAGAATGATATTAATAACGATACTCATTTTGATACTTTATTTTATTTTGTTGTTGAAATGTGAATGAGAAGACTTTACAAAGTAATGTCACATTGGATTATGTAACATTCAATTTGATGATTGATCTTCATTTTTGCTTATTATCATTGCATAACATATTTTCAATTATAAAATAAAACATATATGCATGTTATCATGCTATTGACAATACCAAAACTAATGGGGATTTCCTTAAATTGTTTGATAAATAATATTTGTAGCATTAGTTTTGGATTTGGATTCCCCAAAGTACTTCAGCCACCAAAGTGAAAAAGGCACGTTGTACACTATTGGATCATTTAGTGGAACTTATGCACAATGTACTTTAGTGATCCAAAGGTTACAATCTACTACTTTTTTTATAGGGTAACATAAAGTATTTTAAAGGATCCAAATCTATTCCTTAAACATATTTTAGGGATGAAAAAGGGGAGGCGAGGGGTAGGAAAAAATTTTATGCGCGCCCAAAACTCTTGTTCGCCCAACATTTTATTAAGCTTGCAAGTTCACAAGCTGGACCACGAGCTGGAACAAATTCCATAAAAATTTTAACAATGTAAAAATACACACTACACAAAAAAATTACAACATAATAACTTAAAAGAACCTCATATTCATAGTTTTGTAATGTAAATAAATAAACCAAGTTGGAGTCTTGTTCTCACTGGTAACAATCCAACACAAAATATTGTTCAACACAATATAAACAATCCAAAACAACATAAACCATGTTACGGAAGAGTGTGTGTGTGTGTATATATATATATATATATATCATTTCTATAAAGCCAAAATAAAATAAATCCCACAAAGCAAAAATTAAGTTCCCTTCCAAAAAGTCTACAATAAGTCTTCAAAAGTCTCATCTTGATTCTGTTTGTGCTTTACGTTTAATTACAAGTTTCAATTGAATTTGAATGTTTGTTCCTATTTAAGGTTTCCTTTCCAAAAAAAATATATGTTAGGGGTTATAAATTAAGTATGATAAAAATATACTGATTTTTATTTTTTTAAATCGTCCAACGTGACGTTGTTAATGTAGTTTGTATACACTTCAAGTGATGTCACATTGAATAATGTAACATAGAATTTGATGATCGATCTCCATTTTTGTTTATTATCATTGCACCACATATTTTCAATTATAAGATAAAATATATATGCATGGTATCATACTATTGAAAATACCAAATCTAATAGGAATATCCTTAAATTGTTTGATCAATGACATTTGAAACATTTTTTTTTTATTTGTATTCTATAAAGTACTTCACCTTCTAAAGTGAAAAATACAAGATTGTACACTATTGGTTCATTTAGTGGGACTCATGCACAATGTACTTTTTTTTATCCAAAGGTGTACAACCTATTGCTTTTTTCACATGGTAACACAAAGTACTTAAAGGGTCCAAATTGTTTCTTAAACATATTTTAAATGACTTCTTTTAGGGATGGAAAAAGGGGTGGGGAGGGTCAAAAAAAATTTCATTTGGGCCAAAAATTCATGTTTGCCACGTATTTACAAAGCTCGTGAGTTGGAAGGTTGGACCGCGAGCTGGAAAAAATTCGATAAAAATTTTAACAATGTAAACAAAAAATACACATTACAGAAAAAAAAATTACAACATAATAACTTAAAAGAACTCCATATTCATAGCTTCGTAATGTAAATTAATAAACCAAGTTGGAGTCTTGCTCTCACTGATAACAATCCAACACAAAATATTGTTCAACACAATATAAACAATCCAAAACAACATAAACCATGTCCCGAAAGTAAAAAAAATAAATTATATATATATATATATATCATTTCTATAAAGCCGAAATAAAATAAACTGTCCACAAAGCAAAAATAAAGTTTCCTTCCAATAAGTCTACAATAACTCTTCAAAAGTATCATCTTGATTCTGCTTGTGCTTTACGTTTGATTTCAAGTTTCATGTAACGAAACTAGACTGTAATTAAGCAATTAACAATAGTAGAACCAACTATTTTAAATTCAGCTACAGAATTGGAAAAGCAATGGCACAGTAGCCACTAAAATAATATACTTATGAACTGAAAATTAACGGCAACAAGAAAATGAACTTCACTAGTGGAGTACGATGAGGTCTTGATGTGGCACAGGGATTTGGATCCCGATCACCCAAGCGAGATGGCCTCCCCAACGAGCTCACCCGAGGTGGATAAAGGACCGCTTGCTTTGGTTGCACCCGGAAGAGCTTCCACAGATGAGTGGCTCACCTGCAAAAGGATTCAGTGAGCAAGTAGAAGGTAGAGATGAGTACAGAGCTTTTCAGAGGAGAAGAAGTTGCTTACAATACTCATAACTTGGTTGGTGATGAATCCCTCTAAATTAACGTTGTGTTTCCTTTCTCTCTTGCTCCTGCGAGCTTCCCCTTTATGCAGATCCTCTGTCGCGTGTCTACCTTTTGCAACAGAATCATCCTTGCTTTGATATTTCTGTTTTGGTTCGTGCTTGAAGCCCTCCTTTCCCCTTTTGTCCTTGTTTTGCTCTTTAATTCCTCTTCTGCCCCTATCACTTGTTACACTACCCTCCCCATAAAAAACAACCTTGTCCTCAAGGTTGAAGTCAAGTTAAAGTCCTTTAATTGACTCATAGTTCTCCCAAGTTGCTTCAGCAGTTGGCAGTCCTTCCCATTGCACCAAGACCTGTCTTGTGCTGGTGTTTCCTTGCTGTAATTGTCTGTGCTGCAGAATTTGGAAGGGTTATAGGATAGGGGCTGTGAGTGTTGTCTGCAGAGGCATTGGTATATGTGGAGGGATGTATGGGCCTTGGAATTGTTTGAGCTGAGAAACATGGAATACATTATGAATCTTGGCCGTGGGTGGTAGTTCAACCTTATAGGCAACCTGGCCTATTTTTGCTGTAATTGGGAATGGCCCAAAATACTTTATACTCAATTTCTGATTCTTCCTTAAGGCCGATTGTTGTCTATATAGTTGTATTTTAACAACACCAGATCTCCCACTTGCAATTGGATATCCCTTCTTCTCTTATCTGCCATATTCTTCATGTGCACCTATGCTTTGTGGAGATTGGCCTTCAGTTGCTGCAGTAATTTGTCCCTTTCTAGCAACAGTTATTGGAGACTAATGGGATCATTGGAGTGGAATTCACATCTCACTGACTTGGGGGGCTCTTTTGCATACAAGGCTTGGAATAGTGTCATTCCAATACTACTGTGGAAACTGGTGTTGTACTAGAATTCTGCCCAGGAAAGCAATTTGAACCATTTTGCTTGGGTTGTTGTAAGTGTAGCATGTAACATCCCACTTTTTCCCTTAGTAGAAAGTTCGCAAAAATAAATAAATAATTTATAAATGCACCTAGAAAGGAGGAAAAACATTACCAATGCCTCCCTTAGTGAAAATTTCCCCAAACAATTGTTCATAGAGCCCTTTGTAGGAGTTGAGCTGTCGAGATCAGTAGAAATTATTCTGTTGGGTATTTCCAAATTCTGTTGATACTCAAATGATTCGTCTCGACCCCTAGAGATGGATGAAAAACCTAGAGTGTCAGTAAAACGGAAATCGGTTCAGTTTCGAACGATTCCGTAGACACTAGAACAGTCCCATTTGGCCCCATTTAGCCAGTAGAACTGAGCACAGGGCCTCAAGTCTTGGGAAACCATCCCTCATGGGGGAAGGATTACAAAATCCCTAGATTTAACCCCAAACTATTACTAGGAAGCTTTGGCGACCACTGAAACGTTAGCGGAATGGTCCCGTTCGGACACCGGTGAGAGATAACAGGTCAAAGGTATATGTGAAAAATACTGTTCCGGAGAAAAATTCACAAATTCCTTGAAGGAATATTATTTCTAGGTAGAGGAAAATTAGGGGATCGCGACGGTATAAGCGGAATATTTTTCGAACGATTGTGCGCGATGCACCAGCACTGCGAACGACCAAAAACGAGCGAAACGGGACCAGGTAGGACCCACATCTGCATTGACCACGTGATGGCTGCAGATTTCTAAGGAAAATAATAAAATATTAAGTCACTATTCATTGATTTGACCTTAGGATTATCTAACCTAATTAATTAATTCATAAATTAAATTAGAAATGGCATTTTGGTAATTTTAGGCAAGGGCAAAATGGGAAAGAGGAGGAAAATTTCTTGCCTATATAAAGGCCATGCCATTCAGCCCATTTTCACTCATCCATCCTCTTAGAAAGTGTCGAAACTCTGCCCGTGTGCTCTGCGGACGCATTGCGGAAACCCTGACAGAAGCTAGGACAAAACTCTGCACGCGGAGGACCACTCTCCCCGAACTCTCTCATCATCCAACCAGCCTTTAAAGCTTCTAAAGAAGGTGGGTAACTTTAGCTTACTCACCTCTTTGGTGGTTGGATGTGTTTATGTATGTGTTCTTTTATGTATGTATGTATATGTAAGTTAGAACTCATGTTAGAATGATAGGAAGATGATTCTGAAGGGTCTTGTGACCTGGACTAGATAGGATTTTAATGGTTGGAATATGTGTGAGAACCTCAAGGAGTGTCAATGAGAAAAGAGGAAGAGAAAGGAAGGAAAACAATGCATTATGTTTCAGTTTCGCCCAGGTACCGCTGAGCGGCCCCATGCGCCGCTGAGCGGAGTGCATCAGAAAACAATGTTTTTAACACGTGAACTCCAGGGCGCTGAGCGGCCTGAAGGTCACTGAGGATAAGGATGAAAAGATATTTTTGAAAACCGGGCCCTGCCCGTTGAGCGAAATGAGTTACCACTAAGCGATGAGGCTCTTACCGCTGAGCGATGCGGCTCTGATTGTTGAGCGAGACGAGCTCAGACCGCTGAGCGAACAAGAGGTTTCGCTGAGCGGCCTGAGACATGAACGTCTCATGGAAGCTGTCTTGAGGCACATAGTCCAACAAACATTAAGCTGAATGATGTGTTAAGATATGTGTATGCTTTTATGGCTTGCTAGATGTACTCGATGAGATACGTATATGGTATTATGACATGCCGCATAGATAAGATGACATGACATGCATATGACACGAACATGACATGACACTAGCATCTAAACACGACATGAACATGACATCCTGCATTCAAACATGATATGGAGGACGCTGCCATAGGGCGATCAGATTTCCTCAAGCACAGACATGATATGGAAGACGCCGCCCTCGGGCGAGTGGATTTCCTCAGGCGTTTGATATGCCACCAATATGATACGGAGGACGCTGCCCTCGGGCGAGTAGATTTCCTCAGGCATACTACATGCCACACATGCATAATGACATGACATGACATGTATACGACACGGAGGACGCTGCTCTCGGGCAAGTGGAACCCTCAAGCATTCAATATGCCATACATGAACATGACATGTGCATATGATACGTACATGAAATATGAATATGCTATGATACGTGAACAGGAATGAAATGTATATGTGCTAATGATATGTCAATATGATATGTACATGAAACGTGAACGGGATATGTCTATATGATACATGAATATGAAATGTTTATGTGATACGTGGACATGATGATATGTATATGTGATATGGCATGAGATATGTGGTTGATAGGTATATGGAATATGTTCATGATATGTATATGCAAAGGCAACGTCAATGAACCACAGTTCCATGAGACGGCCTCTAGATAGGTCGCAGGATACGAAGATAGTATGAGTATAGAACATGACCTACAAGTATAGTATAAGAGTATAGAGAATGCCTAGTTGCCAAGGATAGGTAAAGGAAATATTAGAACCCGGATGACCTAGTAATTTAGATAAGGCTGCTCAGGACTAGAACGGATAATAACAAGTAGGAAATTAGTATGATGATATCACCTAGAGATCCCCTGAGCGACGGAATCGTAATAGAGTAATGAAACGAATAGATAAGCCCATAGAACCCCACTGAGAACGTGAAGTTCTCACCCCCACTACTTTATGGTTCCAGGTGGAAACGAAGGCAACAAGTGACAGTTCGAGAGCTCGGAGCCGAAGGACCCCGAGGAGTGGCAGGAGCTACTTCTTTCCAGCAACGCAGAGAGGCGACTACAGTTTTGTAGTCACTAGTAGTAACGAATGTTCTAGGTTGGCCATTAGCTAGTATGTGCAGTATGTATAGTAATTGTACTTATGTGTTACCACTTAATTGTGTATTGTGTATGGACCACATGCTTGTAAATAAATAAATAAATATATATATATATATATGTATATATATGTATGTCTCTATTCTAATCTCTCTTGTATGACTAGCTCATAGATTAGTTATCGCTTAAGTCCATTTGGACTCTACCGCTTGCATATTTATATACCTGCCTTTCTGAAAACGCATGGCTCCTAATTTATAGGTAAGTAGGAAAAGAAAAAGTTTCGAAATGGTCCTTATTTTCGTAAAAGAAGTATTTGCAAAGTTAAAAGTAGGGGATAGAAATAACCCCAACCAAACAGATAACAACCCTATAATCAGTGTTACGACTATAGCGTAAACTGGAAGTAGGGGTGTTACTTAGCATCTCAAGTACATCTCCACAAGCTTATTGAGATTTTCATTTTGGCCATCTGTTTGAGGATAGTAAGCAGAGCTCCTCTTAAGCTTGGTACCTTGCAATTGAAAAAGCTTCTGGCAAAAGTTACTGATGAAAATTTTATCTCTGTCAGAGACAATTGAATTTGGCATGCCATGGAGTTTGACTATTTGTGTCATGAATGCATCCGCCACACTGCTACTGGTGTACTCCCCTTTCTGTGCAACGAAGTGAGCAAACTTTGTCAAGCGATCTATGACAACCATAATCACAGTGTAGCCATGTGAATTAGGGAGCCATGTAATGAAATCCATGGCAATATCCTCCCAAACTTGGTTGGGAATTGGTAAAGGTTGCAGCAACCCAACTGGTAGGGTAGTTTCATTTTTTGCTTGTTGGCATATAGGACAGTTTAAGACATATTCTTTGACCTCCTTATGCATTCCTTGCCAATAACATTGAGAAGAGATTCTAGATGTTGTTCTTGATATCCCTGAATGTCCACCTTGTATAGAATCATGAAATTCTCTCATAATTTCTATCTTTAAGCTAGAGTTCTTAGGTATGACTATTCTGTTATTCCAGAATAATAACCCCTGTTGCAATGTAAACTGCTTAGGTGTTGTTTGCTCAGGTTGTACAGCTTCACAGACCTGCCTTAATTCTGAATCCTGCTGCAATGCTAGTTTCAGTTCCTGAAGCCAATTGTGGGATGTTGTAGACCATGCCATGTAGCGGGACCTAGACAATGTGTCAGCTGGAATGTTTTCCTTTCCTGGCTTATACTGGATAGTGAAATCAAAGCCGATAAATTTGTGGAGCAAAGCTTGTTGTTCAAGTGTTTGCAAGGTCTGCTCTAGTAGGGATTTTAAGCTTTTTTTATCAGTGTTTAGGACAAATTTATGGCCAAGTAAATAGTGTCGAAGATGAAAGCCAAATTTACGTGTTTGTTCAAGGCTTTTGTNCAAAAGTACAGGGGAAGAGAATGAGCTCTTACTTGGTCTTATGATGCCTTCTTGTAGCATGTCCTTAACCATGTCCTCAATTTGTTGTTTTTGACTATGAGGATTGTTAAGTGTTATATTTTTGCGAATTCAACCAGTAAAACGACACTTGTTTGCTTAAGTTTTCATGAATTATCTAACTCAATTCCCCACTTTTGTAGGATTTATTAATATTCTAAAAATGGTTACAAACATATTTAATTAAGGGAAATCCTACAAAGAATGAAGCACAAAGTAAATGAGGCAGGAGAACCAAAAAGACAAAATCTTTAGAGCAGACCCCTCAGCGGACGCATCACTGCGCTCAGCTATATGCAGTTGTTTCGCTCAGCGGTATACACCAATCCGCTGAGCGATTGTGCTCGCCATGCTACTTGCAACTGCCATATTTATTACGCCAGCTTGCAGCCGCCACAGCCTGGTGCCGCCCTGCAAAAGCTTGCAGCCGCCCTGACAGGTTGCAGACATCATGACAACCGCCATGCTCTGAAATCGCTCAGCGGAAGGACCCAGACCGCTCAACGGTTGTACGATCATGCCACTAGCAGCCGCCATAGCCACCTGAAAAGACTAAACCGCTCAGCGGTGGAACAAGGCCGCTGAGCGATACCACCACTTGTGGCCGCCACAGGCTATTACAACCAGAGACCTGTAGCCGCCTCACCACTTGACCTGACACTGCTCAACGGGGTACCACAATCGCTCAGTGGTGACCCCAAATTCTGCCTATAAATAGAAGGCCAGGACACTCTCTAAAACGATATCACTTACTTCTCCCATCAGAATTCATTCTGTTCTTAGTTTACTTGTAATCCAAAGCTTAGGTTAGTNCGCTGAGCGGCTTAGGGTTATCGCTGAGCGGCTTATCTCTTCACGTGGTTTATTAAATGCTTCGGCAGCTTTTGCAGGGGAGGCGCCGACGTGTCAGGGCAGCGCCGCCATGACAGGCTAGGTCCATCTGGCGCAATAAATGCGGCGGCTGCAAGTGGCTCTGGCGGCAGCACCGCTAAGCGGCCAAGGTACACTGCTGAGCGCTGATTTGTCGTCATGTGCGCTGAGCGATGGGCTTCTGCCGTTGAGCGGCCTTGCTCTAATTCCATCTTTTAGCTTCTTTTCCTCTTTTGCCCTTTGCTCTATTCTTTTATGGGATTATTCTTTAATTAATTATGCTTGCATCCATCTTTCAAAATATATTATAAACCTACAAAAAATGGGAATTAAGTTAGATAATTCTTTAAAACATAAACAAATAAGTGTCGTTTTAATAGTTGAAAGTTGTGTAAATTGGGCACTTATCACCGTGCAAGTGCCTCAGTTATAGCATACAACTCCCTTACATATGCGGATTTTCTTTGCATTGTAGGACATAGCTTTTTCGAGAAATAAGCTATTGGATGGTTATCTTGACTTAACACAACCATAATTCCACTTCCTGAAGCATCTGTTTCCAAGGAGAAGGGTTTATTGAAATTAGGTAGAGCTAGTAATGGTGTTGTAGTGAGTGCTGTCTTGAGGTTTTGGAAAGCTGTTTCAACTTTTTCATTCCAAAGGAAAGCGTCCTTTTTCAACAAATCAGTCAAGGTAGCTGCAATTGTAGTATATCCTTTCACAAATCTCCTGTAATACCCTGATAATCCAAGGAAGCCCCTTAATTGTTTCAAGTTCTGAGGTCTCTGCCATTGCATCACCGCCTCTATTTTCCCTTGTCCATAGCTACGCCCTCTTTGGTTATGACATGCCCTAAATATTCTATCTCTGCCTAGCCAAAATCACATTTAGAAAGCTTGGCAAATAGATTTTCTTAAGCAGTAATTTCAGCACATCTTCCACATGGTTCAAATGTTGTTGCCAAGTAGGGTTGTAGATAAGGATATCATAAAAAAACTAATACAAACTTTCTCAAGACCTTTTGAAAGACCTCATTCATTAGGATTTGGAATGTGGCAGGTTCATTAGACAAACCAAATGGCATGACTAACCATTCATAATGGCCATGGTGTGTTCTAAATGTTGTCTTATGAATGTCTTGTTCTTGAATTCTAATCTGGTGGTACCCTGCCCTCAAGTCTAACTTAGAGAAGAATGCAGCACCATGTAATCCATCAATCAATTCATCAACAGTGGGAATGGGGAAACTGTCCTTTACAGTTATTGAATTTAGAGCTCTATAATCCGTACAAAATTGCCATGTGCCATCCTTTTTTCTCACCAAAAGTACAGGGGAAGAGAATGAGCTCTTACTTGGTCTTATGATGCCTTCTTGTAGCATGTCCTTAACCATGTCCTCAATTTGTTGTTTTTGACTATGAGGATTGTTAAGTGTTATATTTTTGCGAATTCAACCAGTAAAATGACACTTGTTTGCTTAAGTTTTCATGAATTATCTAACTCAATTCCCCACTTTTGTAGGATTTATTAATATTCTAAAAATGGTTACAAACATATTTAATTAAGGGAAATCCTACAAAGAATGAAGCACAAAGTAAATGAGGCAGGAGAACCAAAAAGACAAAATCTTTAGAGCAGACCCCTCAGCGGACGCATCACTGCGCTCAGCTATATGCAGTTGTTTCGCTCAGCGGTATACACCAATCCGCTGAGCGATTGTGCTCGCCATGCTACTTGCAACTGCCATATTTATTACGCCAGCTTGCAGCCGCCACAGCCTGGTGCCGCCCTGCAAAAGCTTGCAGCCGCCCTGACAGGTTGCAGACATCATGACAACCGCCATGCTCTGAAATCGCTCAGCGGAAGGACCCAGACCGCTCAACGGTTGTACGATCATGCCACTAGCAGCCGCCATAGCCACCTGAAAAGACTAAACCGCTCAGCGGTGGAACAAGGCCGCTGAGCGATACCACCACTTGTGGCCGCCACAGGCTATTACAACCAGAGACCTGTAGCCGCCTCACCACTTGACCTGACACTGCTCAACGGGGTACCACAATCGCTCAGTGGTGACCCCAAATTCTGCCTATAAATAGAAGGCCAGGACACTCTCTAAAACGATATCGCTTACTTCTCCCATCAGAATTCATTCTGTTCTTAGTTTACTTGTAATCCAAAGCTTAGGTTAGTTTAGCAACAAAGAGGAGGCCGTTGACGGAGCCAAGAATGATCAAGGAAGTACGGCGGTCGTTGTCATAACACCATGAGAACGTGTCATGGTAAGCATTCATCACCTTGCCTCTGAGATTCTTTCTTGTAAGATGGATTTCTAATCCTCTTGTTGTTGGGATTTTGATGATTATTATAGCATGATTGTATCCATGTAACTTTTACATTATGAATTTATCACTTTCTACGATTTGCTTGAATCGATTTTACACTTAATGCTTGTTTTAGCTTAGCTACCTAAAGCATGATTTCAAACTGCATGATTGCGTGCGAAAGTGGCATCATAAGTTAGAACTAAATCAATTCATCTGGTAAACCTAATTGCTAGATATAGAGTTACGGTTATTAGTCATTTTTAACATCTGGATTAGCGTTGGTCTACTTTGTTAAGTTTGTGCACGAAGGTGACAGCATAATGAAGGAAACCTAATGATCTTTTCATGCTCGAAAGAGATGAACAAGTTAAGAACTGGTGGCGAGGAATCAATGAAATGATAATTCTGTTGTATTAAATAAATGGATACATGAAACTATAATAGGATTCAAATCCCAACAAGCTTCCTGATGTACCTATGATTTGTTGCCTATTTATCTTTTATGTTCTTTATTTAGTCTATTTAAATATCAATCAAATTACAAATCATTCACTTTATTGTTTAATTAACAAACTCAAGAACGGTATTTTGGAAACTCCATGTGGATACGACTATACCCGACTATACTGCAATTGGATCCCTTGAGGATCTGAAAGCTGTAAAGAAGGATATATAAAATGACGAGAGTGCAAAAAAGCTTTCAACAAGGATACCTGTAAGGTCGCACTTTGACAGAATTAGAGCCTTCTTGTAATGTGATGGGGGTGATCATGGTTTCTAGGTGGAGGTAGCCCCTATGGAATGCTGAAGACTTGCCTATGGTGTTGTAAAATCAAGGCCATATCATGGTCTATATTATCTGGTAATGACAACCACTCTTCTTGCTCAGATTCAGGTTCCTGGAGTTGGGGTGTGAAGGCTTCCGCAATTACATCTACTTGCTACAATCTCCTGATCTGGCGTAGGTGAGCTGGTTTAATTTGTGATTCCCTTGCCCCTCTAATTTCCATTATGCGGCCATCCAAAACAAACTGTATTTTTGGAATGTCATAATTAACTATGTGATCCCCCAGTTTTGCCACCCATGATGTCCCAAGCACCAATTTAGCACCAGCAGCTGCTAACAAGTATATTGGAACATGCAATTTCTACCGTTGCACTTGCAGTTCTAAATCCTTGATGAACCTTTCTGATTCAAGTGTCTCTCCATTTCCAACCATGACTTTGCACCTTGGTTTGTCCTGCACAGTAGTTTTCAAAAATTTAGCCAATCTTAGATGCAAGAAATTATCTAAGCTCCCCCCATCTATGAAGACTTGAATAGGCCTCCTATTTATGCTCCTAGTGAATCGAATGTCTTTAACCCCTCTATCACCATTCAAAGCATTTAAGGATAATTGCTGAATTGTCTCATTGTTACCATCACATTCTGACTCTGGTTCAGCTTCAGGTTGCTCCTGCTGCTGTATTTCTGGCTCCATGTGGTCCTCTGTCTGCCTGATCATCATGTGTCTATTCAGGCATCTGTGATTGAATTTAAATTTTTCATCACAAGTAAAACATAACCCTTTTTCCCTGCGGAATTGCAGCTCAGCTGGGCTTAGTCTATTGATTGCTACAGGTTTTTCTCTGTTTCTTTCTTGGCTGTTGTCAGGAAGTGGTAAGAGTGGTGGTAAATTGGTTCTTGGAGTCACTTTTTGCTGTGAGCCAAAATGAGGATGCCAAGCCTGGTTTCTGCTAACATTTCTCTGAGTTCTGTTAGCAGGGATGTATTTCTCCTCAAATAGTATAGCTAACGCCACTGCTCTCAGTATGTTGTCAGGTGCTTTCTTTAAGCCCACTTATGAAACAGTCCAAGAGTGCATCAGGGCTTATCCCATAAACTCTATTGGCTAGTGACATGACTGTGGTGTAATAAGCATTGACAGATGTGGTTTGAGTGAGTTTAAAAAGATTACCCCTGGTACCTTCAAAAGGGGATGGTCCAAACTCAATCTCCATTGCTCGTGTGAGCTCTTGCTAAGAGTGAAATGGAAACGATTTCTGCATCATTTGAAACTAGGGTATTGCATCCTTTTCCATGTGAACCAAAGCTATGGTCACTCTATCCTTATTCTCAGTTTGATAATAGTCAAAAAATTGGTTGGCCTTAAAGATCTAATCCAATACGCCAGAGCCATCGAATTGTGGAAATTCTAGTTTGACATTGCGAATGAGAAACGGTTTTCGCTGCTGGTTTGGGTTGCCATTTTGGGATGAGTTTTCTCCGCCTTGTTAATCAGAAGTTGCGGCATTGTTGAGGTAAGTTTGGAATGTTGTTTCAAGCATCATGATGCGAGCCTCTTGCTGTTCGTGGGCTCTAGCTGCTTCCTCCAACATTTCTAGTACCCTCTTCATGTTCGATTTTTCTGATGCCAGAATACAGAATTGGAAAAACAATGGCACAGTAGCCACTGAAATAGTATACTTATGAACTGAAAATTAACGGCAACAAGAAAATGAAAGGACCGCTCGCTTTGGTTGCACCCGGAAGAGCTTCCATAGATGAGTGGCTCACCTGGAAGAGGATTCCGTGAGCAAGTAGAAGGTAGAGATGAGTACAGAGCTTTTCAGGGGAAAAGAAGTTGCTTACAATACTCATAACTTGGTTGGTGATGAATCCCTCTAAATTAATGTTGCGTTTCCTTTCTCTCTTGCTCCTGCGAGCTTCCCCTTGATGCGGATCCTCTGCCGTGTGTCCACCTTTTGCAACAGAATCATCCTTGCTTTGATATTTCTGTTTTGGTTCGTGCTTGCTTTTGCCCTCCTTTTCCCTTTTGTCCTTGTTTTGCTCTTTAATTCCTCTTCTGCCCCTATCACTTGTTGCACTTCATTTCAATATGAATGTTTGTTCCTTTTTAAGGTTTCCTTTCCCAAAAAACAATATGTTAGAGGTTATAAATTAAGTATGATAAAAATATACTGAATTTATTTTTTTAAAATCGTCCAACGCAAAATTGTTAGTATAGTTTGTATACACTTCTAGTGATGTCACATTGGATAATGTAACATACAATTTAATGGTTGATCTTCATTTCTATTTATTATCATTGCATAACTTATTTTTAATTATAAAATAAAACATATGCATGGTATCATGCTATTGACAATACCAAAACTAATAGGAATATCTTTAAATTGTTTTATAAATGACATTTGAAACTTTTTTTTTTTTGGATTTTCATTCTTTAAAGTACGTCACCTTGGACAAGGTTGTACACTATTGGTTCATTTAGTGGGGCTCAAGCACAACGTACTTTATTGATCCAAAGGTGTACAATCTATTGCTTTTTGCATGGTAGCATAAAGTATTTAAAGGATCCAAATTTGTTTCATAAACATATTTTAAATGACTTCTTTTAGGATAGAAAAATAGGTGGGTAGTGGCTAAAATTTTTATCATGTCGGACCGAAACTCATGTTCGCCCAACATTTTACTAAACTCGCAAGTTGCCAAGCTGACCTGCGAGCTAAAAAATTTAATAAAAATCTTAACAATGTAAACAAAAAAATACACACTACAAAAAAAAATTACAACATATTAACTTAAAAGAACTCCATTTTCATAGTTTCGTAATGTAAATAAATAAATCAAGTTCGAGTCTTGCTCCCACTGATAGCAATCCAACACAAAATATTGTTCAATACAAAATAAACAGTCCAAAACAAAATAAAGCATGCCCCAACTCAAAACTAAATAATTTCTTAACAGCTAAAATTGTTAAGAATAATAGAATATATTATGATTGATTTGATTTAATTATAATCTTTTAAATATTTGATTGATTGTAATTTGTCTTTTGGTTGTTGGGTTTTCAGCCTATATATAGGCTCAGCCTCTATTGTAAATTAGTGTCCGAGATATACAATCATATTTTCAGCTAACATGGTATCAGAGCCATGGTTCCCACCTTGAATTCATATTCCCGCTTCTGCCAATTTTCCCCTTAACCGCCTCCACATAATCTTGATGCTGAAAATATGATTGTATATCTCGGATACTAATTTACAATAGAGGGTGAGCCTATATATTGGCTGAAAACCCAACAACCAAAACTCAACGGCCAAAAATAAATCACAATCAATTACAAGATCTTACAAGATCAAATCAATCAAATCAAATCAAACATAATATATTCTATTATTCTTAACAAAAATAAAATAAATCATATCCACAAAGCCAAAATAAAGTTTCCTTCCAACAAGTTTACAATAAGTCTTCAAATGCCTCATCTTCCTTTTGTTTCTGCTTTACGTTTGGTTTCAAGTTTCAATTCAATTTGAATGTTTGTTTCTTTTTAAGGCTTCCTTTCCAAAAAAAAATATGTTAGAGTTTATAAATTAAATATGATAAAACATACAATGATTTTTATTTTTTTAAAAACATCCTTCGCAACATTGTTAATGTAATTTGTATACACTTATAGTGATGTCACATTGGATAATGTAACATACAATTTAATGATTGATCTTCATTTCTATTTATTACCATTGCATAACTTATTTTCAATTGTAAAATAAAACATATATGCATGGTAGCATGCTATTGACAATCCAAAACAAATGGCAATATCCTTAAAAAGTTCGACAAATGATATTTATATCGTTGTGTTTTGGATTTGAATTCTCTAAACTACTTCATCTTGTAAAGCGAAAAAGAGAAGGTTGTAAACTATTGCTTCATTTAGTGGAACTCATGCACAACGTACTTTGTTGATCCAAAGGTGTACAACCTACTATTTTTTTCACATGGTAACATAAAGTACTTAAAAGATCCAAATTCGTTTTGTAAACATATTTTAAATGACTTCTTTTAGGGATAGAAAAAGGGGTGGGATGTGGCTGGAAATTTTAGCATGTGAATCCGAAACTCATGTTCGCCAAGCATTTTATTAAGCTCGCTAGTTGCCAGATGTAACATCTCAGATTTTTCCTCGTGGGAATCTCATCAAATAAATAATTACAGACCGATTAAAGGTAAGACAAGAAAATTAGACGGTCGTGCTTAACCCGCAAAAGGTCCCAGTCAAATTAGGGTTTTGAGATCCTGCGGAAATTTACACAATCTGGGCCGACTTTCGATCTTTGTTAAAATCAAGATACGAGTTAACAGTACCATGAATTTTATTAAAAACCTTCTTGGAATTTTCACGGACTGTATTCCCGTGTTTAAATAATTTTCGTGACGATTTTTGATCGTTACGGGAATTTAAACACGTTCTAGCAGTATCCGTAAAGATACATTTATTACTGGGGAAAATTCAGAATATCCCCGGTAAATGTCAATTCCTTATTTTAAGTGCTTAATAAACGCACAATTAGGTTTAGTTAAATTCCATGTCGTCCGTTAATTTTTCGGATTGTACGCGTAACCGGACAGTTAACAACCAAACACGACCGAACACGGGATGAATTTTGGAGAAATTTTCCCTAATCATCCGTGTGCGATCACATCACCATACCCCCACCACCAACTCTCATACACACTTACCATTGCCCTACCTATGGCCATGCCTTCTACTATTAACCCACTCTTACACTCCATTCATTTTCACTCAAATTTTCCCCATAATTTCCCTCAGCCACCGAAGCCCCATCAGCAAACTCAATTCCACTTATCATCATCTCATTCTCTTCATTTTTTTTCCAAGGGAACCAAAGAATCAAGCCACCAAAGCCATCCACCATTCTTTTGGCAACCAAAGCTTAAAGCCTTCTTGATATTTTCCCTAAAGGCAACCATACACCACCAGGCCACACACCACCATTTCATTCCTTCATTTCTCCCACAAAGCACCAAGAACAACTCATCACTACTATCCCAAGTTGCCACATAAATCCCAAGCCACAATCATCCAGCTTTCTTTGGAAAAAGGTGGCCCCTGACTTGGAAAAGAAACTTCCAATCACACTTAGAGGAAACTCCTCCTCAACCATTCATCCATCTATAAATCCTCTTGAAGGTGGGAAGCTAGTCCTAAATCACCCTTGGGTGATCTATGTGACTTATTTGTGTGTGTTAATGAATGAAAAGGGGGTTGGTACAAGAATGGAAAGTGAGAAAAACCATCAGAACCTGTTACAGGTTAGTGGTCATTCGAATGCCACCCCCAAGATCATTCGAATAAACCACGAATGATTTTGAAAACAAGTGTTAAAAACCACGGGGCATTCGAATGGCCACCATGAGTCGTGTAAACTAGCAATTTTGAGGCTACAGAGGCAAGTCATTCGAATATCCAGGCCTTGGACATTCGAATGAAACCTCACTGAGTGATTCAAAAGGGAAAAGGCCAGAATCATTCGAATGACCACTCATGGGTCATTCGAATGACATATCCCTTTGTACCATCCCAAGAGCTAGAACCCAATGCCATTCGAATGATTTGTAGTGGTCATTCGAATGACCTATGTTTCAGTCTCTAGTATCAAGTTTTCTTTATGTAATTGTATATGCAGTACATGTTATGAGCTTTATTTATGTGGTTATGCAGCATGAGTACCCGATTGCCACCAGGACCGTAGGGCAACCCTAGATCATTAGAAATGCAACGCTTAACATAAACAAAGATCATAATTGAACCCTAGGGAACAAGGAAGTTTCTTAAAAAGGTTCCGGCCGACAAGGGCTCGGTATACCTTGAAGAAAAGTACGTAGTTATGTAATAGGGAATCCCCTCTCTTGGCACGTCATACCTGACAAGCCCCCGCCAGTTTAGCAAGGTAAACTGGTCCAAAGATCAACAAACGCAGGCATAGGCCTGAATGCGGGCTCTGCCCGGATGCACCAAGAAAGAAAGAAAGCAAAGTAAATTTCATGTTAAAGTAAAGAAAGCTAAGGCCGCCGGTAAGGGGAGTGCAAAGATCAAGTTAAAGAGCATGTCATGAAAGAAACGAGTCCACTCCTTGTGACATCGTTAGGGCGGCCCCTCACCATCTGGCATGCCAGATGGTCACCTCCTATCATCAGTTGATGAAAGTATGCTTGCAAGCATTCGTGGTTAGCTACCACTCAGGAAAGGAGCACTGCCTGGTTATTGACGAGATGGTAATAGTAAATGGGTCATAGCCAAAAGGGGACGACGGTCCCACGGACTACGAAGGAGAATGATGGGCATAAAGTAACGAAAGAGTACGTAGCCATAGGGCGCCTAAGAGAACCCCCCAAGTCCCTTATCCATTTATTATGAATGTATGCCTGTATATGTATATGTATGTAAGCGTATGTATGGCAAGAGGGCCCGGTTTGATTGCCCAGAGATAAACCCTAATACACCTTAAGTATTGTACGAATAATGTTAAGAAGCTCGGTAGAGAACCCCTACTCCTTTAAGGCAAAGATTAGATGTCCCCTGACACTTAGTAATTTAGATAAAGTTGTTCAGGAATAGCAAGATTAAAAATGAACTAGGAACTGTAGAATGACATGACACTTAGAGATCTCCTGAGCGACCTGGATCATAACCGAGCCAAAGAAAAGTAGTAACCGCTATAGATGCCCACTGAGAATGCATGGTTCTCACCTCCTCGCTTATGATTCCAGATGACAGCGACGAGCATTTCACCGACGGACCAGACGCGACTGGAGTACGGGTCACCGTCGTGTAAACCTCATACTAGGGTTGCGACGGGAGCACGAGACTTGGTCATAGGTGGATGAGGATCTACGCCTGCCACTCCGATTATCCTAGACAACAACGAGGAGGAGGCTCCCCCGTACGAGAAGGACGTTGTGGTGGACCCGAACTCCCTACCACCTCCTACACAGCCGCATTGTTACTGCCAATGACCGAGGAAGAGGATAAACCCTTTCTTCAGATGTCGCCTGGCCTCGCGTACCCACGACGCCGAGGTGGGATCCTCCATAGCACACCAAGACCTGCCACGATCCCCAAGATCGCTCTATAGGTAGAGGAAGACGACAACTCTCTAGGTCTGGCTTCGCCAGCATCACCATCGAGGATTCAGACAAGGAGAACCCCATGGTGTTAGATTCAGAGGAAGAATAGGACCTGGACGAAGACCCTGAGGAAGAGTAGTGGCAAGACAGTAGCATAGTTGGTGGTAACCGTTGTACAGACGCGACGAATAGGCCCTATTTGTATTATGCTATGTGCAAATTGTGGAATTATGTGTATTATGTAAATTATTAATTGACTTAATTGTATGGGACCGATCATGTGATGGAATTTATTATGGTTCGCTTGTTATGGTACATTCTATATACCTCGGAGAACTAGTGTTACACTGTGAGGCTTTATCGTTTGCTATATATTTCCATTCAAGCGCGGCTCCTATTTCCAATCATGAATATGCATAAAAGAGTTTTAAACTTGTCCATACTTTCATAAAGAGATTATTTTCTAAAATATTGGGACTATAAGTAATCCTAACCAAAGCAGACAACAACCCTATAATTCACATTTACGACTATAGCATAAATGGCTAGTAGGGGTGTTTCAATGATGGTATGTCAGGTTAAGGTATTTGTGAACTTATCTCCGTAAGAGTATATTTTACGGATACCTTTGGCACCTGACAAAATTCCCGTGTCAATCGAAAATCGATTCGAATCTCACAAAATTTCTGTGAGCTTACGAAACCATTATTTTGACTGGTATTTTGGATAAGGAAACCTTTATAATTAAATTTTTAGTCTAAATAACCGTCTTGAGTACACTTTAATTACGCGAAATTATTACTTACGTGAAATCTTTGTAACGGGAAAAATCGGGATGTTATAAAATGGATAGTGACCTATTTAATTTTCATCCCCAACTTGCAAGAATTAATCCTCATGTTTATTTTTCATGACTTTGTCATGTGTAATATTTTATTATTTTTTTAGCATGTGTCATGTATGAGTTTTGTCTACTAAATTAATGGTGAAAGGTTACACATAATGAGATTATGTGAAAGATTAAGATGAGATGATCAATTCTTTATGCACGTGAGTTATGACTAAATATTTTTTGAACTATTTCAAGCTCGTTTGAATGAACTTCTAAAAAAAATATCTTTTATTAATGACCTAATTACAAAAGATCTTTAAAAAAAAGTATAAATTATTTTATGTTTATATATAATATTAAAATATTTTCTTCTCTAAAATTGTAGATGTTCAAAAACGGAAATTTTTATAGTTTTTTTTTTAATTCTTGTTTTCATAAAAATAAATTATCAAAAGAAAACTTTTTTTATAAAAGATTCTTTTAATGAAAAAAAATGACATTAAAAGGAGCATCGATTCTTGTGTAGCGGTGTATAAGGATCGGGATGAGTTAGGTCAAGTCAGGTTGAATTGAACTCAAACCTAACTTGATTTTTTGTTTGGTCAAGTTTTTAAGCCATAGTCTAGTCCGATAATGACCCAAAGAATGATTAGGTCAAACCAAGTAAACCCAACTTTAAAAGATTTTTACATTATATATAATAAAGTCAAAAAGTCTTATATGCAATGAGTGAAATTAAGTGATATTTGATAATACATTTTCAAAACAAATCACATCCATGTAAACAATAATATTATAGTATGTAAAATATAGGATTTAGGTCATGTAAAGTGAGAATCTCAAACCTTTATAGAGTAAAATATTGATTTCACCCATAAATCAATAAAGTAAGAAGTAAGACTCATTTAGATTTTATTAATGTCAAGGTAAAACTCCTTACTTTACCCCTTAAAGTGAGTTCATCACTTTTTTTGACAAAGATAGGTATTCATTTCATTGATGAAAATAAATTACAAGGAGAGCCATTAGAGCCAAAAACAAGTACAAAAAATACAAAAGCCACACATGGTAAAATGAGAGACCCCGAATGGATAAACACTAGCCTAACCAATAACTTCAATAAAGATATAAGTAAATTATCTTTTGTAACATCCCACTTTTTCTTAGTGAGAATCTCACCAGACAGATGCATATAAATTCTCTTTGTAGGTTAGATATTTAGAAACATGAATTCTTAGGTTAAAAACACCTGTAAAAATAATTTTGCTCAGTTTCATAAAATTTTACAGACACTAGATTAAATCCTTTTAGTCATCAGAGTGGACTGGTATATCTAAGGTGTGTAAAATTTACCCTTACAAAGATAAATTTATAAATACCTTAGATTAACCCAAATTCCTCGCTAAGAGAATTAGTAGATCACAAGGATGCAATTGAAATATTTTTAGGAAACCCATAGGCGAAGTACTTGAACAGGTAACGACCAAACACGATCAGTGTTTGGCCTTAAAACCTTGGCCACAAATTGGGCTAAGAGACACAAGGGATGCATGGCCATTAATTCTCCATGTAGCAAGTCAATCTTCAAACCTAATAATGACTAGGTGACTAAGCATATGACTAAGCACCATGAGTCATCACATGACATCATGGCTTATGTCATCATAATGGCAAAATTAGAATTTATCCCAAGGGAAATTATAGAAGAAAATTTTGAGCTCCTTGGCCTATAAATACCCCATGGAGTCTTCAAAGAAGACATAGGAGAAAACCTTGCCAAAACTCTGGCCGTTTACACACTCAGTCGTTACCCTGTCAAAACACTGACCCGGAGACTTCACTACACAAAACCTAGCTCAAATCTCCTTAACCCTAACCTCATAGATGTCTCTTAGTATTCCTAAATAAAGCTTCCATACACCTACAATAGGAAGAGCTTGGAGCATCAGGGCAAGCTAGGATTCTGCATTAATTTCCTGAGTTATTTACAGTAACTGTACAAGTGGGTAAACCGACCTCTCCACTGTCTATGTGATTTTATGTTAGATGATGTATGATGTCAGGATGTTCTATATGTGACTATGACTGTATATATGTTGTTGATATTTGTCTGGAAACTGCTGGTGTTATTTGTGACTCTGCCAGAATTTAGGTAGACCTAACCTTGGAATAGGAGCATAACACATTTTGCACTGGAACTATATGCTGGGAATTTTATCATGGAAAACTAATATTATTTCTAAAATCTAAACGAAATATTGAGCGTGGATGTTAAGTTTTGTGATTTCTGGAGTCCCTGACGAATTTCTCAGCAAAATAGACAAAAACGACGTTTTTGGGTAAACAACGACAAAATGGGAATTTCAAAATTAGAATATGAAAAAATGGGTTATTTTCAGAAAATATGGGTTTAGAACTATCAAAAACCTTAAGGCCAAGTCTTGAGTCCTTCGGGTTTTTGAGAACTAAAATTCTAAAGAAAACATGGGTTTACGGGTGAAAAACAACATTTTTGGGAAAAAGAGTAAAACAACCATTTCGTGATTTTGGAGTCAAAACCAGAATTTATAAGTATGAAAAATGATCTTAGAGCTGTCAAAAACCTTCGGTTAAGGTCTTAGACCTTTTCGTTTTTTGATAACTAAATTCTGACAGAAAACGGACGTATTTAGAAAAGCACTAAGTCACTTACCTTATGTGAGAAAAGAATATGTGATGAATGATGTATGATCATATATGCATGATGATGGTATGCTATGAAAGATTTATGTTAAGAAAAGATGGTTTCCAAGGAAAGAACACTATAAGAGAATTAAAGTCGCTAAAAGCATACATTAGGCCCAAAGAAGAGTAAAGAGAAGACGAGTCCATGCCCGGTCGAGTCCAAAGGTTGACCCCTCGCCATCCAAGGGTGGTTCTTCCCTATCATTGTTCGATTGATTGGTGACATCGTGCATCCGTGGTTAGCTCCCACTCAGGTTAACCGCTGCCTGGTCGCCAACGATACGGAAACAAAAGAAGGTTGTAGCTGCATGGTCAGCCACAGCTGCATGGGTGGAAGGACTAAGATAACAATTTATAAGATTGTAGCTGTATGGTCAGCCACAGATGCATAAGGTGGAAAGACTAAGATAACAAATTATAAGAGGATGCTAATAACAACTGCATGGTTAGCTAGAGCTGCATAGTGTTATAAGATGATGAGTATAAGACGATGCTAATAATAGAACCCTATATTCTTTCATGTGTATGTATGTGAGGTTTGTGTAAGTTGATGTATGTGCTAGCTAAGTATGAGAAGATCCTAAAGTATGATATAATGAGGACTAGTTTCTCTAAGTGTTAGGGCAGAGAATAGATGACCTAGATAATGGAAAGACTAGATGCCCTCGGTCACCTAGTAAAGTAGATAAATCTATTTAGGACTAGCATGGATATTAATAACTAGTAGGGATGTAGTATAACTATGACACCTAGAGACCCCATGAGCGGCAGAATCATAATTGAGAATAAAATGATTTGCGATGACCAAGGTTTCCCACTGAGAACGCAACGTTCTCACCCCCACTCATTTATGGTTCTAGGCGAGCATGACGAGGGTAGTGAAGATGTCAGAGCGGTGCAGGCAGTACAGGACAATTGAAGGTCGTGGCATCAATAGACTCCAAAGAAGCCGAAAGACGATAACTTATGTTTTGTATTTTGTGATTAGCTTGAGGGATTAGACATGCCCTCAGCTCTTATGTGAATTAGTTGTATTATGTATTATTACTCATATGTGTGTTATGTTTTGGACCATGTAGTTGTATGTATATATATGACAGTCTTTTGGGATTCTACCGTTTGTGTATCTATACATATATCTTCTTGAACACCCATGACTCATAGTTTATAAACTTGTAAAGAAAAGAGAAAGATTTTGAAATGGTCCATATTTTTGACTAAGAAATATTTTCAAAGATTAATATAAGGGGTAAAAGAATCCCAACCAAAGCAGATAACAACCTAGTGAGCATTGTTTACGACTTAAGCGAAAGCAATTAGCTAGGGTGTTACATCTTTAACCTCTCGAACTCTTCAATAATACTACTCATAACAAATGTTTGACTTGTTGAAACTTATCAATTTGAAACATTATCAGAGGGAGTCGTTGTTAGACGGATAACCTTGATTTCTACCACAATTATGTATATTTCTTCACACATATTATCCATTCCATCATTATTACTCATCTACGGGGATAGGCTTAGGTTGCCAAAACTTGAGTGAGCTTAATCAATCAGATCAAATTCTTGTCCTTGAGATTAAAATTCTTCATCCAATATCCTTCTAGCACTTGCTGTTAGATATATGGGGTGCAAAATGATAACATTAAAACACATGTAAATAAAAATATCAAAGTAGAACAAGAACAAAAATAACAGGGGGTGGGGGGAGGAAGTGATTTCACCAAGGCGGCTAGACCTCTTACAAACTAAGTTCTAATTTTAAAGGATTATTATCTTAAAATATATTAAATATATTAGTTAAAATATAAAATCTTATAATTTATCATTCATTATATAAGAAAATTTGTTTTTTTAAAGAATTATGTGATTTTAGGATGAGATGTCCATTCCAAGCATGATCCAAACCACTCAACAAATACATCAGGTCAAATTTTATAACTCATAACTAGAGGTGTCAGACGGGTCGGCGTGACCCGTTTGGGCCTGAGGCCAAAATTATGTCTCTTTTTAGGGTTCGGTTCATTTATGGTCAATCTGCGGGGCTTAAACGAGCTAGCTTGCCAGCCCATTTTTTTTAAAAAGTTTTTATAAATTTTGGTCTATTTTTTATGGTTTTAAATACAAAATTGTGAATAAGTATGTGCGGTCATTTTTAGCTATTTTTTATCGTCTATTTATTAATTAATCGGAAAGAAATAGTTTAAATGTTTGATCTTGAGATTATATTATCTTTTTTGTTCCTTCAACTATCTTGGTTGAAAGTTATTAAATGCTATCAAATGCTGTTTGAAATCAATTCATGAATTAATACAACTTTCATCAATTAAATGATGGTATATAACGTTGATGTAAATACTGTTATGTTATTGATCAAAAACACAATTGAAACTCTTTCTCGTAGGTTAATCAATAATAAACAAGGTTTGAAACTATATATCAACTTGTAGGGCGTAGGCACTCATTGAAGAAATGAAATGCAAAATTTATCAATATCTATGTCATAGCACTTCAGCTGTATAGCAATATAAATATAGTTAAGTAGTTAAACATAACAAACAGTTAAACATGCTCAATTATAAGTCCAAATAGTTAAACTTTAAAATAAAATTTAAAGTTCAAAATGAAACTCTTAAAAATTTGGTATTTTAAAAAAAAAAAAATAACGGGTGGGCCTGTTTAGCTCGCGGGCTAAAACGGGCCGGACTATTTTAAAAAAAAATAATTCACAGGCCTATTTTTTACATGTAAAGTCCATTCATTTAACTGAACTCGTGAGCCAGACTCGCAGACTGAACTCATTTTAACAACCCTACTCATAACCAATTGTTTTGGGTTGGGCTAGGTCATTCGCTCAATCCATGAACATCCCTAGTCACTATTCATTGAGTATATTAGGGCTGGTCCACTATTGTTTTCTCAACACTTCGGTAGCATCTCAGGGCCCACTGACCCTAACTCCATGTTGCTCTCCCTCACAAAAGAACCCTAATTTGTAAATCCGTTTCATCTTCTCCCTTGTTCTGTCAGTTCATGTTGCAGTGTGAGCTTCCGTTCTCTTGTACTCCCAGTGCGTGCTGAGGTTTCCAATCCATCTTCCTCTCTGTGCTTATCTGCTCACTTATGATGAGGTGCGGTGCAGGGTTCTTACCCAATCCTTTGCTTTAGATTATTGGGACTAGGGAGAATGCGTGTGAAAGAAACGAATAGGAACAATTTGAATTCTGAAATTTTAATGTAGATAGATCTACCTAGGGTCATTACTGATTCTTTTTTATTTTATTTTATCATATGATTATATGATGAGACTTTAGCTTTGGGTGGTTTTGGGTTTCACAATTGCTAAATCTAAGCAAGATTTAGGAAGTAACCCATCAAACAATTAGATTGCTTTTCTCAATATGTTGTTATGGAATTTAGATCTTTTAAAGTGAAAGGTATACTCTTTTAGATTAATAATATGTGCATTATGTATGAGTCCAACAATATTGATCTAATGAAGTACACTCTCACTTTTCTTTTTAAAGTGAGGACATCGCTAGATCTCACTTTAGATGATCCACATCCGTTTGTACAAGTCTTTGATTGTGATTTGTGGCCTTTGCATTATTTGCTTGCCAAATTCTCATTTATTCTTTAATATAAAACCAATTAAAAAGTAAGAAACTTGGAATCTTATGAAATGATTCACAATTTTCTTCTAACAATATTGGAATAGTAAAAAATATAACGGTGATGCGGATAAGCCTAGTGGGCTTATTGGGGGCGGATGTGAACTAGATTTTTTGTAGCCCAATTAGTTTGTAGACCAACCCAATTTAGTATGATTATCGTTAGCCTGTTGTAGACTTCGTTAGTGCATATTGCATTGGCCTGTATACTAGAGAATGAATCCTATCAATTAGATTTTGCACATGACAAGGTTATGTGTGATCTTTCACCATTAATATTATTGTTGCTTATAGGAATGTAGTTTGTATCTTATACACTCATTTGACCTTGAATGATATCTAATATTGGCAATAAAAACCTCTCTCGAAGTCCATCAATCTTGCCCTCCTCTAGTTTGCAAGCTGACACTCACCTTCTTTGTCTCCAAATAAATCTTGAAATTACAAAAACACCCTTAACAAAAAGCCTTAATCCTCTATCATCTCCTTCACTCATCACATCCCCGAACCCTATTCCCTATTGCTTCCTCCTACACCCACCGTTGCCTCCCACCTCCACCAAAAGGAGAATCGCACTGCGGCGCTATGAAGCAAAGTAGAAGGAGATTTGTGTTTTTAGGCAGCCACCTTGTTCCATGGTTGCACTTGTTTTTTTGGCTCATTGTCACTGCCATTGTCACCCACATTTGGCATCACCGCGACTGGTGTTGAAGCATAGTAGGGGCGGTAGCAATCTCAGACTTGCAGCGCCTCCTTTTGGGTTTGGTTGTTTGCAGAGAGATCTCAAATCACACTTTCTCCCCCCACCTAGATTCAAAAGCTTCTAGCACACTAGCAACGAGCCACCACCACCAGCAAGCCATGGCGATGCTGTGTGACATAACCCTCATTGTCTCACCTTGACCCTTTCGCCTTTCTCAATTTTCTTTAAAAAAAAAAAATCTGAACTTGATTGCGTTAATGGGTGTTCTCATGTTACCCACTATGGCAAGTAGCTTATTAGTTAAAGGTAGAGGGAGACCTAGAAAAATATTAAAGGAAATAATTAGTAGAGATTTAGAGGTCAATGGTCTGCATGAAAACATGGTCTTTGGCAGGACACTATGGCATTGTCTGATCCATGTAGCCGACCCCACATAGTGGGAAAAGGCTTATTTGTTGTTGTAATTATTGTGATTATTTGCTATTTTATTCAAAAAGAAATTGTGTTTATGTGCTTAGTTGTGTATTGGGGGAAGATATTGACTGTTCTTATTATTAATGCATGTTCTTATTATTCTAGGCAAGTGTTTGAATATCCTTTTCAGTTGATCCTTCATTTTATAGATTTATAGACTAGAAGCATAGTGTATGGAGTCACGGCTATAACATTTTCGAAGGCCAACTACCCATGGATGGTGTGAAGGGGGGTTGACTGTGAGGTTAGGGTAGGGACAGAGAGCTGTGGGAGTTTGGGGTAAAAGAGGAATGGAATAAATAATTGAGGGTAAAATGGTTATTTTAGCATGTTTTGTGGGATACGATTAGGCGTTTATCATATATTTGGTGTAAAACTCAAAATCCTTTTTAGAGGATTTTCCCTCTCAGATATTTTGAGAAATTGGAGAGCTTTACTCTTTTGATTACTTTTGTTTTGTTCTTATTTCTATTTGGAGGATCTCTTATCCTCTTATTTTCTGTATTTCTCCTCTCTTCTTGATGAAATCTTTCTTTTATCCAAAAAAAGAGAGGTTAATTTTGGTATTTTTAATGCAAATTGAGTTAGGTAGGTGTTAACTTGGAAACTAAATATTAAAGGACTTTGGGAGAGGTCGGTGTAATTATTCCGTTAGAAAAATATAGCCAGAATCTCTGATAGAAAACATGGTGTTGTTGGAAGAAATGAAATGATATGACCCACTTATCATATCACATCATGGTGGAAGTTAATTTGTGACAAAGTTTT
Source organism: Nissolia schottii (assembly GCA_003254905.1). Classification (NCBI taxonomy): domain Eukaryota; kingdom Viridiplantae; phylum Streptophyta; class Magnoliopsida; order Fabales; family Fabaceae; genus Nissolia; species Nissolia schottii. The sequence continues at coordinate 531,546 of QANU01071322.1, read as the reverse complement.
AGTGCTCTAGCATTATTCATCTTAATATTATTCGAAGGCCTCTCTTTCTACTCTTCTAATCTCTATAATTTCAAAAATAGGCTCTCTAATATTGATGTCATTTTCTTTCAGTTAATATGGCCGTGAATAGTTTGGCCACAAAAGGAAAAGCTAGACATGCAAAATATGTTTTTCGCTCATTTGATGGTAGAGATATGTTAAAATCATTGAAAGACCTTGCTTTGGAACCTTGGAATATGAAATCATCCCACCAAAGACTCCGGAATCAAACGCTCAAAGTCCGCAAACTTTTGAGTGTCAATGCGAAAAAACCCCAGGTATAGTGTCTGACATGGATCAACTCTTCTAAAAGCTTATACCTTAGATAGAGGCTCCTTAATAGTTTTATATCTTTGATATCTTCAATGCATGCATTTGCCTTGGAGACTTGAAATGTGAATATTGCACTTCATTTTATCTTGTATTCAACTTGTTAGTGAATGGAGGGACAATGTTCAAACTTCTGACCAGTTGGTTACAGAGGCTCTGATGCTATGTCAAAGAACTACTCTACAAAATATTTGCACACCCATAAAAAATTTTACATGTCTAACCTTATCAAAACTGTTTTTCTTTTTCTTTTTCTCAGAGGAAGAGGAAATTTAACCAGTACGAAAATGATAGTAAATTAGCTGCTTCTTTTGGACTGATCAGTAGAGAAAAATATGGTAATCAAAATGCCAAAACTCAGAGAAGACATGGTTCTTCTCTTTCATGTTCACCATTATCCAAAGAAAAATGGGGTAGTTTGCAAGGAAAACGGGAACATGTTGCTTTCCCTGTTCTAAATGAAAGAACAGAATATTGCAGTCATAGTACGCAAGACTGTTCCCACCTAAGTGCTAGAGCAGAACAATTGGGTAGTTTACAAGGAACACAAGGAAATGTTGCTCTCCCTGCTCTTGCTGATAGGGCAGAACATTGCTGTGTTAGTAGATGCGATTATTCTCATCTCAGTGACTCTGATGAGTCTATTAAAGGGCCAAAACCAATGAATCAAGGGAACATGAAAAGCCATTGTATTGATTTCGTGACAGATAGTAATTGTACTCACAGTACTGAGACATCAATCAATGAGGAACCAACTACAGAATTTTTGAATGTATTAAAACCATCGGTCAATGAAGATTTTGACCATTCAAGTGGGGCTTCAAGTTCATTGAGCTCAGTAAAGGAAGGCATGGAACTCACTCGGCCAGCGGAGGAGTTTTTACCTTCCAGACTTGGTCATTTTCCAAGACTGCCTATACCCATTGGACCTAGGTTTCAAGCTGAAGTTCCAGCGCGGGAAGGAACAACCAATGTAGAGCATTATAATCGTGATGACTTGAAGTGGTTGGGTACCCAAATTTGGCCAAAGCCTGGTATTAAAGTGACAAATACAAAACGTATTGGAAATGGTAGGTCTGACTCTTGCACCTGTGACATTCCTGGATCAGTTGATTGTGTTCGACGACACATTAGTGAAGCAAGAAAACTCCTGCAATCAGAAATTGGTACAGCTTTCTTGAGTTGGAAGTTTGATGGGATGGGAGAAGATGTTTCAAAGTCATGGACATTGAAAGCACAGAAGGAATTTGAATCTCTAATCAAATTACATCCGTTATCAGATGACACAGACTTTTGGAAGCTTGCTATGGAGCACTTCCCTGCCAAATCTATGGAAAGCATGGTAAGTTACTACTATAATGTATACATCCCTAGGCGTATGAGCAAGGAAACAAGATCTTTTGGTGCACTTGATAGTGACATTGATCAAAATGATGACGACAAGAATGATGATGGCCGTTCAACTGCACGGATGCGCATAGTTCCAATTTTCAAATTGCTTAAATCCAGGATTAAAAATACCAGATAGCACAACTAAGTTGTAAGAAGCCTCATATTACCCTTAGGACATTCAAGGAAGTATCCAGTGAGATAGACATTTTTTGGTTGACCATTTTCTTGTCGGATTGTCAATTCAGGTAAATTCCAGCAAAGCATTGTAATACAAATTCACTTCTCTTGGTAGTTTTTCTGGTGAACTGGACTATGAGAAGTATTGAATACTTCAAAATGGTTTTCATATACAGGTGTTGGATGCTTCCAAGGTTGACAAACTCGATAGTTTAAGTAAACTCGTGGAGTATCAGCAAACTCGAATCGTAAACTCGACTCGTAAACTCGTATGAGTTTACCTACGTAAAAAATTATGTTATAAGCAATATAATTAGGAACTAAACTTGATTAAATATTGTATTTATAATTAAAATTGAATAATGTTAACTTAAAATTAAATTAATGAAAGAAATATCATAAAATACACCTTAATGCATGACACTTAGTAGTTATATCATATTTTATTCAATATCGGTATTATTTTATAGTTCAATAAAACATAGATCAATTATGATAAATGTATGAAATTAACTAAATAAACTCAATATATATTATCTAATATAAACAAATTTAGGTAAGTATCTAACAAAGTTACAAAATTTGTGCATTTTGAGGTAAACTCGTAAACTCGTAGATAGATTTTAACACGTAAACTCGCTAGTAGAATCGAGAGTTTACTTAAACTCGTACGAGTTTACCAAAAAAGAGTTTACATAAGTGTTAACTCGTTTCGTGTAGTAAAATCGTAAACTCGTAAGAGTTTACGAGTTAACTCGAGAGTTTAATAACCATGGATGCTTCAACATGTCTTGGTGTTGAAGTACAAATACTTTGAAATGGTTGTCATATTGGCATTAGAAATGTGAGTACTCATTTTTTTTTTGTTCATTTGTCTAAGTGAAGACACTTGGTAGTGCTACAAAATTTACTCAGATAAAAAGTTTTTTTTTTGTCCCTTGAAATAAATGAATGGACTAGTGATTCAGCATAAAACTCGTGGTTTTCGTAAAAGTGAAAGCATGGATACTTCAAAATGGCTATTATACTTGTGTCACATAAATTGATGCTTTATGTAGCATTTGTTTGTTGTCCTGAGACTTAAAGATAGAAAGGCAGAGGCAGTTGGACAATAGAGGCTTGGTCTCTCGTGTCTCTTCATTTTGGAGGTACATTAATTAGCTTGATAATTGTGTTAAGACTAGACTTGTGTTTCTTCTCTATGGAATTACAAAAATTAGTCTAAAATTTGCTCCAAGATAGGGATTAGGGGTGTACGTCGACCGATTCGAGTTATATTGTTCAAATAAATTTATCCATCAAACTAACTCAACGATGAGTCGAATGAGTTGAGTTGTGTAATTTTGAATGGGGTGACCCGTTGAGTCAATTTGTCAGATTGTTGACTGAGTTAGTTGAGTCATCAATTAATCGAGACAAGTTTATTTTAGAATTTTTGTTCTTTATTTTGAGAGTTAAATATTGTTTTGGGCCTTTAGGCCTTTTTTTGTTTGGTATTTGGACCTTATAAAAGAATTGTATTCTTTATAGTAAAATGAAACTATATTTTTAATAACAAAATGTTGTATTTTTTCAAAAATAAAAGATTGTATTGAGTGAGGGAGGGAGAGAAATAGAGCGTTGGTGGACTGTACTGGTGAGTGGTGGTACGAAATAATGCGTGAGAGGGAGGGAGAGAGATGGTGTGAAATGAGATAGTGAGAGGTGAAGTTGTCATGAGTTTAGGGTTTAGGGTGGGGTGTCTATTCTTTAGAGTTTTCTAATCTTTTAAAATTTTAATGTGTGTGTTTTTTTTTAAATAAAAAGTCTACTTAGGTCAAGTTGCATTCTTGGGATAGAAAAAGAGTTTTTAACCCACCTTTACATGGAACTATAAGGTTACCATGTAAAGAAAATGTTATGTATTATTGAAAAGTCTAAATTGCCCTTACTCTTAAACATGTATATCACAAAATTGTTGGATCTGATGGTCCACTTGGGCTGGGCTCATCGGCCATAAACTAGGTTAAAATGCTCAACCTAACAAGCTAAAAGTTTGTGGAGGGTTTTCTTTAGAGGTTATAACGTAGTATAATATTAAATTACTATTTTATTCTTTTTACATAATTTTGATTTAAAAAAAAGTAATAATTTTTTTCAATGTGTTTTCCAACATATATTTTTCTTGCAAAATATTCTTGAACATAAATCATTCTGTCTACCAAACACATCTAAATTTTCATACTAAGGAACATTATTCCTAAACATATGATACCCATTACTGATATACTTAGGCATAAAAATGTATTTCATCTACTAAACTTCTCCTTAGGTTGTGTCTCAATTCTATTTTGTAAACTTATTTTGATGTTTGTTTGATGTTTGTTTCTCCTTTGGTTGGCACCTGCCGAAGTTAAATAGATTATTCGTAGTTTAAAAGCCAATTTATAAAAAAGTACAAAGTAATTAGGACAAAGTTACTAAAGTTACAATCCAAAGTAAAGGTTTTTAATTAACAACAAAAAGTAACACTTAGGTCTTGTTTGGTGTGCGTATAGGATAAGACTAAATAATATTAAACATGATAGTATAATGCCTGAAAGTATATGATAAGAAATACATTGTATAAGTTGCTATATTGTCTGATGTTTGACGCGTCACAAGTATCTCATGTATAATTTTATCTATGATCAACCTCATTTTCCCCTTTATCTTCTTCAGCACTTTCAAATACAAACCACCACCAACAAATCAATTTCTCCCAATTTGATCTATTCATGAAAGAGCAATTATTAAAGCAAGTATATCAAGAAGAGTGGATACAAATATCAGAATGTTTGAACCATATCCACTTTCATCAAATCCCAAATCATCCACTAAACCAAATTAAAGACGACTAAACCCCAAATTAGAATACCATGAGGAGCCCAAATCATACCATAGCTAAAAAATCAAACAAAACTGTCTTACAAATTAACCAAGCCATAACTCAATTAGATTGCACAGAACAACAATCGTCCACCTCCAACAAACCCCAAACCTATGCTAAAGGAAAAACCAAACAGAATAATCGATCCTCTTGCTCCTCCATCAAACAACCGCACCATCGTTCAGTAGTGGTGAGTTGTGATGATGGGAAAACACTCATGACCTTTTTGAAGGCGTGAAAATGTTGAATCTATAGAAAAACACAATGCGGTGCCAAGTAGCGGTCCTAGGTGGCTGTCAGTGGCCAGCAGCAGAAGACGGTGACTAAAACAGCCAGGGATGGCCGACGGTGGTAGGCGGTAATGGCAGGCAGCAGTTGTCTGCAGGTTGAGGATGATAGGGTGAAGACAAGAATGAGATAACATGAACAAACATAGAGTTAATAATGTTAGGTAAGACAAATAATCCTATAAGGTGTTATCAGGTCTCAAGTGGCTTGATTACTTAATACTATAATTATAGGATAAAAATACGGTAGACCGTATAAGACTATACTATCAGGCGTTACACCAAAGACATGATAAAAATAAAATTTGTAGTATTAATTAATACTATCAAGTCTTATCCCATGTAACAAACAGGGACTTAATGCAAAAAGAAAAGAAAACAAGTAAAAGGTATGCCAACATCTTTACCAAAACATTCTTGCCATCAACCGCACCAACCTGTTGCCTGTTGTGAATCCTTCTTCTCGAGCTAGCCTCAACCTCGTCATGCCACCATGTTAGTCTTGTTGGAAATTGTAACCACCACATTTCATGCATCATCGTCATCGGTGCCCCACCTTTGTCATCATCATCATTATTAGCTTGTGATCCACCTCATTTACCATTCGATGTCAGTTTGGGTGGGATGATATTGATAACAAATTTTGGGTGTGGGTCAAGTGTGATGGTATTGATTAGAAATAGAACACACAGTCACTTTTGGATAACAGCGCAGAGTGCACTACAAGAAATTTGATTATTATTGTCCACACGTTACCGTCGGAAATGACTCCGACAGTATTACCGTCGAACAAGGAAATATTTCTGACGGTAACTGGTTTGCACATAAAGAACTAGGAAGAAAGAACTAGATTACTGTCGAAAAACTACGCCGCCGGTAAAACAAACGGTAATTGTTAGCGGCAAAAGGCACGAAAATCTTAACGTCGGTAAGAGCAGACGGTATGGCTACATTTTCACTAGGCACGTTATCGCCGGTCACCTCCGATGGTAACAGTCTCGAAAATAAATGACGCATCTTCCCTAACTTTCAAACCAACAATAAATGATATCCGTTATCGATGCGTTACTGTCGGATCAATCCGATTGTAATCTTCTTGGAAAAACTCGTCATCCTTAACCTTCAAACCAACAATAAATATTATTCGTTACCGATATGTTATCGTCGGATTAATCCGCCGACAATCTCATTGGAAAAACTCATCTTCACCAACGTTCAAACCAATAATAAATGTTATTCGTTACTGATGAGTTACTGTCAGTTTAGACCGACGGTAATAGGAGCATCGATTGCTATAAAAGCCCCTCCCTCGCTGTTGCTCTTCCGTCTTCTCCAAACTCTCTCACACACTTATTAGTATACCATTCATTCCACCCTCTTGCCGCCGTGAACAACGCCTATTGGGTGGGTTGGAAAGGTTGTGGGATTCATCGATATTGTGAAGTAGCATCGGTTGTGAGACTCATCGCATCCATCACCATGCATAATCGATGAGCCTCGCAACCTTTCCAACTCCACCGAATCGGGATGGCGACCTTGAACTTACATCAGGATAGCGACCTTGAAGCTAAACTGGGATATGAACTCCTGGCGATTTAGGAGAATAATTTTGTAGTTTATATTTTTATTTATTTAAGCTTTGTAATTAATGTAGTTTTTTTTTTAATTTTTTAGTTTGTAATATATATGTTTAAGGTTTACGGTTTAGGACTTATGATTTTTTTAAATAAATAAAGTTTTTTAATTTTTTTAGATTGTTAGTTTATCCCATTGTTATTATTTATGTTATATCTAAATAAATAATAATTAAATTAAAAATAAATAATAATTATATAATTAATTTACCTAATGAAGGCAAAAATTTGTAATTGCGAATAAGTAATAATTAATGAAAAAATTATGTTAAATAAAAATATGAGAAAAATACCAAAAAAAAAATTTAACAAAGAAATTACCAAAATGTTACCGTCAGATATTACCGACGGTAAAGTACTAACTCTAAACCGTAAATCTTAAGATTAACATTTACCATCGGACGATTCTGATGATACAAAAGTCTGAGCTCGTTCCTCAAAACAATGATTGCATGTGTTACAGTCGGTCATTGTCGACGGTAACGGCATCGAAATAACAACCGGTCAAAATCCTGAGCACGTGCATCGAAACAATATATTTAATTTACCATCGGGTAGTAGTGACGGTAATGGTCTCGGAATAGCAACTGACGCGTCTTCTCCAACGTTCCTAATCAACTAATGTCATGTTACCGTCGGCCTCCGACGGTAACCTGAAACACCATTGCTTGAAAAGCTCCTTCCCTATGGCAGCCCTATTCTCTCCAACCAACATTACTCCCAAACTCTCTAACTCTCCAAAACTCTCACCCAAACTCTCCAAATCTCCAAGGCACGACCATTTCGCCGCCGCTGCCACTCTTGCCGTCGCCGTCGCCGTCGCCACCACCACCACCACCACCAGCAGCATTGTTTGTAAGCCCGTATATACTCCATTATAAATCTGTTTCTATATATGTGTATTGTATATCTGTATATATTTTTGTATATCTGTATAATATTATATACATGTATTAATAGTAATATTATGAGCTATTCCGACATTGCTCCCCGAGCTTCCCTTGTTGATAGCCAGCAGCCGGAGACCTCGATGGGTGCTGGCCCGCACACCAAGGAATCCTCGACCGAGGAAGCGGGTATGTAAATATTTTAATTTATTTATTAATTAATTAATTTTTACGTTTTTATATTATTATTTATTATTAATAAAGTAACAAGTTTTGCTTTTATGTCAACCTCACGCCCTTGGAAAGCGAGTTGTGACGGAGACGCTGAAGAAATGTTATAGTTGGCTCATCTTCAAGTGGCAGGATCTCCGACCTGAGGAGAAGGATCACATGTACAACGTATTCAAGGTGAGAAATTAATAATAAATGTATTATTTTAAATATTAAGTAATTACATCAATTGTGTTATTTAATAATTTATTTATTAGATTATTATTTTTTCAGCGTCACTTTATTATCGACCCTAAGGAAGAGGAAGCCATGAAGAAGGCTTTCAACTATAGAGCTGGCCGACGCCTACAACAGTTCTATCAGGACATCAAATCGGTGGAAAACTCGAACCCCAATTGGATGACTCCCAACCAATTAGCGGCGTGGAAGCTATACTAGGATGGCCAAGAATACAAGGCCAGGTCGGCCAGCTTGAAGCGTGCGCGGACGCAAGGTCTGGGCGGCAACGTGCACACTAGAGGGTCTGCTAGCTTGCCCGATATGCGATAGAGAATGGTAATAATTTTATAATAAAGTAGAAGTTAATTTATTTGCAATGTATATATTGTAGTTAATTAGTTAATTAATTTATTAGTTGGTATTTATATATTTTAATGGAATTTTCAACTAAATATGAAGGCAAAAACAAACCACAATTGTTTTCCTCCGTTCGGTAGTCGGATTGCCTTAGTGTCTTCCATACAAACTAGACATGCCAACCTTCTCGCTGTCATCCATCTAGACAACATACCATAAGCAGGAAAATCATTAATAGTCCACATTAAAGATGCCCTTAACATAAAATTTTGCTTGATGGACATGTCGTACGCAAGTACAGTTGGACTCCACAACATGTCCAGTTCATCTATCAATGGTTGAAGGAAAATATCAATTTTATATTTTGGGTTGCTCGGTTCGGGGATCACGCAAGATAAGAACAGATAAGGATCTTTCATGCACATCTTAGGAGGCAAGTTATACGGTGTAACGATAACAGGCCAACATGAGTACGGTTTACTGAATTGATTGTTATGAGCAAATCAATCCGAACAAAGACCTAATCTGACATTTTGAGGTTCTGCAGCGAAGTCGGGATAAACTCGATTGAAGTGTTGTCATGTTTCTGCATAAGACGGGTAAGTCATGCAACCATCATTTCTCTTGTTCTGAAAATGCCATCTCATGTGCGGTGCTGAACTCATCGAGGCAAACAATCTTTTCAGTCTTGAGATTAACAACAAATAATGCATTCTTTTGTACGGAACATTCTTGTATCTTCTTAAACCAACTCTCTTAGGTTTAAACCTAGCAGCGCCACAAAATTTGCATTCAGTTAATGTCGCATTATCCTTATAGTATAGCATATAACCCGTTCGACTACAATCAATCTTTATGGACTGCAAACCAAGTTTGGAGAAAATTTATTTGGCTTGATAAAAGTTCAATTGTATGTCATTATTTAGGGGGTGTTAGCTCTTGAATAAACGAAAGCCACTGGTCAAATGATCTCTCAGATTGATTAGCCTCTAACTTCATAGTCAACATCCTAACTGTCACAGATAATTTTGAATGGACAGATCATTCTCATACCATGGTATTTTCTTCTTCTAGTAAACTATAAAAGTTCTTAGCCTTTGCATTAGGTTCTCCGTCAAACATATTACCGTCGAAGGCATCGTTAACCATTTCTACAAATCTATCGCTATCATTAAATTGAAAGTCTCCTGTTTTATCATCTTGTTCACTATGTGCGTGACTTGTACTTCCCCCTTCGTAATGCAACCTACTGAACTCATTGACACCATTAATATCCACCTCTCCGTGGTCGGTCCATATCTAGTAATGCGGCTCAAACTCATTCTTATACAGATGCATTCTAACCATTTCGACATCCAATATTCTACAACGCTTGCACAAAGAACACAGTCATCTAATGTTTTATCACTCCTCTGTTTTCAGTATCTATCGTACATCTAAAATCTATTTGACTTAATACTTTTTCTACAAATCCTACATGCACGTTACATAATTAATGGACGTGAACTTAACGATTTTAATTACTTTAATCTTCTTATTATACATTAATTCCACCCAATATTTCTTAAACCGTTCTAAAACATAGACCCTCCAATCTCTGCAAACAACATACAATCATCGTTGTCAGCACATCAATCCAAACAATGTCGGAAAGAAATGCTAAGCGTTCCTTCCCCCATTCCAGCCATACAACTCTAATCCTACAAATCTATCATAAGAAAATAAGTCTTTATACATAAGTTCAAGACACACCTAATTGTCATCGCATGTAACATCCCGATTTTTCTTAGAGAAATAATCGTAAACATAATTATTAAATTAATTTCTCTAATCATGATTAGAGAGTTAAGATGGGAAATTACTAGGTAGAATATCCCTAGGAAATAAGACGTGTCGCGATAAGAAGTTCGGCCAACAACCGAATTGCCGCTGTTCGCCGATGAAATTTTCTGACGCGAAAAAGGTGTCTGTGAAAATAATCTCCCAGAGAAAAATTCACAAACACCCTTAAAGATTAATACCCTTAGGTAGGGGGAAATTAGAGGATCACGATGGTATAAACGGAATATTTTTCGGTCGACCGTGCGTGACACACCGACACTGCGAGTGTTAAAACACGAGCGAACCGGAACCAGGAGAAAATGAAATTTCAGCAGCTGTGAGTGAGGGCTGCACGGCTAGGAGGGGAGATTTTTGTCCAAAAATTAATCCCCAAAATCATGCTTCCAAATTCCCATCACCTTACTTGTTTTACACACTAAACCAAATCTCATCACTAGCCATACCTATGCCCATGCCTTCTACTATTCATCACATTTCACTAAATCCTAAAATGCAATTCATTTCCCTCACCACCAGCCCCCAGAACCGAGACTTTCTTGCCCCAAAACTCTAAGCAAAAGCTCATTTCTCACATTCTCCATAACAACACACTAAGCCACACCTCAAAGAACACCACCCAATATTCAAGAGATCAAGCACTTTGCCATCTCCTTCCATCTTCCACAAAGCGAAACCACAGCCCTCAAGTCTCCTCATCTTGGGTTCATTTTCTTCCTCCCAAAGTCAAGAGGAACAACCTCATCATCCTCCACCTTGCTCAAAGGTCTTCATCTTGGAGAAAGGAGAAGCTCAAGCTTTGGAAAACAACAAGGCTTGTAGAACTTCCCTCCAAACTCCCTCACCACCACCAGGTTTTCTACAGGTGGGTAACTATGCATAAATCACCTCCTTGGTGATCTGTTTATGGTTGTTTTGAGTATGTGATATAATGCACCTGGTATGCGTGTTATGCTTAAAATGATCTTGCATGTGTTGTTAAAGATTTATTGAGAATAAATATTATGTTACCTGTTGGTTGTATTTCACGTGTTTTATGATTCATGAATGTCTTGTTGTTGCTGTGTATCGCTGGGTTATGGGGTGTTTTGAGATGAATGTGAGATAATGAGAGAAAATAAGCAACAGAGAGTAGGCGCCGAATGGGTTCCGCGGAGAGTGACCGAGGGGAGTCTAGAGTTGTTGAGCGGCACCAGAATTGGTGCTAAGTGGGGTTCCGCGGAGGATCCTGGAGTGCTGAGAGGGTTACGTGAAGAGTGCTGAGTGGGGTTCCGCAGAGGATACCCCTATAGTGGTAGAGTGGTTCCCTGGAGAGTTTGAGTGGGTTTCGCGGAGGATACCCCTAGAGTGGTAGAGTGGTGCCCTAGAGTCACTAAGTGGTTCACTGGAGAGTTTCTGAGTGGGTTCCGCGGAAGATTCCCAGAGTGGTAGAGTGATCTCCTGGAGAGTTGCTAGGGGGTTTCCGTGTAGGTTCCCTGGTGAGTTGCTGAGTGGGTTCCGCGGAGGGTCCCTGGAGTTGCAGAGTGATTCCCTGGAGAGTTGCTAGGGGGGTTCCGCGGAGGTTCCCTGGAGTAGTTGAGCGGTTCCTTAGAGGGGTTTCCAAGGTTCCATATATTCCAACAAGCACTTAGCAGTAGAAGTTTATGTGATAAGTTATAATGTCATTTTGTATTACTGTAAGCCACCTAAGGGTGCAGAGAACAAGAACATGAGTAGTGAGTCGTGCATGCATCATGAGGATAGATCACTAGAGGCTATGCTATGACCAAGGTTAATGAACAAAGATAATAATGAACGTAAGAACCAGAATAGTACATAAAGATAAAAGTGCATATGATGATGATAATGATGGTTACGAAAGAATAAGGCCATTGTGCCTACATGGCTTAGCTCAAAGGAAGGCGGCCAATGAATGCATATGATACCGGTTAATTAAAATGTTAAGTTCATGCATAGTGCACAAGGGCAGGCTCGAAGGGAACGCGGGCATTGTGCACGTCACCATGCTCGAAGGGAACGCATGGGACTTGATCACGTCACCAGGCTCGAAGGGAACGCATGGGACACGATCACCTTGCATACATACCTATGTGATTAAGATGTGACTATGTCTCGACCATGTCACCATGCTCGAAGGGAATACATGGGGCAAGGTCACCAGGCATACATATATGTGTAGTAGGGTCAGAACGGTCAAGGATAGAAAGCACGAGAACTTAGTAAGAAAGATTATATCCCCGTCACCAGGTAACTAGATAAAGCCGCCCAGGAACTTAGGCAAGAAATAACTAGTAGGATGTATAGATGCATGAACACTTAGAGATCTCCTGGACGGCCGGAAGCATAATTGAGTAACTAGATCCCCACTATTCATAGTTCACCACTGAGAACCACCGTTCTCACCCCCACTCACTTATGGCTTCAGGCGAGTTAGATGACGACCCCGCCGAAGAAGCGGCGGATCCTTCGCAGCAGATTTAGGACCGTGGACCCCGAGACAGGGGAGGAGGCGGAGCTTTGGTCAGTGCTTGTGTAAATCGTCCCACACCCCGCCGAGTCGCACCACCGGTTTTCCCCGAGCCAGAGACTCCCGCCGACGGCGAGCCCGCTCCTTACGAGAAGGACGTGGAGGTCGACCCAATTTCTGTGAGATTGCGACCGCCCAAGGCCTACTGGCAGACTGCACGGATGAGGACGGCCAGAGACTACCGCCGTCAGTTCGCACCTCGCACTCCCAGTCACGAGGCAGGTCCATCCTCAAACCCACGAGACCCGCCAGAAGTACCAGTACCTTCATCACCCGAGGAGGAGTATCCTCTGGGGGTCATGGAAGAGGAGGACGAGGAGGATGAGCCGGAGACGGAGGAGGAGGATCCCGAGGAGGACCCCGAGGAGGAGTCCAGCGAGGATGAGCCAGAGACCTGACCAGTGCTATACCCAGACCCTGTCATCAGCCGCCACCTTTTTGCTATTAGTTCTAGTTACATGTGTATTTTGCTGCATGTTATTTTGTAGCCCTGACTGTATGTGCGGACTAGAATATGTATAGTCCCTTTTGATGTATTGGTACAGTATGTGATTCTTACAAGACTCTATAATATGTATATATGACTTCCTGACATGTATGATGTTAACTGTTGTACCCACTTGGTATTGTTTACTTTACTGTTTAAGTATGTACGTGTATGACAGACGACGCTCACATTTACCTGTTATACGACTATATGGGATTGATGATAGTTCACACGCATGGCTTTAGATTGACGCATGACAATAGCTTATGTTTAAAAAGAAAAAAAAATGAGTCCTTATTTTCAGTTAACTAAATTATTTTCCAAAGTAAAGTAGGGACTATTAGTATTCCCACGCAGCAGATAACAACCTAGCAGACGCAGATTATGACTTAAGCATAAGCTGCTAACCTAGGGTGTTACATTGCAAACTTTTAAAATTGTTTCAGTAATCTCCTTTAATCTTTAATGTCGCAATTAATCTACAAGTTCATAGCAACAAGTAGTAGCTTGTTACAAGTTCATATCCTAACATAGACGAAAAATACAAGTTCATGCATATCAACAAAAAGACAATAATGCACTCCTATATTTAATTAAAAAAAAACAAAAGAGAGCAATACATAATCTTGAACATAAACAAAGGCAATCTATAAAAAACAAAAGCACAACAAAGATGTTAAAAAAACAAAGGAGAAAAAATAGACATAGTAAAAAATGAATCAAAAGGTAATAAAAAAATGAAGGAAAACCTCACATAGTAAAGAAAACAATACATAGTTTTAAAAAAAATAAAAAAAACAAAGGAGAAAAAAATAAATGAACCAATCAATGTGTGAAACAAGAGGCAATGGTGGTGGCGCGATGGAGTGGTAGTGGTGGGAAGAGAATGGAGGAAGGGAAGAAAGGAAGAAGAAGAAGGGAAAATAATGAGAAGATAAAGGAAATTCGCTTAAGTGTTCTAGTCTTAGACATTACCGTCAGAAATGACCGTCGGTAATAGTAAAGTCCGATGGTAATAAAGATGCACAAAACGCAACGTTTCATTAAACATATTACCGTTGGACAAGTCTGATGGTAAAGAGCTCCTCAAAATGCAGCGTTTGTAATCGAAGTACCGTCGGATACATTCACGGTAACCAAATAAAAGGTGCCAAAGTTTAGTGCAAAAAATTCTTCATTGGTTGCAAACTCTTAATTGTCTGACGGTTATGTATCTAACTTGACTCGATGTGTAAATATCGCCCAAGGAAAATTGGTTGGAATGAAAAGTCATAATTGCCATGTGTTTATGCAATGTTTTCTGCCAATTGCATTCAAAGAACTATCGAAGAACGTGTTGAAGCCTCTAATTGAATTAAGTCACTTTTTTAAGACATTGTGATCGTCCACATTTAACGTTGAAGACCTCTAACTCCTGGAATGCAACATTCTGATCTTCCTGTGTTCACTTGAAAGATTGTTCCCTCCTACTTTTTTTGATGTAATGGAATATTTACTTGTACACTTGTCTTACGAGGCTCAAATGTGTGGTCTGGTTTAGTATAGGTGGACATATTTATTTGAACGATGCATGGGAGTCTTCAAGAGAGCGGTTAATAATAGAGCTCAAGTTTAGGGGTCGATATGCGAGGCATTCTTGACGAAAAAAACTTCCTTTTTTTGTTCGTACTACTTTGGTCCTAATGTGACATGCAATAGAACTACTGTAACATCTCGATTTTTTCCCTTACAAAAATTTTGCACAACCAATAGAAATATAAGTAATATAATTAGATTAGAATCACAAATCTCAATTTTATTCTCTAAAAGCACCAAATAGGCAATAGTTCACAATTTCGTGAAAATTCGCGGGCCCTGGATTTATCGCCTTTCGTCATCGGAGAACTAACCAAGGACACCACACGTAACATCCCACTTTTCCTTGGCAAGGATTTCATAGGGAAGATACCCATATAAGCCCTTATATGGGTTAAGAATGTAGAAACATGAATCCTTAGGCAAAAATATCAGTAGAAATAATTCTGCTCGATTGTGAAAAATTTTGTAGACGTTAGATCAATTCCTGTTAGCTATCAGAGGTTAGAGGAGTGTCTAAAGTCTCTGGGAAATATACCTTTATAGGGGAAAATTTTACAAATACCTTAGCTTAGCCACAAACCCTCACTAGAAAAATTAGGAGATCACGAAAAAATGACCAGAATATTTTTCGGACGGCCGTACGCGAAGCACCTGGACAACGTACGACAAAACACGATCAAATGGGACTGGAAAGTGGCCTCACGACCAAGAAAAATCAGATCTCTCACATTTTCTCTCTCCTCACCACAACCAAACATTTTGATCAAAAAGTCAACGCTGACTAAGCATGCTTATGCTTGTATTTTATTTCCTTTTTCCTTTTTCTTTTCAAATTAATTTATGTGGCCAAGAATGACCCAGACCAATCAGCCCCTAGGCTATAAATACCCCCCCGGCTCTTCATTTTCACACTTTCTCATTTCCTAAGTCTCTGCTCAAGTTTGTTCCGTTCGAAGACTCTGTCGTTACGCTGCCAGAACCAAGAAACTAGCCAGGAAAGCTACACACCCAGGAAACCTTGCCTCACCTTCCTAACCCTCTCTAAGACTCTAAGAAGGCGGGTAAACTTAGATTGCTCACCTCCTTGGTGACTTATGTGTGCTTGTGTGTAATTCTGTGTAATGTTGTGAACTATTGTAGATTATGTTAGCTATGCTAGGTTGATGATGTATAGATGATTCTGACGTGTTCTGTGAGCTGAATATTGTTGTATTGTGATTGTTGGAACTTGTGGTGAAGTCCCAAGAAGCAGGCATGGGAATAGGTGGAAGGAAATGCAAGAAAACAAAAGGGGGACCCTAGGTCACGCCCAGACCGCTGAGCGGCCTGAACCATTGTTGTCCCATGGAGACCTGGACAGGGGTGACGAAGTGAACCGGCAATTCCCGGGGGATGTTAAACAACCCAGAGAACTCTAGGTCACCAAGCTAACCTAGGCCAAAGAATAAATGTTTACGAAAACTATCTTGGGCCCCAAGTTTCCAACAAGCACTTATCCTGATAATTTATGTATAACCTAGAATATGACTATGTGTTACTCTTAAAGTGCATCATGAGGACTGGGTTGTCATTTAAGTATTAGGACAATCTTAGATAACTAAACGTAATCACTTAATGTTCCAAAAGATCATAACTGAATCCTAGGGAAAGAGAGATACCTTAGGAAGGTGACGCTCACCAAAACGTCGTTAGATTTTGGTGCGCGACCAAATAATAATTTATAAACCAAGAAAACCCCAAAAACGTAGTAAAGGGGGGTTAACCTAGGTCGTTTCCCAAAGAAGCAATTTAGAACAAATTAATAGTTAAGTAAATCGGGGGGGTTTTGTTTGATGAATTTAAAAGAGATTAAAACGAGAGTAAAACACAATGATAAAAGCAATATCATGCATATGGCATTACTAGATCAAGGATTAATTCTCATCGGTTCCTGATTAATTATCCATGGAAGGAGATGTTATTAGTTGAAATCTCTAACTAATATAAACTTAAGAAATTACGATCGTCAATCCCTTAAGCATATGTTAATACAGGTATTAAAACCAAGATCTCAGCATTAAAACCCATATTAATTAAGTACCAATTGCACAACCTAATCAAATCTGATTAGTTCTCCAAAAGTTCCTAAATCATAGTTTAATAAATCATACAATCGTCAAGATTCATTAACTTAGATTTAGCCTTAACTAATAACATGCAATCACTATATCATTAATTAAGGGTGGAACGATTCATGCATAATCATTAAGCACAAGACCTCAAATTAATCTTTAATCTAGTGTTACCACATGCAAGATATTAAGAAACTACTCCTCCATGATTGGAGGATGAAAACTCATAATAAATAAAGAGAAGGAAATAGTAAATAAAGAGAAGGAAAGAGTAAATGACAATGGAAAGAGTAAATGAAAATGGAAGATTGGAACAATAGAACCTGGATTAAATTCGGCAAAGCTTCGCTACAATCCTTGAAAGGAAAAAACTTCTACAAAGCACTTTACTAACATGAACCTAAGTACTTGAAATAAAATGTAAAAAGTGTAGAATATAAAAGGAAAGGGAGGAGTTCTCAGCCTAGGAGAACTAGGGTGGATGGTGGAAGGGATGCTCCAAAATGAATGCCTTGGCCTCCTATTTATAGGCCAAGGTTCGACAGGACCGCTCAGCGGTTTAGCACCACCGTTGAGCGATTTGTGCACCTTCGCTGAGCGTCTTGGCGGTGGCGCTGAGCGGTTGAGTCAAATCCGGCGGCTTACGCGGCTTCATTAAATGCTCCAGTCAGCTTTTACAGGGCGGCGCCAGAATCTGAGCTGGCTCCAGGCTGGCGCAATAAATGCGCCGGCGCAAGTTGCTGCCGACGTAATATCGCTGAGCGAAAAGGGCACCACCGCTGAGCGGTTACTTTATTATCGCTGAGCGATTCCTTCTGCTTCGCTGAGCGCGTCCATGCTCATCGCTGAGCGTTTGTTGCTTATTCGCTGAGCGATGTTGCTTCTAGATTTTCCTCGTTTTGTCCCTTTTCCAAAGCTTCTCTTCTTATCTTCCATGATCCTTTTTGAACATTTATTTTCTGCAATTCAAAATAGACAACTCCAAAAGAATTATTAAATCCTAAGAGTAAAATAATGCCTAATCTTATCGTTTTTCTTAATTTCTTTCAAAAGAGGACAATGTCTAAAAACATATTGATTAAGTGTTAAACCCACACATTTAAGTATGCATTTGTTCACTTATAGAGTAATAACTTAGGACACAAAATCAACTTATCAGAAGGTTTTGACCCTAGATGGTTCGGTGTACCTTATAGAAAATACATAGTTATATGATTAGGGTAACTCCCCTCTCTTGGCACGTCTACGGACAAGCCACTCACCAGTCCAGTAAGATGGATTGGTCAATGATGTTGAATGAAAAGAAAGAAAGAAAGAAAGAGAGAAAAGAAAGATGATGAGGGTGACATCACGCTTATGAGACGATGATGATGTATGAGTCCACACTTAGTCACATCGAGAGGACTGGCCCCACGCCATCCCACTGGGTGGATGGTTATCCCTATTGATAGTCGATAGATGGAACATTAGTTATCCATCGGTGGTTCGCAATCACTCAGGTTATAGCGCTGCCTGGTCGTCGTTAATATGGGAGTGAGAAGCAGGTTGTAGCCGGATGGCCACGTCTACAAAGGTGGAGGACAAGAGATATTAAGAAGGACGCGACCTCAGTCCATTACTTAGCCAGAAGCGTAAGATAATTCCAAAGTCCCCATGCATAAGATATGTGATGTGATGTATGAGTATGTGATGTATACATGAATGTAAGTCTATATAGTATGTAAGTACCGTCAAGAGAACGCTCGAGACGACCTATGTAAACGTAAAGCTAATGAGCATGATGCCATATATAATAGAAAGACTAGAAATTTCCCCTTCACCCAGTAAACTAGATAAAGCTAATCAAGAACTAGGGAAAGATAATAATCAGTAGGGATTTAGTATGCATGGACACTTAGAGATCTCCTGAGTGGCCTGGATCATAAATAAGAAATGAAACGATAGATAGAGCGAAGGATTCCCATTGAGGACGAAGAGTTCTCACCCCACTCCGTTATGATGCCAAGCGTACAGAGCAAGTGGATCGACGAAGCCGATACGTGGTAGATAACGGACGACTGCAGCAGGAAGATTCCAGAACTGTACAAGAGTTCTAGTCTCGCGTGAGGGCAACCAATGTTTTGCTTGATGAATAAGACCTATGAATTCTATATAAATTCTATGTAATACTTATTAGTAAACCAATGTGTAACTATATGTTGGGTCTTGTTCATGAATATATGTAAATATATGTTCTATTATCACCCAAATTGCTCGAGACGCTAGCGTTTGTATATATATGTTTCTTTGATCACGCATAGCTCCTAATTTACAAACTGATAAAGCGAATGAATGATTTTCAAAATGGTCTATATTTTCGCATAAGAAATACTTGCAAAGTTAAAAGTAGGGGCTAAAAGTAACCTAACCAATGAAGATAATAACCCTATAATCAGTGTTACGGCGATCGCGTAGACTGAAAGTAGGGGTGTTACAACTACAGTAGGACGAAACGACGATGGTGGAGCAATGCCTAATCAGTCGACCTTTTCTATATTCAATCAATCTGGTCGTGTGGTTAGAAGGGGAAAGGATTATTGGTTGAGTGCGCAAGAAAAGGAAGCATCTCACTTGGTTATTTTGCTCATCTGCAAAGTACTTTTGTACTATGAGTAAGTTCGATCGACTATTTTAATATACTTTATTACATTAACATACCATTTACTCAACAGTTTGTTACCATTGATGCCTGTTTTCATGACGTTTCAACGAGAATTTGGTGATCAATGCACCAATCAAATGTTTCCGTCGTGGTTTGCAAATTATGTATGTGTTTAACTTCTTTGTATTATATACTTTAATTGAACAAAAGACTTTATTCATAATCGATTAAGTTTAACTTACTTTTAAAATAAATTTTTGTAGGTGCAAAATAATTCTAGTAATGATAGAAACTTGATGAGTTTGACATGGGGATCGATGAACAAAGCGATTAGTTGACCCATTTATTTTGTTAATAGACACAAGTTTCACACATCTATGGGCAGCTAATCAAAAGACAGACAATAGTGGTGTTTGTGTCAAGGGTGAATATTCTAATAATCATAAAACAAGCGCTGATTGGTACGAAGTGCTTCAAAAGATTCTTGTATCAGAATATGCACACAATGACACATCTAATCACATTGTACTTTTCTGCTGTGATTGGTACGATCCTTCCCAAATGAAACACAAACTCATCCAGATTACAACGTTACTAAGATTAATCATGCAAGGCGGTACAACGAGTATGATCCATTCATCGTTTCTGAAAGAGCCTAACAAGTTTATTACGCTAGCTATCAAGGAACGACTCAATCAAGCTGAAAAATTGTGATCAAAAGCAAATCCAGTGGTCGAATTGAGTTGGATGGGGTGTAATCAACAGAGCAATCATCTTATGATCAACCGTATCAAGTGTCGGACCTAATCCCCGGAATAATAGTTGTTCAAACAACAGATACGAACACATTGTTAGCAACAAACCAGAAATGCTCCAACTTTCCAACCTCTATCAACAAACAACTGGTGATGTCGACAATGATGGGGAAGAAGAAGAAGAAGAAGAAGAAGAGGATTTTGACGAGCTGCTAAATTCTGAACATGACGATGACAGTGTTTACCTTTCATCGTCAGACTAGTTGCGATTATTAATTATTTAAACATTTTAAATATTAAATTTATTTTGTTATTACTATTATTGCCTTATACAATTTAATTGCTTAATTTCCTTATTTTAATATTTTAGTATTAATTACATAAATATTTAATTAGTTATTAAATATAAATTTCTATATGATTAGTAATGTAGATGGGGAGCATCTCGACGAACAACGGGATCAGGATCCTGAGCGTGAGCATGTGGACTGACTTCGTCACGATGATCATCACAAAGACCTTCTCTTACTTACCTACTGATGCCCAGAGCACTCCTCCGCTAGCACTTACTCCCTCCCCAAATCCACCTATCGCTCCAGGCATTCATCCCCCAGCTCCCATTGTCACTGAGGTGGGCGAGCCCGCACCTTATGACAAAGACGTGGAGATGGACCCAAATTTACGCACTTGACAGATCGCAAAGAAGTGGGTCACCCCTGTGATCAGACGTGGGCTAGCCTCGCATACCCAAGATGCTGAGGCAGGACCCTCTACACTACACACCAGGTAGCGAGGGTTGTTCAACATACCCGAGTCGAGGTGGGAGATTGACGAGGAGGACTCTCCTGACTACAACTCCCTCGAAGGAGACTTAGACAAGGAGGACCCCAAGGAGGATTGAATGCCGGATTCTCTGGCCAACAGCAAGATCTTCATTGTCTTCTTCATCATCTACTGTGATGATATTTTGTACTGACTAAATGGAGCAGTGTTTCATTAGTGTATCATCTTCATTAACGTTATATTATTTTCATTTTTAACTATGTAATGAATCTAAACATGCAAAGATGTATATATGGGGACCACTTTGTTGAACCACTATGCAATGATGTATATATGGGGATTACTATGTAATTAACTGTTTGTTAAGTTTGCTATAATTGTCATGCTTATATATATCCTGCTTAATAATTGTTAAGCCTCAAGACTCTATCACTTGTAATATATGTTTCATTCTACGTGTGGCTCATATTTCATGTTCCATAAATAAGTTGAGAAAAATTTTATATTGGTCCATATTTTCAAGTAAAGGGTATTTTCAAAGATATTATAGGACTAAATGTATTCCAACCAAAGTAGATAAAAATCTAGTGAGCATTGTTTACGACTTAAGCGTAACTAGCTAGCTAGGATGTTACAATTCCATAATTTAATTGCTTCATTTTTATTTAATATTAATATTAAATAAATATTTAATTAGTTATTAAATATAAATTTCTATATATTTATAAATTACAAAAATTAATTAAAATTATTTGTTAATATAATTATATAACTTATTAAAATTTTAATTAAAATAAACAATAATATCCTCGAAGCCTATACTATCCTCGTTTCACACCACTTTATAGAGGTCGTCTTGTGAAAGCTTTGTCACTTGACGTTACCTCATCATATAGACACATATTCGCCACATATAGCATGCATGGAGAGTTTTGAGGGTTTTCTTTCATGTCTTGTGATGTCTTTCGTATTCTTGTCATATCATGTCCTCTCCCTTTGTACTCTAGCGGAACCGTTGTCCCCGTCTAGTGTACAACCTACTTCATATCCTTTAATGACAGAGCTCATGCCGCATACGCGTTTAGCGCAAACATATTAGTAACCATCCCTATATATAGGGTGGCGAGGGGCTAACATCCAGGGGGGACTCGTGTTCCATATCCTTTATTAACGTGTTTTAACATATCCTTTAATATGTCCTTTTAACATATCCTTTAACATATTCTTTAACATGCCCTTTTAACATGTCCTTTTAACATATCCTTTAACATGTCCTTGTAACATATCCTTTAACTTGTCCTTTAATTATCATGTCTTGATGTCTTGTTCTTTTATACTTATGTCTTATTTTGCCGTGATGTCATATGCTTTCATGCACGTGTTTAAGGAGCATGTCAGTGGACTTACCCAGTGAAGAGATTTCCTATTTGCATAACTAAGTTTTGTCACTATGGCAATCCGAGCCCATGGTGGCCGATACCTTCTTATAACATTCATTGATTCCCTATGTTCAATTATGAGCTTGTCATTATGTGGTGGTCATTTCTCTAGTTAGCTAAGGTTGCCCTAGTATTTTAATGACAACTCATTTCTCATGATGCATAATAACGTAACTAAGGGGCATAATACATAACACACATCTCAATGGATAGGAAAACTTAATACAGGGAGCTAAAACCTAAGCCATTCGAATGACCTCTCAGGAGTGATTCGAATGTCATAGAATTTTGGCTCAGGTTGGTGCATAAGAATGGGTCATTCGAATGACCTAGGCTTAATCATTGGAATAACTTAGGCCTTGTACTCTCAGTTTACAAATTTGGGGATTTCATTCGAATGACCAAGGTCTGGTCATTCGAATGACTCACCTCTAACCCTCAGTGTTTGAAATTTCCAGGATTCATTCGAATGACCCAGGGTGGTCATTCGAATGACCTGGGTTATTTTGCTCTCTGTTCATAAAATTTCGTGGCTTATTCGAATGACCACATGACCTTCAGCTTGGTCATTCGAATGACCACAGACCTGTAACAGGTATTAGTGATTCTTTTGCTACCATTTCATGTACCAATCCATTCCAATCTTAAACAATAACAAATATATCTTTCTAATACTCAAATAAATATATTTTTATCTTTTAAAATACAGAGTATCACATACATACATTATTTCAACATATATCACATAAATACGCATATTCTCATATATTCACACATACTCATACTTAGATCACCAAGGAGGTGATTTAGGCATAGTTACCCACTTTCTACAAGATTTGTTGGTGGAGTGATTGTTGAGAAAAGGTTTCCCAATATGCTTGGAGTTCCAAGCTAGTGACCACCATCTCCAAGGGAAAGCTTGAAGATGATGGTGGTTTGGTGTTTGTGTGGTACTTGGGAAAGCTTGGGATGAGGATGGAAGAAGGATGAAGGCCTTGGCGGTGAGAGCCTTGTCTTGCTTTGGAAGTGAAGCTTTGAAGGATTGGGGAAATGGTGGCTTTGCCCTTGATTGTCTTAGAGAGAAATGCAAGGAAAAGAGATGGAAATGGGGAAATAGAAAAACTGCAGAGTGAGGCTCGGTGAGGAAGGGAAATTGGGAAATGAAATGAATAAAAATGAATTTGAAGTAATAATGAGTGAATAGTTGGAAGTAAGGCTATCGGTATGGGTGATTTGAGTGATTTGGTGAGGGGGAAATGGGCTTGCCGTGTTGCTGTGGTGGAGCAGGTGAGGGCCGAATTTTTGGCTCCAAAATTGGTACAATTTCGGTTGTGTTTATTTGTTAACTGTCCGGTTACGAGCGTGATTGCGCGTGCGAAAAATTAACAAACGATATGAAAATTATCTAAACATAGATACACACCAATTAAACACTTAAAATAAGGAATTTAAGTTAATCTTAGGTACTCGTAATTTTCTCTCGTAAGAGTGTATTTTACGGGTACCGCCGATACGTGCTTAAACTCCAGTAACGACCGAAAATCGTTACTAAAATTACTTTAAACATAGAAACACATTTTGCAAACAATTCTACGGTACTCATAATTTTTCCTTTTATAAAAGTCCATTTTATGGGTACCTTTGACTCGTATTTAAATTCTAACGATGACCGAAAATCGGTTTGGATCTCGCGAAACTCCGCGAGATCATAAAACCATTATTTTGACTAGTATTTTTAGAAAACAATTTTTATAATTAAATTATCCAGTCTCAATAATTGGCTCGTACATTTATTTATTACGCGAAATTCCCTTTAAGAAAAAAGTGAGATGTTATAGTAATTCTTAGCTAGAGAAATCGACTTCTCATTAAAGATTAGTAGCGGGCATCATGTTATGCTTAAAGACCCAATCGTTCCTGGCTTACCAAAGAGAGCTCTAGGTAGTAGCAAAAAAATGAGAGACCAATTCACCTTTTTTTGAAGATTGAGTCCTTGTAATGATATTCTCTATTAACCAGTTCTCCAACGAATTTTAGAAAAATGAAGTGAAGCAGGAATTGTGAATGATGCTTTTCCACATTATCTCTACAATATGGCAATCACGAAGCACGTGGAGCCTTGAATGCTCTGACGAACCACAAATCGGACATAGGATCATCAATCATGTTTGTCAACCACCTTCTTTGGTTAGTTAACAACACCCCCACGAGAAACCATCCACATAAAAGCATGGAGTCATTGCATGCCATTAATTTTTCAAATAGCATCAAAAAAACTTATTGCAATTGTTGCTGTCATCTATAATAACATTTTAGGTGGAGCTTACACTAAATTTATCATTCATAGTTGGAAGCCAACTAACCTCGTCCAAGCCCAAAGAGTCCTCTGACGCTTTAATTGTCAGAATAATTTTCACAAAGTTCGCATGGAGAGCTTGAGCAATTTTGTCTTGATTCCAATCTCTATCGATGGCAAACTCAACCACCATATCTTGGTCTCAAAATGCCATTGCATTGTCCACAACAAAGTCACGTGGATTAGAAATTCCAATAATCCAATGATCATTCCAAAAACTTATAGCGTGATCATCACCTATCCATTAAATAATATTATTTTGATTCAAGGGCCAATCATGAGTCACTCCCTTCCATGCATTTAAGGCAAATTATTTTATGTTTAGTTACAAATTAATTTATGTTTGGATATAATATTAAAATATCTTTTTCATCATGTAACATAATTTTTCCATAGTAAAAAAATCTTTTATAAAATTGTAGTTTTTCAAAAACGATATTTTTATACCTTTTCTACCAATCTTATTCTTTTCTTTTGAAAAATTATCCAACCATGCTAAAGAAAGAAATTAATTTGTATCTAATGAGTAGAACTGTCAAAATGAGCCTGATCCGTTTACTCGGTTAAATGGACGGATCAAATGTATAAAATCCTGTGCATAGCAAAAATCCGTTTAGGCCTGACCCGTTGAACTCATGGGTCAAATTGACTCGTTTAATGTTAATATAAGCATAACCCGCAAATTAATCCGTTTATCCACATAAATGGACGGATCAAACATATAAATATCGACCCGCGAATTAAACCCCCGAGTTAGCTGGATTGAGCCTATACATGCTGGACTGACCGGTTTGATAACCCTATTAATGAGTAAATAACTTACACTATTATTTAATTATGTATTTTTATTTAAAAGAATTATAAAGTAATTAAGATAATAATCAACCAATTTTCCTCATATCACAACACATAGAACTGTCAAAATGGGTCCGGTCCGTTTACCCGACCCGTTTATCCGTTTAAATGGAAGGACTTTACATGCAAAAAATAAGCTTGCGAAAATTTTAAAAAAAATTGAACCGACCCATTTAAGCCCAGTCCATTTAGACCTCCCGTTTGGCCTGCAGACCAGCCCGTTTACACGTAAATTTTTTTTAAAATTTTTTAAATAATTTCTTTTGAACTTTTTTAATTTTTTAAATAATTTTTTTGAACTTTTTATTTTTATTTTTTTTAAAAAATAAACAGGCTAACAGACGACTCATTTAACTTTATGGACTGACCATAAACAAATTAGATCCTAAAAATATCCATATTTTTGGCGTGCTGACCATACACCGGCCGGCCGGCCCGCACGTTTTGACCGCCCTTAAGTCAACACATATCTATCTCGCTAAAGAAATACGAAAAAGTGGCATTCAAAGAAGCTGTATTATGTTCGTCTCCCTCACGAAAGAACCCTAATTTCTAAATCCGTTTCATCTTCTCCTCTCTTTTGCCAGTACAGGTCGCAGTCTGAGCTCTGTTCTCTTGTACACCCATCTCACATCTCGCGTTCTGAGGTTTCAACTCCATCTTCTTCTTTGTGCTCATCTGCTCAAGTGTGATGAGGTACGGTGCGGGATTCTTAGCCAGTCCTTTGTTTTAGGTGAGTGGGACTATGCAGAATGCGTATGAAAGAAACAAATAGGGACAAAACTCTGAAATTTTTAATGTAGATCTACCTAGGGTTCTTACTCATTCTTTTTTATTTTACTATGTGATGATACTTTAGTTATTGGTGATTTAGGGTTTTATATTTGTTAAATCTAAGCAATATTCAGCAACAATGAAATCAAACAATTAGATTGCAACTTTTCAATATGTTTGTATGGAATTTGGATCCTCTAAAACGAGGGTCACATTCTTTTTGATCAATAAATTGTGCATTATGTTGTCTCATTTTATTGATCTAAGAGTGTATACCTAAAAATTTTTTTTTCTCTATAATGAGATCCTCATTTTGGAGTATTCACATTTGTTTGTATGAGCCTTTGATTGCCATTTGTGGCCTTTGCATTATTTGCTTGCCAAATTCTCATTTATTGTTTAATAGAAAACAATTGAAAAGTAAGAAACTTGGAAGTTGGAATCATATGGAAGGATTTGCAATTTTCTTCTAACCATCTTGCAATAATAAAAAAAAAAAAAACCATAATGGTGATGTTAGTTAGTGTGCTAACCCATGGGCTTATCCTTGGCGGATGAAGATTAGTATTTTCATTGCCCAATTAGTTTGTTGACCAACCTAGTTCAACTTGTTTGTCCTTGGCTTGTTGTAGACTTGGTTGGTGTAGATTGAGTTAGCCCATATATGCATCACTATTTATACCTAATTTTTGAAATCTGCTTGACTAATTTTATTTGTGTAGAGTTTTAATTTGGGTAATTGTATTAGGGTTTAATTAACTTTTAGTTACAAACAACCTTTAACTAGGGTTGTGTGATTTAGAACCCTAAGGTAGTGTTTGAATAAAATTAGGAATTGATTTATAAGTTAGATATTATGTTTGAAATGAAGTAAAATTTGAATTGATGTAGAAATCAATTATTATTTACTTAGAATGCATTAGATTGTATTTGGAATGATCAAAAACATGAATTAATTCTTACTTCTTTCCATAGAATGTGATTTCCAAATCAAATCAAATCAATTCTTACTTCTTTCCATTTCAAACATTGCATAAGGCTTCATTGTTCTTTCTTATTGCAGGTAGTTCATTCTACATCAATGGCAAGTCATTCTACATCAATGGGCTGTCAGGTCAAGATTTCAGGGTAGGTTTGGTTTCTATTGATCCAATTCTAATAATACGTCTTTGCCACTGTCAAGCTCTTGTCAGAGTCTCACATTGTTTAGAGATAGGACTTGCCATTGTCAGAGTCTCACATTTTATATAAAATGCTTGTGACTTTTTTGACATAGGCATNTTTAGAGATAGGACTTATATAACTTTATAAGATCAAGACAACCCTCCCCTTTAGCTAACTTTTGGGGTTGTGTTAGATCATGTTAGTCCTCAATATGGTATAATGGTCTTTCCTAAGATAATTGGGCTCACTCACAGATGTTCTCTCCTACAAAGTCCATGCTTCAGATGATCATTCCTAGGTGTGATGATGCATGTTAGAGTCTCACATTGCTTAGAGATAAGACTTAGATAGCCTTTATAACATCATAACAATCCACCCCCTTGAGCTAGCTTTTGGAGTTGAGTTAGACCATCTCAATTTTCAATACTCTTCAACCTTATTATTTCCTAAGTTTTTAAACGTGCTGAGCTAAAAGTTGAGATTAAATTTGCTTTTGAACTCTCCAATAATTAGTTTAATCAGTTGTTTTTGTAGGGTCACAGCATTCTTGTTGAACTTGTTTGATTTTTTTGTTAAATAAGAAAGGGTTTATACACTCTGGGTAGGACCCTCTCATGTTCTTTACTAGAGAGTTCTCCTACAATAGCATAATTTGTCCTTCTCTATTATAAAATGGCACTTTCTTGCTAGTAATAAACATAGAGGATTCTCATCCTAGATGCTCTTTTGATTATTTAGTGATTTATGATTATAATGTATTCTATTAATCTAAAGTTGAACTTACCTTTGCTTTTTCAGTTAAGAAATATGTTTTTTCTTAGAAACCATATTGGTGTTCTTTAGTCACTAGATATAATGTCCGAAAATTTAAAAGAAGCTACAATCTCTTTTAACAACTATTATACGTCACAATTTGAAAAGATACAAATATACTTATTGTAAATATAGTGCATTTGTAAACCTTTTCTTAATGTGTGTAATATTATATAAAATGCTTGTGACTTTTTTGACATAGGCATCTGAAATGATGCAGGATAGCTTTCGAGGATGAACCCTCTATGAAAGGTACCTTGTCTTGATTTTTTCTTATTTATTTATGGCCTACGAAAAAGTTATACAAAAATTGTAATTATTGTCATTGATTCTCTTGTTATCATTGTACTCTTCTATTTCATCATATAATCACATAATTATTTAATTTACTATGTTGATATTTTGCATACCCATTATCCATACTAGCGGGCTTGACAAACACTCCATGCTTGCTGCTTGCTGCTTGCCAAGCCATGTTTTTCTAAATTTTATATATTAATAAGAGATTATAATGAGATGAAATAGGAGGAGATGGTGGGAAGTTGAAGTTTAAAGAAGAACAACAATTTCAAACTTTTAGTTTTCAAACAGGAAGTTAAGAACAACAATGCAATTAGTTACCAATAAATGTGACTAAACTACCATAAGTGTGAAAGGACAGCTACATGGCAGAATGGGTGTCTTAAGGGTAGAATGGTCCACTTGAAATGTGACCAAAACAACAGTTATAAGCTCTCAACAACTTTAGAGTTATAGATATCCAAAATCATAGCCAACAAGAGTGGGGTGCAGTGGTAAGCAAGCTGCTCTCTCAAGGAGAGGACCAATGTTCAAACCTTGTAGAAGAAAATTGTTTCAGAGGCTGTGTTAGTCGCAACAATGCCCGGAAGTAGAGATACCTTAAAACAACTAAGCATTGTCTCACTATATGTGGTCAACTAAATGGATAAGATGACGCCATAATATCCTATTATAAACCATGTTTACATTCAAATCATTAACGGCGCCTTCAAGTGGAGATACCTTAAAAGAAAACAAAAGAAACCTCATTATAGACACTGCTAAGGAAACTTGGTACATTGAATAACTAAAATCGTCATTTTTGTATTGAAGATGAATAGATAATAATTTATGAAAAGCAAAACTACTATTCAACCCCAAAAAGAAAGGTAGATAGATGTTAGCCCAATAGTAAGAGGTAGAGGGACCTCAAGGTAAACTACAAATGAAACCCTTAAGAAGGGGTTCGATTTAAATGACCTGATTTGAATGTAAAGGCCTCATTTGATGTAGATAGTCCTCGCCACCTAGTGGGAGTAAAACTTTGTTGTTGTTGTTGTTGTTGTCTTGTTCATTTTGATACGTGAAAATCTTGCAAGTCAAAACGTTAGAGGTTAGTTATACAGATAATAGCAAGTTTGTGTGTGTTATGTCAAATATGTGATTACACTTGCCTCCCTCTAGCTTTCAAGTTGACAGTTACCTCCCATGTCTCCAAATAAATCTTAAAAAATTCCAAAAATAACCTTAACTAATAAAACCCCAATCCTCCATCACCTCCTTCACTCATCACACCCCTCATGGTCCCCACTAGGATGAGAATCATGGTGTGCCGCTATGGAGCAAAGTGAAAGGTCCTTTGTCCGTAGTGGATCTTGCACTATCAAGAGAGAGAAGGAGGTCTATGTTTTTAATCACTGCCATTGCTACACTATTGCCTGCAATACGTGTCACTGTACTGGTATCGAATCGCAGCAAGGGTGGCGACGACCTTGGATTTGTAGCGCCTCCTTTGTGCATTGGTTGTTTCAAGTGAGATCTCAAATCACACCATCTCTCCCCACCCAGATTCAAAGGCTTCCCTACCACCACAGCAACCCATGTCAACAATGTGTGACATGGCCCTCATTCTTTAACCATGACTCCCCCCCCTCTCTCTCTCTTCGTTATTGTATTTTTTTAATCTGAACATGGTTGCATTAATGGGTGTTCTCATATGTTGTTGGGAATGAATCTTCTCATGTTAAAAATAGTCGGGTTTGGTCATGTTAGGAGAGAGAAAGACAAAGACTTTAGATATGATTTGGATCCTCATGTTAAAAATGATTATGTTTGGTCGTGTTAGGAGAGATAAAGGCACAAAGACTTTGGACAAATGAAACATTCTTAAATTTGGTAAGACCCAATTCAAATGTTTGTGTCTTTATCTCTCTTAACATGACCATTTTAAACACGAGAGGATCCATTCCCCCTTTGGATAAGTGGAGCTCTCTTAAAATTAGTAGGACCCAATTCAAATGTTTGTCTTTTTCTCTCCTAACATAACCATTTTTAAAATAAGAGGATCTGTTCCCTATGTTATTACCTTTTATTTTGGTTCTTTTTATGATTATTAGCTTATATGTGTATTGGGGGCTGAGATTGACCATTCTTATTATCAATGGGTGTTTTATTATGTTGGGCAAGTGTTTGAGTATCCTTTTCAATTGATCCTTCATGTTATAGACCGGTAGTTGACCCCGCCCCAACCGTACAGCCAACCCCTTCACCATTAAGTTAACAACCACAGGCAGTTGGTCTTTCACTGTGTTACATTCGTGACCTCCCACACACTATTATTAGCCACGGCTATAACATGGTGAAATGGCCAACTACCTATGGTCGGTGACTTGGTGGTGAAGGGGTTGGGGTGGGGACAGGGGGCGATGGGAGTTAGGGGTAAAATAGGAATGAATAAATAATTGAGGGTAAAATGGTTATTTTTGGTAATTTAAATTCTTTTAACATTTAAAGTCAAGGGAGGTCAATGTAAACATATTGAGGGAGGTAGGTGTCAACATGCAAACTAAAGGGAGGACGTGTAATATTAAAGGACTTCAAGGAAGGTCAGTGTAGTTATCCCATTTGAAAAATATAGCCAAAATCTTTGATAGAAAACATGGTGGTGTTAGAAGAAATGGAATGATGGCTCACTTATTTATCCACGAGTCGATTATCATATCACATCATGCTGGAAATTATTTTTTTCACAAAGTTTTAGCGCTCTAGCATTTTTTATCTTAATATTATCTAATGGCCTCCCGCTTTTTCTACTCTTCCGTCTAATCTCAATAATTTCAAAATACACTCTAATATTGATGTCATTTCCTTTCAGTTAATATGACCATGAATAGTTTGCCCAGGGTAGGAAAAACTAGACTTGAAAAATATGCTTTTTGCTCATTTAATGGTAATGATATGTTGATGTCGTTAGAAGACCTTGCTCTGGAACCTTGGAAGTCATCCGACCAAAGACTTTGGAATCAAATGCTCAAAGTCCGCAAACTTTTGAATGTCAGGGCAAAAAGATCCCAGGTATATTGTCCGTCATGGATCAACTATTCTAAAAGCTTTTACCTTTAGACGGAGGCTCCTGTATAGTTATATATCTTTGGTGCATGCTTTTGCCTTAGACTTATTAAACTTGAAATGTGAATATTGCGCACCATTTTATCTCGTATTCAACTTAGTAGTGAATGGAGGGACAATGATCAAACTTCTGACCACTTGGTTATATAGGCTCTGATGCTATGTCGAGGAACAACTCTCCAAAAAGCTTGCAAACCAATGAATAATTTTATGTGTCTAACCGTATCAAATCTGTTTTTCTTTTTTATTCAGAGGAAGAGGAAACTTATCCAGTACGAAAATGATAGTAATTTGATTTGAGTAAAACTTAATTTTAAAATCACATAAATTCCAATAAAATCCCAAGGGATTTTACAATGAAATCATTTTTTACTTTTAAAACATCCAAACATAGAATGTGATTTCCAAATCAAATCAATTCTTACTTCTTTCCATTTCAAACATTGCATAAGGCTTCATTGTTCTTTCTTATTGCAGGTAGTTCATTCTACATCAATGGCAAGTCATTCTACATCAATGGGCTGTCAGGTCAAGATTTCAGGGTAGGTTTGGTTTCTATTGATCCAATTCTAATAATACGTCTTTGCCATTGTCAATCTCTTGTTAGAGTCTCACATTGTTTAGAGATAGGACTTGTATAACTCTATAAGATCAAGACAACCCTCCCCTTTAGCTAACTTTTGGGGTTGTGTTAGATCATCTCAGTCCTCAATACGGTATAATGGTCTTTCCTAAGATAACTGGGCTCACTCACAGATGTTCTCTCCTACAAAGTTCATGCTTCAGATGATCATTCCTAGGCGTGATGATGCATGTTAGAGTCTCACATTGCTTAGAGATGAGACTTAGATAGCCTTTATAACATCATAACAATCCACCCCCTTGAGGTAGCTTTTGGAGTTGAGTTAGACCATCTCAATTTTCAATACTCTTCAACCTTATTATTTCCTAAGTTTTTAAACGTGCTGAGCTAAAAGTTGAGATTAAATTTGCTTTTGAACTCTCAAATAATTAGTTTAATCAGTTGTTTTTGTAGGGTCACAGCATTCTTGTTGAACGTGTTTGATTTTTTTGTTAAATAAGAAAGGGTTTATACACTCTGGGTAGGACCCTCTCATGTTCTTTACTAGAGAGTTCTCCTACAATAGCATAATTTGTCCTTCTCTATTATAAAATGGCACTTTCTTGCTAGTAATAAACATAGAGGATTCTCATCCTAGATGCTCTTTTGATTATTTAGTGATTTATGATTATAATGTATTCTATTATTCTAAAGTTGAACTTACCGTTGCTTTTTCAGTTTGGAAATATGTTTTTTTTCTTAGAAACCATATTGGTGTTCTTTAGTCACTAGATATAATGCCCGAAAATTTAAAAGAAGCTACAATCTCTTTTAACAACTATTATACGTCACAATTTGAAAAGATACAAATATACTTATTGTAAATCTAGTGCATTTGTAAACCTTTTCTTAATGTGTGTAATATTATATAAAATGCTTGTGACTTTTTTGACATAGGCATCTGAAATGATGCAGGATAGCTTTCAAGGATGAACCCTCTATGAAAGGTACCTTGTCTTGATTTTTTTCTTATTTATTTATGGCCTACAAAAATTGTAATTATTGTCATTGATTCTCTTGTTATCATTTTACTCTTCTATTGCATCATATAATCACATAATTATTTAATTTACTATGTTGATATTTTGCATACCCATTATCCATACTAGCGGGCTTGACAAACACTCCATGCTTGCTGCTTGCCAAGCCATGTTTTTCTAAATTTTACATATTAATAAGAGATTATAATGAGATGAAATAAGAGGAGATGGTGGGAAGTTGAAGTTTAAAGAAGAACAACAATTTCAAACTTTTAGTTTTCAAACAGGAAGTTAAGAACAACAATGCAATTAGTTACCAATAAATGTGACTAAACTACCATAAGTGTGAAAGGACAGCTACATGGCAGAATGGGTGTCTTAAGGGTAGAATGGTCCACTTGAAATGTGACCAAAACAACAGTTATAAGCTCTCAACAACTTTAGAGTTATAGATATCCAAAATCATAGCCAACAAGAGTGGGGTGCATTGGTAAGCAAGCTGCACTCTCAAGGAGAGGACCAAGGTTCAAACCTTGTAGAAGAAAATTGTTTCAGAGGCTGTGTTAGTTGCAACAATACCTGGAAGTAGAGATACCTTAAAACAACTATGCNAAAGGACAGCTACATGGCAGAATGGGTGTCTTAAGGGTAGAATGGTCCACTTGAAATGTGACCAAAACAACAGTTATAAGCTCTCAACAACTTTAGAGTTATAGATATCCAAAATCATAGCCAACAAGAGTGGGGTGCAGTGGTAAGCAAGCTGCTCTCTCAAGGAGAGGACCAATGTTCAAACCTTGTAGAAGAAAATTGTTTCAGAGGCTGTGTTAGTCGCAACAATGCCCGGAAGTAGAGATACCTTAAAACAACTAAGCATTGTCTCACTATATGTGGTCAACTAAATGGATAAGATGACGCCATAATATCCTATTATAAACCATGTTTACATTCAAATCATTAACGGCGCCTTCAAGTGGAGATACCTTAAAAGAAAACAAAAGAAACCTCATTATAGACACTGCTAA
The DNA here is from genome assembly GCA_003254905.1 of Nissolia schottii. Taxonomy (NCBI): domain Eukaryota; kingdom Viridiplantae; phylum Streptophyta; class Magnoliopsida; order Fabales; family Fabaceae; genus Nissolia; species Nissolia schottii. Next base: position 496,928 of record QANU01071322.1, on the reverse strand, counting down.
GGAAACTTGGTACATTGAATAACTAAAATCGTCATTTTTGTATTGAAGATGAATAGATAATAATTTATGAAAAGCAAAACTACTATTCAACCCCTAAAAGAAAGGTAGATAGATGTTAGCCCAATAGTAAGAGGTAGAGGGACCTCAAGGTAAACTACAAATGAAACCCTTAAGAAGGGGTTCGATTTAAATGACCTGATTTGAATGTAAAGGCCTCATTTGATGTAGGTAGTCCTCGCCACCTAGTGGGAGTAAAACTTTGTTGTTGTTGTTGTTGTCTTGTTCATTTTGATACGTGAAAATCTTGCAAGTCAAAACGTTAGAGGTTAGTTATACAGATAATATCAAGTTTGTGTGTGTTATGTCAAATATGTGATTACACTTGCCTCCCTCTAGCTTTCAAGTTGACACTTACCTCCCTTGTCTCCAAATAAATCTTAAAAAATTCCAAAAATAACCTTAACTAATAAAACCCCAATCCTCCATCACCTCCTTCACTCATCACACCCCTCATGGTCCCCACTAGGATGAGAATCATGGTGTGCCGCTATGGAGCAAAGTGAAAGGTCCTTTGTCCGTAGTGGATCTTGCACTATCAAGAGAGAGAAGGAGGTCTATGTTTTTAATCACTGCCATTGCTACACTATTGCCTGCAATACGTGTCACTGTACTGGTATCGAATCGCAGCAAGGGTGGCGACGACCTTGGATTTGTAGCGCCTCCTTTGTGCATTGGTTGTTTCAAGTGAGATCTCAAATCACACCATCTCCCCCCACCCAGATTCAAAGGCTTCCCTACCACCACAGCAACCCATGTCAACAATGTGTGACATGGCCCTCATTCTTTAACCATGACTCCCCCCCCTCTCTCTCTCTTCGTTATTGTATTTTTTTAATCTGAACATGGTTGCATTAATGGGTGTTCTCATATGTTGTTGGGAATGAATCTTCTCATGTTAAAAATAGTCGGGTTTGGTCATGTTAGGAGAGAGAAAGACAAAGACTTTAGATATGATTTGGATCCTCGTGTTAAAAATGGTTATGTTTGGTCGTGTTAGGAGAGATAAAGGCACAAAGACTTTGGACAAGTGAAACATTCTTAAATTTGGTAAGACCCAATTCAAATGTTTGTGTCTTTATCTCTCTTAACATGACCATTTTAAACATGAGAGGATCCATTCCCCTTTGGATAAGTGGAGCTCTCTTAAAATTAGTAGGACCCAATTCAAATGTTTGTCTTTTTCTCTCCTAACATAACCATTTTTAAAATAAGAGGATCCGTTCCCTATGTTATTACCTTTTATTTTGGTTCTTTTTATGATTATTAGCTTAATGTGTATTGGGGGCTGAGATTGACCGTTCTTATTATCAATGGGTGTTTTATTACGTTGGGCAAGTGTTTGAGTATCCTTTTCAATTGATCCTTCATGTTATAGACCGGTAGTTGACCCCGCCCCAACCGTACAGCCAACCCCTTCACCATTAAGTTAACAACCACAGGCAGTTGGTCTTTCACTGTGTTATATTCGTGACCTCCCACACACTATTATTAGCCACGGCTATAACATGGTGAAATGGCCAACTACCTATGGTCGGTGACTTGGTGGTGAAGGGGTTGGGGTGGGGACAGGGGCGATGGGAGTTAGGGGTAAAATAGGAATGAATAAATAATTGAGGGTAAAATGGTTATTTTTGTTAATTTTAAATTCTTTTAACATTTAAAGTCAAGGGAGGTCAATGTAAACATATTGAGGGAGGTAGGTGTCAACATGCAAACTAAAGGGAGGACGTGTAATGTTAAAGGACTTCAAGGAAGGTCGGTGTAGTTATCCCATTTGAAAAATATAGCCAAAATCTTTGATAGAAAACATGGTGGTGTTGGAAGAAATGGAATGATAGCTCACTTATTTATCCACGAGTCGATTATCATATCACATCATGATGGAAATTATTTTTTCACAAAGTTTTAGCGCTCTAGCATTTTTTATCTTAATATTATCTAATGGCCTCCCGCTTTTTCTACTCTTCCTTCTAATCTCAATAATTTCAAAATACACTCTAATATTGATGTCATTTCCTTTCAGTTAATATGACCATGAATAGTTTGCCCAGGGTAGGAAAAACTAGACTTGAAAAATATGCTTTTTGCTCATTTAATGGTAATGATATGTTGATGTCGTTAGAAGACCTTGCTCTGGAACCTTGGAAGTCATCCGACCAAAGACTTTGGAATCAAATGCTCAAAGTCCGCAAACTTATGAATGTCAGGGCAAAAAGATCCCAGGTATATTGTCCGTCATGGATCAACTATTCTAAAAGCTTTTACCTTTAGACGGAGGCTTCTGTATAGTTATATATCTTTGGTGCATGCTTTTGCCTTAGACTTATTAAACTTGAAATGTGAATATTGCACACCATTTTATCTCGTATTCAACTTAGTAGTGAATGGAGGGACAATGATCAAACTTCTGACCACTTGGTTATATAGGCTCTGATGCTATGTCAAGGAACAACTCTCCAAAAAGCTTGCAAACCAATGAATAATTTTATGTGTCTAACCGTATCAAAACTGTTTTTCTTTTTTTTCAGAGGAAGAGGAAATTTAACCAGTACGAAAATGATAGTAAATTAGCTGCTTCTATTGGACTGATCAGTAGAGAGAAATATGGTAATCAAAATGCCAAAAATCAGAGAAGACATGGTTCTTCTTCCCTTTCACATTCATCCCTTCCCGAAGAAAAACAGTGTAGTTTACAAGGAAAATGGGAACATGTTGCTTTCCCTGTCCTAAATGAAAGAGCAGAATATTGCAGTCTTAGTAGTCAAGACTATTCTCCTTTGAGTGATAGAACAGAATATTGTGGTCTTAGTACGCAAGACTATTCCAACCTAAGTGCTAGTGCAGAACATTTGGTTAGTTTACAAGGAACACAAGAAAATGTTGCTCTCCCTGCTCTAAATGATAGGGCAGAATATTGCTGTGTTTGTAGACAAGACTATTCTCACCTAAGTGATAGAGCAGAACAATTGGGTAGTTTCCAAGGAACACAAGGTAATGTTGCTATTCCTGCGCTGGATGGTAGGGCAGAATATTGCTCTGATGACTCTATTAAAGGGCCAAAACCAATGAATCAAGGGAACTTGAAAAGCCATTGTATTGATTTAGTGACTGATAGTTGTACTCATAGTACTGAGACATCAATCAATGAGGAAACGACTGCAGCATCTGTGAATGTATTAAAATCATCGGTCAGTGAATCTTTTGATGATTCTAGTGGGGCTTCAAATTCATTGAGCTCTGGAAAGGAAGTCATGGAACTCACTCACCCGCCGAAGGAGTTTTTACCTTACAGACTTGGTCATTATTCAAGACTGGCTATTCCCATTGGACCTAGGTTTCAAGCTGAAGTTCCAGCATGGAAAGGAACAACCAATGTAGAGTATTATAATCGTGATGACTTGAAGTGGTTGGGCACCAAAATTTGGCCAAAGCCTGGTATTAAAGTGACCAATACAAAACGTATTGGGAAAGGTAGGTCTGACTCTTGCTCCTGTGACATTCCCAGATCAGTTGATTGTGTTCGACGACACATTAATGAAGCAAGAAAACTCCTGCAATCAGAAATTGGTATGGCTTTCTCAAGTTGGAAGTTTGATGGGATGGGAGAAGATGTTTCAAAGTCATGGACATTGAAAGAACAGAAGGAATTTGAATCTCTGGTTAAACTAAATCCGTTATCAGATGACACAAGTTTTTGGAAGCTAGCTATGGAGCACTTTCCGGCCAAATCTATGAAAAGCATGGTAAGTTACTACTATAATGTATACATCCCTAGGCGTATGAGCAAGGAAACCAGATCATCTTTTGGTGCACTTGATAGTGACACAGATCAGAATGACGACGACAAGAGTGATGATGAATGTTCGACTTCACCGGCGCGGATAGTTCCAATTTTCAAGTTGTTTAAATCAAGGATTAAAACTACCAGATAAATACTAAGTTGTAAAAAGCCTCATGTTAGCCTTGTGATAATCAGGTAAATAACTAATGAGATAGCCATTTTTGGTTGACCATTTTCTCGTTGGTATCGGCAATTCAGGGGAAATCTGGAAAAACATTGCAATACAAATTTATCGTAGTAGTTATTTTCTTTTAAATGGATTTCTTTTAATTGAATTGAATGGACCAGTGATCAAGCATAGCACGGTGAACTGAACTTTGAGAAGTATTGAATACTTCAAAATGGTTTTCATGTACAGGTGTTGGACACTTCATGTTGTCTTGTTGAAGTATCAATACTTCAAAATGGCTGTCATATGTCTTAGAAAAGTGAATACTAAATGTATGTTTGTTTAGTTTTGCTTTTGCACAGTTATTCTTGATAAAATTGATTGTATTAAAGTTGATTTTAGTTAAATGATTTTGATGTAAATTGATTTAATTTTGACAAAAAAGTATCAAGTTTTCACTTCTTCTCGAATTAATTTAAGGAGTAGAATTAATTTTGAGATTCATTTTTAAATTGAAATCAAATTGAGATTTAACAAGATGAGGAATTACTAAAATTGGTCGTGAGGTGTCCAAATCAATTCTAGAGTCCTCTCATCATGCTTTTAAACACACACTACTTGTAGGGATGATAATGAGTAGGGTTAGGTAGGATTTTGACTCATTCCTAACTCTACCTTGAGCTTGTTGGATAAAAAAATTCCATACTTTATTTATAGGTTTTACAAATAAAAATTTGGCTTAATTATGTTTTTAGTTCCGGTAAAATTTCAAAGTTTGGTTTTAGTTCCTGTATAAAAGTTTTAGTCCCTGTAAAAGTTGAAAATTTGGTTTTAGTCCCTGGGGCTGGATGGGGGGTAATATCGCTGACGTGGCCAATAATAGTGCTGACGCGGTGTTGACATGACGTGCCACGTGGGATGCCACGTGACACGATTCAAAATTTTAAAATTTGACTCATATACCCACCCACCCAACACTGTCGACCCGACTCAGAATTAATTTAAAATTAAAAAAAAGAAAAGCAAAATACCTTTCCCCAAACCCGTACCCCACCCCACCTGATTCGTCTCCTCTCCTCTCTATCTCGAGGCCCACCCACCTTACTGTCTTTCTCTCCCCGCCGCTCCTCTCTGCCGCCGTCATCTTCCTTCTCCAACCCACCCTCCTCGTTGCGTCGCCGTTTGCCCTTTCTCTCGTTCGTGGAATACGGTGCCCTCATCTGCCACCCACCCCATCTCTCTCTAACCCTACCTCTGTCGTCACCCACCTATGTCTCTCCTCGTCGCCGCCTAAACCTAACCCACCCTCCTGCAGAGAAAAATCAAACCAAACAGACCCAAACTCCAACACAACACACACACTCACCCCCAAATCAGCTAACACACACCAGATCTGGGGTCACATCTCGAGCTTATTGAAATTGATCTGCACCTCGTTCCACACATCGACGCCGTTGGATCTGGGGTCACACGCGGAGNAGATGAGAGGAGACAGAGGTGGGGTGGGGTGGGGAAGATGACGACGACGGGGAGAGAACGACGGATGGGTGGGGCTCGAGATAGAGAGGAGATGAGACGGATGGGGTGGGGTGGGGTACGGGTTTAGGGAAGGGTATTTTGCTTTTTTTTTTTCTTAATTTTAAATTAATTCCGGGTCGGGTCGGCAGTGTTGGGTGGGTGGGTATATGGGTCAAATTTTAAAATTTTGGGTCGTGCCACGTGGGACGCCATGTCAGCGTCGCGTCAGCGCCGTTACCCCCCATCCAGCCCCAGGGACTAAAACCAAATTTTCAACTTTTACAGGGACTAAACTTTTATACAGGGACTAAAACCAAACTTTGAAATTTTACAGGGACTAAAAACATAATTAACCCTAAAAATTTTAATGCTACCCACAAAAATATTTGAAATTTTATTCTACCTGTTACTTTTTGAAAAATAATTTTATGTTTACATAATGTAAGTGTTAACTACAAAAAAGTAATTATTTTAGTGCATAAAAATAACATAACGTAAAATAAGAATAACACAATTCAGTAACATCTAAATCATATCCAGTCACATTAACAATATTACTCATCAAAACCCAATAAGAGGATTAGCTATCCATAGCCATGGAAGCTTTCCATCTTACAAGAAGAAATTAAAGGCGCAAAATAATGGACGCTCACCGTGGCATGGTGAGCGTCGCTCTCAGTGTGCTCTTTGAACGACTTCTTTTCTCCTTAGCTCTCCAAATCTGTTTTTTGTGTATGAGGTCTGCTTTTTCTTCTAAATGAGTTCGTTCTCTTTTTATAGAGAAATTGAAGCACAGGTCGCTGAGCGGGTTGCAACGGTCGCTCAGCGCCCTAGGCAGTTTAGCTTTCTTCGCCTTGGAGTTACTTCATCCTTAAGGAATTTCATTCAGAATCAGCGGGTGCTAAGCGGCCAGAAGCCTCATTTGTCCTTCTATTCTTCTTGCCCTGCAATTTCTTTGATCCATGCCTCTTATCTGGATGGCAAATTGATAAGAAATGCATCATTTTACACATATGTATCCATTCTGTAAAACTTAATAAATTCATACAAAAATCGGGAAATTGACTAGTAAATTCATATGAAACGATCTTTATAAGTGTCATTTTAGCCTATAGAAATACCAAAATATGACACTTATCACTTCGTGATTGTGTTTATTGATAGCATTCTAGTGTATTCCAAGAGTGAGGAAGAGCATGTATATCATCTGAGAATCATTCTGCTAACCTTGAGGGACCACCGGTTATACTCCAAGTTTTTGAAGTGTGAATTTTGGCTTGATCGAGTAGCTTTCCTCGGGAAAATAGTCTCCAAGGATGGAATCTCGGTTGACCCAAAAAAGGTTAAGGTTATCCAGCAATGGCCAAGGCCCACATTTGTGATAGAGATTCGTAGTTTCTTAGGTTTGGCAGGGTATTACCGGCAATTCGTGAAGGATTTTTCCAAGTTATCTGCACCTTTGACCAAGTTGACCCAGAAGAATGCAAGATTCTTGTGGACAGATGCATGTGAAGAAGGTTTTCAAAATCTCAAGGATTGTCTTACCTCAACTCCTATCCTAGTTATGTCCTTTGGTTCGGGCGATGTATTGCGATGCCTCAAGGATAGGACTTGGTTGTGTGTTGATGTAACACGGTCGAGTCATTGCTTATGCCTCAAGACAACTTAAGAGGTACGAGCAAAACTATCCCACCCACGACTTGGAGATGGTAGCAATTGTCTTTGCCTTGAAGATTTGGAGGCATTACCTCTATGGCGAGACATATGAGATTTACACCGATCATAAGAGCCTGAAATATATATTTCAACAAAAGGATTTGAATCTGCGGCAACATTAATGGATGGAGTTGCTTAAGGATTATGATTGTACAATTTTGTATCACCCAAGCAAGGCTAATGTGGTGGTAAGCGCTCTGAGTAGGAAGTTCGTAGGCATCTTAGCCCACATTTCCTTGTGAGATAACCCATAGTAGGAGAAGTCTAACAGTTGCAAGCCAGTAAGGTTCAGTTTGAGTTTGGGAGGTATGGGATACTTTTGGTCCATGTGAGGGTCCAATCGTCCCTGGTAGAGCAGATCAAGGCAAAGCAGTACAAAGACCCAAAGTTAGCCAAGCTTTTGGTAGATGTTATAGAAGAGGAAAAATCAGAGTTTCATGTAGATCAAGACAATGTTCTATGATGCGGAGATTGCCTATGTGTGCCAGATTATAGAAACTTGAGGGCACTAATCCTCGAAGAGGCTCATAGCTCCAAGTACTCTGTACATCCTAAATCTGCAAAGATGTATTAAGACCTACATCAATTTTTCTAGTGGCAAGGCATGAAGAAAGACGTGGGTGACTTCGTGTCTCGTTGTTTGGTGTGTCGGCAAGTCAAGGCTGAGCACCAAAGGTAATCCAGGACCTTTTTAGAGGATTGATTTCCCTAAATGGAAGTGGGAATGGATTACTATGGATTTTGTGGAGGGGCTACCTAGCACCACCAAGGGATATGACTCTGTATGAGCCATAGTGGACCAGATGACCAAGTTAGCTCATTTTATTCTAGTGACGACCACCTATAAAACGAAGATATTGGCTCAGATTTCTGTTGATGAGATTGTCAGGCTTCATGGTATTTCGGTTTCAACCATATCCAATCGAGGTTCTCAATTCACCTTTCATTTTTGGAAGGCGTTCCAAGATGCATTTGAATCACGAGTTGAACTTAGTACTTCATTCCATCCACAAACCGATGGGCAGTCAGAGAGAACTATCCAAATATTAGAAGATATGCTTAGAGCATGTGCTATGGACTTTGGCGGGAATTGGGATGACCGCCTACCTCTAGTCGAGTTTTCCTATAACAGTCACCAAGAAAGCATCCAGATGACACCTTTTGATGCCTTGTATTGTAGGCGTTGTAAGACCCATTGGATGGTTTGAATTTGGTGAAACCCAAGCATTGGGACCTGACATTGTACAAGACTCTATTGATAAGGTTCATTTGATCCTTGAGCGACTTTTGGCTGCACAATGTAGGCAGAAAGCCTATGTCGATCACAGAAGGCGCCCCCTTGAGTTCTCTGTTGGTGATCACGTATTCCTACGTGTTTCCCCTATGAAGGGAGTTTTGAGGTTTGGTAAGCGGCGAAAGCTTAGTCCTCATTTCATCGGTCCGTACAAGATTCCAGATAGGGTGGGTGTTGTATCCTATCAAATAACATTGCCTCCGAAGTTATCCTTGATCCATCCAATTTTTCATGTTTCCATGCTTCGGAAGTATGTCTTTCATCCTTCTCATGTAACCACCCCACAAGTTGTTGATTTGGACGAACATTTGTCCTTTGAAAAGGAACCCATCACCATCATGGACAGCCAAGTGAAGAAGTTTCACTCAAAGGAAGTGCCCTCCGTGAAAGTCATATGGAGGAACCATTCCAAGGAGGAAGCAACTTGGGAAGCTGAAGAGGCCATGCAGTCACGATATCCATTCTTGTTTGAACCTCAAGGTAAGTTGTCGCCGTTTTATTTTGAAAATTTGGGGACCGAATTTCCTTAAGAGGGAAAGATTGTAATGTCCCAATAACTTAAATATTTATTTTATATCCATATGCCCTTCAAGTACTTAATTTTAATGATCTATTTATCTATCTAATTGTGTAGTTATTCAAAACATTGGTTGTTTTTGAGTTTAGGACAATTTTCAGGTGATATTTTAGTTCTAGCGCTCATTCATTCGAATCATTTATTCGAATGACAACAAGTGCCATTCGAATGAATGTTGAAAAATTCGTACCCAAAGCCAATTAAGTTGAGTCATTGGAATGACTCCGTAAGTCATTCGAATGACTCGTGTCCAACGGCGTTTTAAACACGCGAAAAGTACATTTTTGCTGAGCTTTCTCTCTTTCTAACCCCATTTGCTCTTCCTTCTCTCTAGAAAACCTAAAACCCTAACGCCAAATCCTCCCCAAACTTCCATATCACTCCAAATCACTTCAAATCCTTCACTCCACCTTCATTATCATCATCATCCCTCCTTATTCTCTCTCTAGAATCTCCATTGGAGCTCTCTTGGTGGTGACACTAGGGCTACCCGAAAATCCTCTTCTCGTGGGTCATCAAGGGTAATTTCTTAACTTAAATCTCTTGTTGGTATTGTGATTGAGTTGGGTACTTGATTATTCAAGTCTATGAATTGATTTATTGAAACCCTAGGTTGAGATTTTGTGAATATTAGTGATTTGGGTTAAATTGGTCTTAATCCATGGCCATGTTGTCTTATTTATACCGTTGGGAGGCTCCGGTGATTATCCCCAAGTTTCGGCCGGTCCGTAGATCAATTTCTCCGCTTCCTTGAGGCTTGTGTTGTGAGTAGCCAGTTGTAATTGTAGTTTATTTTCTATATTAATATAAATGTGTATAAATGTGAATTGAAAAATCATTGCATGAAAAATCATTTACCGCATATGGTTTTACATTGATAATGTTATGATCATTTTGGAAACCAATGCTTTGTGATTAAGTTGTCAAGAAAAGAAGGATTGAATTGGTTTTGATTCATGAAGGGATTCTATCTAAAAGGGATATTTTTAGTGTTAGAAAATGGTTTAGGACGAAGTCCTGTTAGGATCTGTAGCCAACGACAATAGGCGGTGGACTTGGTGTATCATGACTTATGCTCTCGCTAGTAAGTGACAGATCATACTAACCCAAAACATTGAAATCAATGTATTCAGTTTGTTAAATGTATGTTAGAGTAACAACTCTTAACACATTGATATTGTATTATATCTTGGCATGATAGAATTCCTTGAATATATGGTTTATAGAAAGTTATGTTGAAACTAAAAAGAATATTTTCTATTTGGCACATACATTGTAATTATCATTACCCTTTTTTCGACTTTCCCTTGTGTGCTATAATTACATGTAACTATCACTGAGTTTCCAAACTCACTCTTCGTTGTTTCCTCCTTTTCAGATATAGGTGCGGGTCCGAGTCTCATTCCTCGTACCTCATAAATTGTAAAGGATTTTTTCTCTTGTGGTGAGCCCAACTTGTTTTGGGATATACTCATTATATCCTATTATATTTTCTTAGAATGCTTTATTAAATCCGCAGGCAGGATCTGATTAATTCTCGCTTCTGTGGTCATGTAGTATTATGTTGATTTGGATTTAAGTATGTAACTTAAGAATTATTTTGAACATGCAAATTGTTATGTTTCCTTTGTTTGAGAAACTCCTGGATTTGTGAATAGATTTTATTGAATTGTGAAGTTTTATCAAGTGTTTGTTTTCTTTGTTAGGATAAACCTATATACAAGGGAAACTATGTCTATTTTTATGAAAATTTTGAGGTATTCGAGGCTTGCTAAGGGTCGTGATCCCCTATGCGTCGGTCATAATTCTGGTGTGGTTATGACAATGACTTGGTGCCTCACTCTATCTTTAACCATTCTATTACTTTTTCTAATAACCACTTCACCACCTTAGTGTACTTGTGTCTATCACATGATATATTATATGGACAAAATTTCTTTCTTTTTTTTCAAAAAAAAAAAAAAAGGCTCTTCATCTTCTCTCTCATAGCCCTATCTCCTTCAACTTCACACCAATGGAAAAACAATACAATCAAATCAAAACCCTGTAATTCAGTTAACATCCAAGCCAGCATCATCATCCATACCCACAAACCAAAAGCTTGAAAAAATCAATCATAAAGCTCCAAGCTTGTAACTTCAGCACAAAAAAGAAAAACTAAGCAAAAGAAAATGGCCATCACATCAAACCAAAAAAAATATAGGAAAAACTCCAAGGGGGCAAAGCACAAAATCCTGGGATTAAGGTTGTGGACACCATAAGAAGAACCCATTGAGGAAAAATCAGTAGCTACCAAGAAACGAGAGCTACAAAATGAGGCTAATAAGAAAAAAAAAAGAAAAAAAAAGGAGAAGGGTTTGAAGGAGGTGATGAAAGTGGTGACGTTTATGCTGAGGAACAATAAGCTAACTATCAACACATCGTTGGGGATGGAATGATTGGCCGACACAGTGGTTGGGAAGGCGGCGCAAGATGAGGACAAAGTTGATGATGGTGGCGCTAAGAAATAGCATAGGGAGGAAAGGAGGGGAAGAACACAAAGCTACGAGAGAGAACACGTAGAGATTTTTTAAAAAATAAACAATAATAAAGGATAATTTTGCCAATATAATATATCATGTGTGAGACGCACGTACACTAACAGATTTTTTGGATAAAAAAAAGTAATGGAAGTGGTTATTTAGAACCTTAAGGTGATGAAATGCTCATTTTTAAAGATTAAGAAGTTAAATGCGCATCAACTAAAGTACAAGAAAATAAATAGTTATTTACCCATTATATTATAACAAAGAAACAATTCAAACGTGACCAAAAAACATATTTTATTGGGTTTTCTAATATTAGTCGGTCATCAATGCTTCCAATAGAAAACTAACATAAGCCTAAATTATTACCGTAATTGCAAATTATTTCCATAAATCTAAATTTTTACCAAAATTTCTAAAAAGATTCCTACTTCGACATGTAACCTACAATGATTCCCACGACATCACTTGATGAAGTGAATGTGTTATTATTATTTTTTAATGCTTTTGTATAAACAAATTAAATGTGCCAAGGAAAAAAAAAACCTTTAGAGTTGTTTGCTTCAAACTTTAAAATCACATTTTTAGAATACAATATTTAGAGATGTTATTTTTAGGTATCCTACAATACTTGTTTATTTCACCATTACAATTTTTGGGAATACTTTTTTTACATTCCAAAAAATAAATTATAAACATGTTTGGTTGGTAATACATATTCCTAGCAATATATATGATAATTATTAAAATACCATTAACACATTTAATTAGATTATTATTATTTTACTTTTTTAAAATTAAAATGACGATAAATTAATATTTTTTTTTCCAATATTCTCATTCCCATAGAAATTTAGGTATATAGTTTTTTATAAGAATGATTTGTTCCTGAATATAAATTTTTATTCCTTGAAACAAATACGAGAATAGAACATTTTTCAAGTGTTCATTTCTAGAAATAAGAAAACATACGTTGAAACAAATGTCTCCTTATTGTCTATCAAACAAGTGTAATTTTATTTTGTACTTATTTATTATTGGATGATTATTATTTACACTTGCGCATAAGAGTATTATTTCCATAAATTTTAATTTAACAATCTCATTTCATGAACTTAATTCCCAGCATTGTGTTAATTTTTAACAAGCTCATTTTAAATTTTTTATTTCTAGTGATATAGCTTCCATAAAACAGGCCACATCTAACAACTTCATTTCATGCACTTAATTCTCAATATTATTTTAATTTGGAATCACGCTCATTTACAAATTTTAATTTTAATTCTATAGCTTCCAAAAATCCAGGCCACGTGTAAAACTTCATCAGCCCACCATCAAAAGCCCAGTCCAAGCCCAAAAGAGAGCAGATGCTTCAACAATTTAATAAAGGTACCCACTCACCTTAATGGTAATTTGGTAAATATACGAATACCATGAAACTTCTTGTCACATGACAACTCCTTCTGCAGCCTTTTGCACACTGGGAACGCTAATTCTTATTTGACCGTTAGATCTTTTTCACAACAAATTCAATGGTGGATAATCATGGACAATAGGTGCACATCTAAAATGCCTCTTTTTTATTGGCACGTTGAAAATGTCACACAGTAAAATTCATAAGCGAAGAATCCTAACAAGAGGTCGTCGTGACTCCTTGGAAGGACTAGCATTAGAGATCATATCAGTTGTGGTAGTGAAACTTATAAACAAAGTTCAGAAAAAGAGTTAAAGAGTAACGATTGAATAAATGACAAGTTGAAACTAAAAAATTACATAAAAAAAAATATTGAAACTCAATATAATATTACTAATCGATAATTAATTTGTTGCTACGTTGATTGAAACCCAAAAATTTGGGAGACATAGAATAGGAGGTTTAATTTACAGAAAATGTCAAATTCCTTCCTTGAATCTTGAATAGTTATTCTACTTCCTTTTTTTTTTTTTACAAAAAAAAAAATATTTTATGAAATGCAAATCCCACATTCTATGCCTCTTAGATCATGAGTTTCAATCCTGATTGCAACAATTTATTGAAAAGCAAGATTGTGTTGAGTTTTAATATTCTCTATATAATTTTAGGATTTCAACTTTCCATTTATTCAATCACTTATCAATCTTTAACTCTTTTTCTAAACTTTGTAAGTTTCAAAGATTGCCACAATTGATATGATCTTCAATATTAGTCCTTCAAAGGAGTCATGGTGGGCCCATGACCAATTGTCTGTGAGTTAAATGAATTTCTTCATGTGCAGCAATGCTAGCCAAACTCATGATATTTGTGTCCTAAGGTCTTCCTCAACACTCATGTAATATTTGCTCTTGATTCTGGATGCTTAGCTCTCCGTCTTTAATTTGCAATTTGATTTGTCCAAAATGCTAGTCTTGAACCAAAACTTCAAAATTTTACATCAAAATTTTGATTTTCTTTCCAAGCAATTTTCTTCATACCATCCACCATTGTAACAACTTATAAATATGAGGAAAGTCTTACCATACTTAAATGACACTTAATGATAATCCTCTAACCCGAGAGTGAAGTAATATACAAACCAATGTTCTGAAACACCGTGAATCTTGGTGGAAAGATCTTCAAATTGTTATTGATAATATGCAAGAGATCTTTGTGTGCTTCAGTTTCATGAATGTTTCTTCAAGAGTAAATTGAGTTCTTTCCCATGGTGGAAGACTCTCAACAAGAGGTCCAATGAGTCTAGTTTCCAAAATTTTTCTTGACTTATTCAAATCAAATCTCAAAACTCCACACTAATTGATTATTCAATTCTTTAATATTAATTATAATAATGATAATCTCTTATTTATAAACAAATTACTATAAATCTTATCTAATTCTATCTTCTTTACTTAATTGATAAGATAAGAGATAATTACTCTTATAATAATTCTATTTAAATCATATTTAAAAGATAACAAATAATTATTATTTAAATTCTAATTTATAATTTTTACACTCGGTAGTGTTAGGTAGTTCCAAAAAAATAAAAAATAAAAAGTAAATAAAAAAGAAGAAGAAGAAGAAGCTAAATGAATCCCTTGTGTCAAAATACCCTTTATATATGACGATGTGTTAACAATAATAAGGATCTTAATAGAAATTATTGAAAAGTATATAGAACTAGTAATTACAATATTGTCTATTAAAATTCAAATAAGTTTGTTAAATTTGAATAACGATACTTTTTTTTTTCAAAAAAGAAAAAAAATCCATGCTTCCCTATCAAAATGTATTCATGCTGCTAGAAAGAATTAGCTCCCTTAATTTGCTTTACCCATAATAAATGCATAAGTTAACTAGAAATCTAAAACTCTCGTTTAAACAAGATATCTGTAAACCCCTTGTAAATGTCTATCCACGTTAAAAGATATAAGAAGTTTTCTTTTTGGTCATAGTATAACATGTTCTTAGATGTGTAACTCTGACCATAAACGTTTGGAAATTAGTTGATCCATCATTACGGAAAAGAACAAGATCAAACTTTACGGCAGTTGATATTTTTTTTATTTAGTTTACCGGCAGTTGATGAATATTTTTTTTGGTAGTGACAGTTGATGAATATACTTAATAACGGGCAGACAAACAGAAACTTTAAGCAATTTTTTACCAGAGACCGACCCATATATTGTGCATCATTTGCCTTATCCTGTAGTTATGCGAGTCTACCCTTTCCCCTTACAAAAATACTACATGTACACCCAATTTCATGCATCTATACATATATCATTAATAATGCACAAACTTTATTCTCACGAGTACACAAACATTACAAACTTGTAAATGACACTCTTAACTATATTTAATTAAGTGCACAAACATTACATGAGTTAAAACACAAACTTTATATATATAAGTACAAGGTGTATATATGGTGTATGGTATTTGGTGTACGTATAACAGAACTCTTCTCCTTATTGGATAAAGTTTCCGAATACTGTTTTGGGACTACCAGGAGAAACTACTTACCTTAATCTGCGCTACTCCAGGAAAAGTGACCATCTCCCGAGTAAATGATATAGTTGTAAAATTCAATAAATCCTCAGCTGTTTATTAAGGACAAGAGTTTTTAGCTTATGGAGAGAGTATTACATTATATTTGAGATATGTAGATAAGTAGCATAAATTTGATGACATAACATTTTTGGAGAAAAGGAACAAGGATGGTAAGTTAGCTGTTTCATGTATATATCAAATAAATCTCTTCTG
This sequence comes from Nissolia schottii, assembly GCA_003254905.1. Taxonomy (NCBI): domain Eukaryota; kingdom Viridiplantae; phylum Streptophyta; class Magnoliopsida; order Fabales; family Fabaceae; genus Nissolia; species Nissolia schottii. The sequence continues at coordinate 481,066 of QANU01071322.1, read as the reverse complement.
GTGGATAACTTAAAATTTGTCCATCTCACTCTCTTTCTTTAATATGTGTTTTTTTCTCTTTGTTTCTTATTGTTTTTTTTTCTTGCTTCTTCCTCAATCTCCCATCATTTTTTTTTCTTTTCCATCTTTATAAATTCAAGAGCTTTCATTTTCGTATTCATCATTTTCGTTGTTTTTTGTTTTCAAATGTTTGTACATGTGTGTAAAAAAGTTTGCACATGCTTATTCAAAATTTTGTGCATGTCTGGTTAATCAAAAGTTTATACACGTGTATAGAAAAGTTTGAATATTCTTATTCAAAAGTTTGTGCATGTAAACACAAAAGTTTTCTTCTTCGTCTACGTTTTCATTTACATTTCCATCATATTTTTATTTTGGTTATTGAAAAATTTGTGCAGGTGAGTTCAAAAGTTTGTGCGCGTGCTTTAAAATATTTGTGTTTGGTATAAAATGAGTTCGCGCGCTTAAAGTGTGAGTAAGAAAATGGAGAGAGAATGTGACGGTTACTTTTTGTTATTTAATGTGCTGTAAATCCTATTTATTTAGTTTCATATTTGAAAATTTTGTGCATGTGTAAAAAAAAGTTTGTGCGTGTGTGTCCCTATAAACCATTGGTTGGCAACGTAGTTGAAAGCATTTAGGTTCTGCACTTAACATTACTCATAAATCTCTAAATTAAGGAAAAAATATGTCTGGCTTCAAATGATGTTGACCTTATCATGCCAGTTGCAATAATATTCCTCTAGTTTCTTACTCAATCAGTAGCTCCCACACACGAGTCTGCAAAATTGTTCTTATACAAAACATGGAGGGCCAACCCTACTGCACTCTTCTATTTACTCTCGCAGAGTTTCTCCCGTTCTTCATTACACCGTTCAAAATTTGTTCAGTATCTTGTTAAAATGCAAGTGCAAGTGTCTTAACCCATTGATGTAGCAATGAACATCAATGGAAATATTTCAGCTTCTCAGAACAGTTTTCAATATCAAACAATCTCAATACACCAAGTACAACACCACCTCAGAAATTTGGCATTAAGAAGTCCAAGCTCTGTGTAACTCTCTCCACTGCAGAAATTTTCATAGTTTCAAAGCGTTTCAAAGCGTGGAATAGACATAATATATTGACATGACAAAGCTAAGCTAAGTGATGTCTTGTTGGGACCATGGTCCGAGGGTAAGTCACACGTAATAAAGTTTGATTAATTGAGATATCAACGGGGAAAAAAGGCACTCGACCACTGCCATCATGTTGTACTCAAAACTACAACTTATGGCAAGCAGCAAAATAAGGTGGGATGAGCCCACCTTGCTATCACTTTTGCAGGAAAAATTCATAAACATGCCAAAAATTCAAGTTAAAACGCTCCCAAAAATTGCAAGCCTTCCAAACCTTACACCACTCAGCACACCTTTTGCAGCATAAAGCAGAAAAAGAAACCATATCGTGTCCAAAGGTAAAGCATAATTTTCAGGAGCGCAATGTATGTATCAGGCCATATGCCCAGCCTATGTCTGGCAATAAAAGAAAACACCATGGAACCAGAGGGAAGCCATTAACATCATCATCAGCAGCATATATAGTTAGTAAAAAGAAACACTGAAAGTTAATGTTATCAAGGGTAACCTCCTAATTACTGTAAGAGAAATAAAAAATGCAGGGTGCTTTATCCAACCAACCATCCATCAAGAATACATAGGGATGTGTTTTACCGCTAACAAATGCAGCAAATATAACACCATTAAACCAAAGAACACCTTATAGACCTTCAATTTTTTAATACAATCGAAGTACACTTCTTGTGATGGAATGTGCCTGGTTTGTCCTGCCCTTCCCTGGCCAATTTCTCCGGCTGCCCCGCATCGGCGTCAAGTAGAGCCGCAACATACCATTGTCTATGTTGTTGTTGTTAGGGGAGTACCTTGCACTCCTGTTCCTTTCCAATACAACCTCGTCCCTGGTCTTCTTCCCATACCCATTAACCTGAACATCACTCTTCCTCATAGTCCCCAATGGTCCGCCCCCAATGCTGTGCACATTCCTCCAACTCACACTGCTGTTGCTCCTCAACGCATTCCTATCGAATCCACCTCTAGCATCCCCATTCTGATCCCCTCTAAACTCCTGCCACGACTCAGACATCGAACGCTCCACCCCATTGCCGCCATTGCCTCTACCATACCTAGCCACCCCACCTCCTCGACGGTTAAGCAAGCTCCAAATGTTCCAGGCCTTGCTCCACCTGAACGACTTCTTAGACCCTTTCCGCTCGCCATTCATCCCAGCCGCTTCTCTAGACCCCAGTTCGAAGGTTTCGGAGCAGTCGTCCCTCAAAGAATTGGAGTTTGAATCCCTATCCCTCAAGTCCCTATCAGGGAAAACCGCCTTTTGTCCGTGCTGCAAGTAATCAACAGCGGCAGCAGCACCGGCAGCTGGAGTGACAGCACTCGCAGCAACGGATGTGAAGCCAGAAACCGGCTTCAACTCGTCCATCTCAGCCACAACGGCAGCAGCAGTCTTCCTAATTGAACTAGACCTATCAAGGCTCTTCCTCCTCCTAGAGGAAGAATCAGAGTAATACTCCTTCGTCTGCAAGGACCCGCCAGGAATTTTCGCCTCATTGTCATTCTCAGTGATAGAATTCATCATCATCACAGGCTCCTCGATGGGAATCTGAGCATCAGTCCTCATAACTTGATCAGGAGCATCCTCCACCACAGACAACATCGTCGGCATCCTAGGGAACGTCCTCCCGATTAGGTACCCGTCCCACGACGCCCTCGGCTCCTCAAACGAGTACCGGGGGTCGTCCAACGACACCCGGCCAGCATCCAGCGACATCCGCCCGATGTCCAGCGAGAATCGCGGATCAGTGTCGCAGGACCGCCTGCCGAACCCATAGTCAGCAATCTCCGACTGCGTATCGCGGAATTGACGGCCTATGGGCTTCTCCACGGGCAGCAGAGTCGAACAGGACCCTGGCAAAACGGCGCCGTTACGGCAGCGCTGCTTCTTCAGCTTCTGCTTCTGCCTCCACTTCTGAAGCTTCTTGCTGAAGACAGAAGCGGCGAACCAGAAGCTTCCGCGGCCAGAGCTCTTCTTAGCATGCGAGTCGAGATCGATGTGCTCCTTCATCGGCTTCAGAAATTCCTCTTCTCTATCGCCCCCAATTAAAACAATCTCTGGTTCTGGCGGTTCTTCTACAATCTCCGAAGCTCTCTCTTCAATTGCGTTGTTAGTAACGGCCACACTGGGAGGTTCCTCAAGAACCCTAATTTCGTCGCCGTCTTCTTCCTCCTCCTCTTCCACTTCTACTTCTTCTTCTTCTTCCTCAAATTCCTCCTCCAGAACAGAAACGTTTTCTCGCTCTTCTTCTTCTGCTTCGTTGACGGGTCCCTGTGCGACGGAAGAGGGACCTATGTCACTGGTTCCGACCTCGAGGGACCCCTCCTTCTTCGGGATTTTGCGGTCGTCGTCCTGGTTGAAGAGGGAGAAGAGCGTGCTCCGAACCCTAACGTCGCAGGACTTTCTCTGAGGCTCGAACGCGCCGGAGAAGCCATCGTTGTTCTTCGAGGCGGAGAAGGACTTCGTTCGGCGTAGCTCCGGGAAGAATGAGGACGACGAGGAAGTCGGCGGCGGGCGGTTTCCACGGCCGCCGGAAGCAGAGGGGCGGAAGATGGCCTTAAGCGCAGCGGCAGCAGTGGAGGAGGAAGTGGACTTGCGGGCGCCGGAGGAAGAGCACGCGGCGTTGGGATCGAGGACGGCGAGGCGTTCGCATAGGCATGAGGGGCAGAACCCGGTGAACTGCTCCTGCGGGTGGCGGTCGCAGGAGGTGGAGGGGCGGTGGGGCTGCAGCAATGGCGGCAGTTGCTGCTGGTGGAGAGGCGGCGGAGGGAGCGGTGGCGGAAAAAATGGCTGCGGTTGTTGTTGTTGTTGTGGGTTGGGTTGGGTTGTGGGATTCATAACCGGAAATGGTGGTGTGTGAGGATGGTTAAGAATGTGGTCATGTTACGGTGGGGAGATGAAACGAAAAGAGAGTGAGAAGCAGAGAAAGGAGAGTGTGAATGTGTGTGCTTCGTCTCTGTCTCTCTGTGACAGGGAAAGGAAGAAAGTGTGAGAGAGAGAGAGAGAGAGAGAGAGAGAGAGAGAGCGCACTGTTTGGTTCCCAACGGACACAGAGAAAGCGAGGAGAGAGATTTGTGTTTTTGTGATATCGTAAAGGAAAGAGGATAGTTGTAGATCAAAAATATAAAAAGAAAAGAAAGTATATTTATTTGTCTCTTTTTTTTATTCAGTATTTCTTTGCTTTTTGAACTTTGAGTATATTTAATTCTTTTATCATCACATATTATTAAAATATCTTTTGATTAAAAATCTAATGTATCAATATTTAAAGAACTAGTAACTTGATAGTATCAATAAGGAATAGTATTTATCTACCAAAACATAAAAGGTATATTATTTTTAAACTTCTTACACTAAATTGTGCTAGCGGTATTAAAATAAAAATAAATACCAATAAATGTGTATTCAGTTGATGACTTATAAAGAAAAAAAAAACTAAACTGACGCTTAAAAAAGTAATTGTTGACAACACTTGTAGTACATTTATTAATTTTAGCAAATGGGGGTGTTATTAAGCTAGATTTAGATCTTTTAAAGTGAGATACTTCACTTTAAAGAGTAAAGTGATGAATCTCATTATTCAATCATTAAAGTGAAAGTAAGACTTATTGTTAATTTAATGATTTAAGGATCTATTTGTTACATCGTATAAGATCCCATAATATTAATTAATATTACAAAATTAGTTTTTATCATATGTTTGGGACAACATATGATAGTGTAATCTTATACGGTCTTATTCATTTTATCCTATGATTGTCTTATTGACTTATCATGTTTCTAAATGCCTGATTAGACTTGATAGTATTATTTTTTTTTACTCAATCTTAAAATATTTCTTACTTATTCCCTCATTTCCTTTTCATCATCGTATAATCATCAATCATGAGAGGTTATACTTCACAAAATATTTATTTTCTATTTTATGTTTCAATATTAATTATCAAATATTAAATAGAATAAAGTTATATAATTATACGTGGCGCACCAAATACATGATAATATATAAATTTATATAATATTTTTTATACTATATTATCATGTCTAATACTATCATATATTATCTAATAAAGTATACCAAACAAGGCCTAAGGGTGAAATCCCTCAATTTACCCTCTAAAGTGAGGGATTTTATTTTAGAGAACCCTTACTCTCTTAAGGGACACCTGAAAAATAAAAATTGCTCAAATAATTAATACATTAAACCTAAAGTGGGATGTTTTCTTAATTTTAATACAATTTATTGGATTTAAGACTTAGTAATTTTATTTTTCCAATAAAGTCATATTACTTTGAATTCCTTTACAAGTGTCTTCAAAATACTTGTTAGTTAAACCCAATTTTTAAATTTTTTCAATAATTTTTTTAATGTTCGTGTATAACTCAAAGTAGATAACTATTAAAAATCTCAAGGAGAATATAAATAGAGTGTAATGTCATATTATATAATTAAATGTATGTCAATGTTAATAATTATTATCATTTATTGATGTATTAAATAGCATTATATGTTTGTTACTAGTACTTTATATCCTTCTGTTACCATTTATTGATTTTTTGAATTACATAGTATTTGATTTTGATGCACAATGAGTAATGAAAATGTTTTATCATTTAATCATGTGTAAATTACTCGCAAGACATTTTTTTAGTAATGTAGGTAAAAAAACAACCAAATTTACTGTTATTTATGTAAGCTTCTTTTTTTTTTTTTTTTTAACTAAGATGTTCGTTAATGATAAATGAATTTACATGAATAGCTACAGGAGTCTAAGAAAGCAAGACCAAAAGACTAATAAGGCAAACAAGTCAAACGGACATAAACAGGGATCTCTCAATGGGTAATAAACTTAAATAATAAATTAAAAAAAATGATGAGAAGGGAAATAATTATTCTTGATGGATAGTTGTTGAAGATTCAGTTGTTGGGCGATACCATTAGCATCATTATTAGAAAATTGTTGAATAGCAATCGTCAAATCGATCACTAATAGCTCAAAATTGGTCACTAAATAAAATAGCGATCGATTTTGTGACTGAAATGGTGAGTCGTTTATTTGAGGGTTGCTAATTATTTAGCGACCGAAAATAAGGTCACTAAAATTGGCGACTGATTTTGCGAGTGACCTTGAGACCAGTTTTGGTTTGCAATTTATTGATTTTTAGTGACTGAAAATACGGTCACTAAAATTAGCGACCAATTTTGTGACTGACCTTGAGACCAATTTCGGTTTGCAATTTGTTTCCTTTTAGTGACCAAAAATGCGGTCGCCATGATTGTTTAACTCTCGAGTTTACGATTTTACCATACAAAACGAGTTAACACTTATGTAAACTCTTTTTTAGTAAACTTATACGAGTTTAAGTAAACTCTCGATTCTACTAGTGAGTTTACGAGTTAAAACCTACCTGCGAGTTTGCGAGTTTACCTCAAAATGTACAAATTTTGTAACTTTGTTAGATACTTACCTAACTTTATTTATATTAGATAATATATATTGAGTTTATTTAGTTAATTTCATATATTTGTCATAATTGAGCTATGTTTTATTAAACTATAAAATAATACAGATACAGAATAAAGTATTACATAACCACTAAGTGTTATGCATTAAGGTATATTTTATAATATTTCTTTCATTAATTTAATTTAAAGTTAACATTATTCAATTTCAATTATAAATACAATATTTAAGCAAGTTTAGTTCCTAATTATATTGCTTATAACATATTTTTTTTACGTATGTAAATTCATACAAGATTACGATTCGAGTTTGCTGAGACTTTACGAATTTACTTAAACTCTCGAGTTTGACAACTTTGGCGGTCACTACTTGTGATCGATATTATGTCACTACTTTAGTGATGAAATCTTTTATGCACCAGTCTCTATTTCAGTCGCTATTTTGTGACCGAATTTTAATTTCTATTGCTGCCTTTAAACCATTTACTAAAGCAATCACAAGCTTTGTTATGAGATTACTTCCTACTTCCCGTTTCACAATTTCTATATCTCATTCTTAAACACATGATATATGCATCAAACTAATACTATAATTTAAAATTTTCACAATATTACATTCAAACGCAATCTTATATGCATTAATTAATTCAAAAGATCATATTTTACCCCCAGAGAGAAAAATTTATGTGTCATTGGAATGACCAGGCTAGGACATTCGAATGACACAGCTTAGTCATTCAAATAACATGAAAATTTGGATCTCGGGAGGTGAAAAATGCTAAGTCATTCGAATGTCCTAGCCTGGTCATTCCAATGACACATAAATTTTGCTCTCTGGGGGTAAAATTTGTTGTGTCATTCGAATGACTCACCTTGGTCATTCGAATGAATTAGCTGTTTTGCCCTGAATGAGTAAAATTCATGGTTATTCGAATGACTATTAGTCATTCGAAGGACCATGCATGAAACTCATTCACAGCATTGTTTCACTCCTGTTTTCTCTCTAAAAATCAAATTTTTACTTTCCATATGTTCCAATCAATACAATTATATTATCCTAACCTCAAAACTACTAAAAATGGTCCTTACATCGTACTATTTTTAGTAGTTTTGAGGGAGACAAAACGAGACACGAAACAGCAAAGCCAGCGCCCTGTAGCACATTGGACGTTCTGCAGCAGCGCGGTGTGGGGCGCGCTCACCGCGCTGCAGCAGCGCGATGTGGGGCGCGCTGCAGCAGCGCGGTGTGGGGCACGCTGCAACGTCCTTGGAGCGCTACAATACGTCAGAAAATTAGTCTCACATCGTTTGTAGCGATAGAATGGGATCTCCTCCTCCCTCTATATATAAAGGTTTCCTGTGAGTGTTAAGACTTGCTAATTCACTCTAGAGCTTGAGAGGTCACACTTTTGTAAGACTTTTCATTCCTGTCACCATTTTATTTCTTTTCTCCCTCTCGTTTTCAATTCATGGGGAAGCATTGCCTCCACGTAGGGTGTCAGGAGCTTCCAGCTTAGTGCTCTTTAGCGGTTAGTCATGCTAAGGTGGTTATCTTCACGATCTATTTTAGACCATGTATTTATTTTTAAAGTTTTATTTATTTTATCATTGTTTTATTTATGCATGTTTTATAAAATCTGAGGAGGTGAAATTTATTATTTTTATGTATTTATAAATTCAGTTATTTTTTATTTAATTAGTTATTTTATTATGATTATTTATTTAGACTCCTTTTTATTTCTGAAGTAAATATTTATGAAACTATTTTGGAACCACATGGGACAACATATTTTTTACTACATTAAATATATTCATGATGAGTGTATATGATTAGTATCAAATAAAAGATTATGGTGAAGGAAAGATTATTGTGTGAGAAGACTTATGTTAAGGAAAGGTTCTGGTTAAGGACAAGATTTGGTACTTAAGAAGCCTATTATGATGCACCTCTCTTACCTGGGAACCTCCCTAAGCATGGGATCTTTTATTTTTTCAAGATAAAACACTTAAAGCTATTCAGTCATGTTATGCTAAAGGATTATGTTATCATGTTATGTATTTAAAATTGTTTTCATGGGAGGATATCTACGATAGAACTGTAAGTCAGCGATAGCCTACGTTGACCCGGGTATAGTAAAATAGAATAGGATTCATGTAGATTAGGGGCAAGACTGTAAAAACCAGACATGGCAACCCATGATGTCCAGTGTCATGTATTATGTATCATGTCATGTAGATTAGGGCAAGACCGTAAAGCCCGAACATTTCAGGAACAACTAAACCGTAATGCTTGAAATGTCTATCTAGAGCACTCCCCAACTGATTTATGTTTTCAAATATTTTATGTATTATTAGTTATTATTATGGAAATTTTTTATGCTTGTTATATATTATATATTGTATCTGCATGTCATGTGTTTTCGAAGTGTCCCACATTGCATATGCATGTCCATATTTTAAAACGTCTCGTAGGTGCTGTGGGTGATCGCTCGCTCATTGATGCTCTCCCCAGAGTTCTCACTCCTCAACATCCCCCTCTAGTTGGAGGTTAAGATGTAGAGCAGTAGTGCGTGGAGAACATAGTCAGTTGCAACGACATAAGGATTCTTGAGTCAGTAGTCACTTTGAGATGAATCTATCCATAGGATTTGTTAGACTTTATTTTAAATTTGTAATTGAGTCAGTATCTAGAGTGCTCTAATTGTATACAGACAGGATCTTCAGACTGGTCACCTATTTTACATGTATATTTGTATGTATTGTAAAGAGTTTGTGTATTCAAAAAAAAAAAAGTTTCAATTTGTTTGTAATTGAAGGTAAAATGTATGTTTCTATGAAAAAGCGTTCCTAAGGTACTTTTATAAGGGAACTAGTCAATTTGCATGTCAGTAATGATTTTCGGGTCATTACACGTCCGATTGTAGACCGAGGTGGTTTGAGCCTCTCCTTGTCCTAATGCCTCGGGATCGCCTCATTGGACTTTGCAGGTACACTACTAAAAGTAAAAAAAATAAAAAAAATCCATCATTTTTAAGTTAAAATTATTATTATAATATAATAGACGCTTTAGACTAAAATTTATTTTGAATGATATAAACTTATGGAATAATAAAATCATATAAATTTTATTTGACATATTAATATTTTTCTTTCTATTAAGTCATTTATTTAAAGTTGAAAAGACATCAAAATATTGCTAAGAAAGTAAATCAAAACTGTGCCACATAATTATTAAATTTCAAATATTAGTCTTCTTATTTATTTTAATTAATAATAAATATATATTATGTTGACCATTCAAATAATAATTAGTTTTAAAGTTCAAAATAATTAATCCCTAAAAACTTCTGTCTTCTTATCAGTTGTAAAATAAATATATTATACCCTTATTTGTATTGATTTATTTTGTGTTAAATAAATTTTAATTATATATTTTATTTAAATAATTTGATAAATTATTTTTAAAATATAAAAATTTAATTATATATTAAATATTCATTTATTATATAAATATATAATTTATTACGAAATATTTAACGCATATAAACAATACAATACAATAGTATGTACCAAAAAACTACAATACAATAGTTCACATTTAGTCAACGTTTAGTTTATTTAAATGATTCAGCGTTTAGCCTACCGCTTAAGTTATCTTCAGCCTGATTCTCTTTGCTCTTCTTTTTCTTTTCATGGGGATGCTACCGATTTTCAAAGATTCCGGTCGAGAGAAAAAGCAAAAGTTGGTCACGCCATCACAATTTACATTTTGAGAGAGGGAGAAAAAAGGAAAAGGCCTACTTCTGCCCCGCTTTCATCCTTTCTCACATTTCGCTTTCTTTCTCTCTCTTTATCTTTTTTTTTATTTCTTTTATTTATTTTTTCCCCCTGTCTTTCATTGTTCCTTTCCTTTTTTTCTCTTTCCTGTTGCATGTTCCTTTTTGTTTTTCGGCTATCTTTTTCTCCAAACAGCTCCAAATTTTCCCACTCACCTGGCTAATGCTTCGTAAGCAAACAAACCGTACTTCCATATAGAGGCATAAAACAACGAGCAAGTATGACAAAAGCCCAGCCCCACCTCTTAAACCTAACAGTTTCAAGAGTTTAATGGAAATTAAAATTCAGAAATTTATCCTCCACGAAAGGAAAAAATAAAACTTAAATACACTTTTAAGGTATATTCATGTCGACCATTCAAGAAACCACGAGTGAGAATCATGTTGTATTTGGCAACTTGCATGGACCCTATAAAAGGTTTATGAAAATAAAGTTTATGCAAATATTATTAATCAAGTTAAATATATTAATTTGATAATTAAACTTAGGCTACGTTCCGTTGCTAATACATGACATAAATATAGGAACGTGGACACAAAATTCTGTTTGATTATGAAGACATGTACAAAAAGTTGTATCTCATGACATAAAATAATGTACTTTTTGTACCTCTATTTTATTAGGACACAAGAACAATGACAAAGATATAATTTTAATGAAATTATGAATGAGTTAGAAAGAGACTCAAATGATATTTTAAATCATTTGTCATGTTTTTATGTCTTGTCACCACAAAACAAAACATGATATAGATACAATAAATTATGTATTGTATATCATCAACAGAATACAAGACTGATTTCTAAGACTGATTTCTAGTCCTGTATTTTATGTCTCTGTATTTTAGTTATGTTTCGTAAACTAAACGCAACCTTACAGATATGATAAGACTCCTCATTATCCAATACTAGTCCCCTCAGTTTAGTCAGCCCTAATCTTTGTTTTTCTCTCGTCTCACTTCTTTTCTCCTAATCTCTTTTTTGTGAGTATTTCTAAAGGATTGTCATCTTTCTCTTTTGGTGGTAGCGCTACTGATTTTTCTTTTTCATTGTTATTTAGATTTTTATTCAATAAAAGGCTCAAATCTATTAGATTTGAACATGATATTCTCTTTGTATTCTTGTTCTCTTTTGTGGCATTTTTGTTCCCCATTGTCATGTTTATTTTATAGTCTTATAGACGACGAAAATATTTAGATTTATTATGAAAAGAGGCATAACACATTTCGTGTTGGTCTCCGATCTAAAAGATGTTCAAGCATTGATAGTCTTCATATAAAGAACAGAGTTACACATATTCCGTTAATTCAGAATGTATAATGTCTTTGTATCTTGTTAATATTAGATGTGATATNTAGACTTCTCATTCAATGACATTATTTTCTTTTTCGTATAAAAGAAAAAAAATAGTTCCCCGGTTTGCTAGCCGGTCTAATCCATCGGCCAAAAAGGATAAAAGTTTTAAATTATGAGATTGCCATTTTTGTTTTAGTAACAAAAAATATAAATTGGCCTTTAAGATTAATTTGAATAAGCAAACTTTCTCCTCTTTGAATTAGTCTTATCAGATTTTGATTGAAAAATGGTTATCACGTTAACATTAGATTGGACAGACCAAGCCACTAAATTCAATCTAAATTCTTTTTTTTTTTTTTGGTTTACTAATCTAAATTCCGTTAGTAATGTAGTATATGGGAATCTCTCAGTTATGGTGTATATATTAAGGGCATTAAAGTAAAATCATAATAAGACGACCAAGAATGAACAATCTAAAACAGAGTAAACTCTCATAAAGAAGTCAATAGCCGAACATCTCAGTTGACTTGGAGTTGAGATGATTCTAGTCTGCCACAAATAAGAAAGTGAAATATAGCTGACCAAAAACCACGGAGATCTCTACCAAAACTCCCCTTGTAGACAATGGGAGGACGATGAATACAAGATGCAAGCTGAAACAAGGGATGGAGCCTATAAATTAGTCGATGAATGGAGTCAGCCCAAATTCTATCTTGAGGAATTTCTTGATATACAATGAAAGGATTGACCCTTCAAAAGTTAGTGAAGCCTACGAAGAATTCAAACATCAAGAGGCAACCAAAAACAAAAGGGACGAAGTCACCAACAATGTACGATCGTTATTTGAGAACATGCTTAACTTCTTAGATGAAATAACCCCCCACATCACGGAATACAAGGGAAATGGAAAAGTGGAGTTCTCAGAAGCAATCTTCAAACGTCAGAAAGGACATATGGCAAGCATGCAAGGGGTCACCATAGGCTATAAATAGAACGCCCATAACCAAATTAGGCAGGAATTTTTTCACTTGGAAAAACTTAGAGTCTCTACATGTCCCAGCGACAAAGAGCAGTAAGGAATTCCAAGTAGATTTCTCATTTCCTTGTTCTTTTCATTTTCTTTCCTTTCTTTTATTTTGTTCGTCTTTTCTTTACTTCGTAATTTCTTTCATTAGTTGTTTAAAGTTCACTGTATTGTACTTCCATTCTGATCATTGTATCAAACTTCTATTTATCCCATTATAGCAAATTGTTTTTGAATCCACATCTTTGCTAAAAGAACCCAAACCTTTGTCTACACATTTATTTGATTTACGTGGTGAAGGGTTCACTGAATCAAAATCCATGTATAACAAATTGGCACGCCTGGTGGGACCCTTTTTGTAAAGATTTAATTCAAGAACTTTTTGTCCTATTTGTTTATGCGCTTGTGGAGTGGTACTGTACTATCACACATGTCTTCTTCCGCATAGATTAGCATGAGTGAGAGGAAACCAATTCTGTACACCCTTTTTTGCCCATGTTAACAAAACTTGTGTTGACATAAGTTGGGCCTAGGAAAGACAGAAACATTCCACCAACACCAAACACTAGCAACGTGTCTAGTGGTTCGGTCCCCTCATATGGGTTACCTCCACGGTATAACCCTTTGGGTTATGTGTCCCCATTGGTAACCCAAGGGTCGGGAATGCAAATGTATTTGTACCAGTATCAAAACCCATTATATATAGCAGTGGTGGCAACTAGTTTGACAAATGCAATATATGGTTGATACATTGTGCGTAACATGTCAACAATCCTAAGTGTGACATTAGGCCACAAGGAATGGCCTTTCTATCCTGAAATGTTGAGGATAATGCCCAATAACTCACCCTTAAACACGGTCGAGTCGTTGGCTACTCAAAGGCAACAAGCCTTAGAAAATTACCATACATGGTGACTCACCAAATGGCTACGGTCATAAACCCAATGGTGCGTGACAATAACCATAGAATAGAATTCCTTACAAGGCAAATTAATAGAATCGCCTCAATGATGACAATTAATGATCCTACAAATCGTTCTGGTCGAATACAACCCACTGAAGAAGAAGTCTACCCTAATGAAGTCCACATAGTAGGACAACAACAGAACCTAGACGAGGTAGTTGAGAGGGTGAGACAAAATAACCTACGGGAGCAGCAGAATTCACCTAAATGGTCGAACGAATCCTAAATCATTTTGGTTTTAATGTGGGATATTTCAACCAACAACTTTTTGAGTCAGCTTTTCTTGAGTATGTGTACCAAATAGAAATGCCTAGAGGGTATAAGGCCTCCAAGGCGATCACTAAATTATCGGGAGAGAATGGTGATTCGACCATTAAATACATAGCTAGGTATACCCTAGAGATTGGAAAGGTAGCCACTAATGAGTATCTCAAGATGAGATATTTTCCTTCATCCCTAACAAGTAAAACTTTTACTTGGTTCTCAAATCTTCATCCTAACTCGATCCACACTTAGATCCAATTAGAGCAAAGTTTTCATAAACAGTTTTTTAGAGGCGAGGCAAAAGTCACCTTAACCGACCTTTTTAGAGTAAGGAGAGGGAGTAATGAGTTTATAGATGACTATTTGGCCCGCTTTAGGGCATTGAGAAACCAATGCTTTGCACCCATCCCTAAATCTGAAATGGTTAAGATGGTTATTGGAGGCTTGGACTTATACCTTAGGGAAAGGTTAGTAAATCAACATGTAGTCAACCTCCCAACCTTGGTCGAAAAGGTTAGGCAAATAGAATTTTTAAAGTATGAGAGGGAAAGGGTCAAAAAAGCCAAGGTCAAGAGACCATTTAAGAAAGGAATTGCTTACATCGATAGTGAAACTATCGACCAAGAGGTTATAGAGGACGAATTGGGAGATAGGGAAGTGTTGTCCGTTGAGCTTAAGCTTGGGTCACCATATGTGTACAGCGCATTGCGACCCAATAAAGGAAAGGATAAAATAAATTCTACCCAATCTCGTAATAAAATGTATTCTTTTGATATTATAAAAGTCAATCAGCTATTTGATATTTTATTTAAAGACGAGTTGATAATCCTTCTCGAAGATGTAAAGATGCCCTCGGTGGAAGAATTAAAGGGTCGTCGATTCTGTAAGCATCATTTGTCTTACAGTCAGTCGACAAACAATTGTGTTCATTTCAGGGATCTTATAAAAATGGGAAACAACAAAGACAAATTGAAGTTTGGTGATAAAACAAGAATGATGGTCGACAACGACCCTTTTGACATGAATTCTTCCTTCCTTGAATTTGCAACATTACTTTTAAACATGATCGGAATCGGTGGTCATGAAATGACTGAAGACAACTACGAGGAAGATCAGAAGCTTAGTCAGTTTGAGAAAGAGGAGAAGATCATATACCCTCAAGCCGGCGAAGGTTTAGTCGACTTCCTATTGAGACAAAAGGAAGAAGATGTCGATGTAGCACTATGCCCCAGATACAGTGTTGTGTTTGAGAGGGTTGCTACTAAAGAATATGAGAAAGGCCGAAGAGATGAGAGGCTCAAGAAAATAAACTTGAAGAGTTTAACGGAAGCCAAACTCATATGCCATGAGTTTCACCTGACCACCCATAAGATGGAGAATGTTGTGGAGGTCGATGGAGTACTTGAAGGGACGATCGCTAGGATATGGGTTCCCCAAACTTGAGTAGTTAACAACACATGGGTTCAGAGTTTGAGGCCCCCCACAACTTACTTGCACAGAGGTAGGTGGAATAAATGAAACAGAAATCAAAGGAGTTATAGACAGCAGGAGTCAAACGTGTGGAAGTGGCCACTGGGAGAACGAGAAAGGAAGCATGCGACGAAGTCACAATTGAGGACGACTACGCCACAGAAGGTTATGGCAGAGACGACTATGTAAAGAAATCTGGACACAGTCGAAGGGAGTGCAAGAGTTTTAGGAGCGTCATCTAGTAAGGTGAGTCTTAGAGCCACTTTCGAACCATTCATTCCTGCAAGCCTGTACAGATAGGCTCGAAAGAGCCATAATAAAGGTATTAAAGGCGCGGCTAAGAGAGGAGACAATCAGTCTTCCTCAAATAGTGGTAAAGGGACAATTGGACACGAGAACATCATCCCTAATTATGAAGAAAACACGCTCATGGCAGAAGATTTCAATACGGATTTTATGGAGGGGCTCAGAGACACCTATGGGGATAATTTTGTTCGAGTTATATCCTTCCTCCTGGCTAAATTTGGGGAGACTCAAACTCTCGACTACTTCCCTAAAGATTGCTTCAAATCATTTCCGGGATGCTCTTGAGCACGAGATGTTCTTGAGCATAAGTCATTGTTCAACGACTGGAATTACCATTCTCATCAAATAAGGGCAAGGGGTCGGACCTTAGACTCGACCAGGAGTTAGACCTTCACTCTCTAGCAGGCCCTTGGATGCTACCAGAAGTGGTCTCATTCTTTCTTTTCTCATCATAAACACAGTTCAATATCTCATAATACGTCAACATATAATCATATATCATTCTTTCTTGATCAATACAGACACCATTCAATATCTTAGAAAGCATCAACACAGATCCATAAGCATAAACTCTTATTTTCTAACATAACATAATCACATAATTTCATCATTCAGAGCATAGTACCATCACATATATAGGATCATACATCCTTCATCACATATCTTTCTCTCACACAAGGTAGGTGATCTAGTGCCTTTCTAAAGATGTCTGTTTTCTGTCAGTATTTAGTTATCAAAAACCAGAAAGTTCCAAGACCTCATCCCAAGGTTTTTGACAGCTCTAAGATCATTTTTCACACTTAGAAATTCTGATTCTAACCCCAAAATCACAAAATGACTATTTTACCCTTTTTCTGCAAAATGTTGTTTTTCACCTCAGAAAACCCTGTTTTCTTTGGAATTTTAGTTTTCAAAAACCCGAAGGGCTGAAGACTTGGCCTTAAGGTTTTTGATAGTTCTAATCCCATATTTTCTGAAAATCATCCCAGTTTTTCAGATCCTAATTTTGAAATTCTCATTTTGCCCTTGTTTACCCGAAACGTCGTTTCTGTCTGTTTTGCTGAGGAATTCATCGGGGACTCCAAAAATCACAAAACTTAACATCCCGCTCAATTTTTCATGTAGATTTCAAAAATAAAATTATTTTTTCGTGATAAAATTCCCAGCACACAGTTCCAGTTCAAAACGTGTCATGCTCTTATTTTAAGCTTAGGTCTATCTAAATTCTTACAGAGTTACAGATAACACCAGCAGTTTCCAGACAAATCTCAACAACATATATACAGTCATAGTAACATATAAAACATCCTAAAATCATACATCATCTAGCATAAAATCACATAAACAGTGGAGAGGTCGGTTTACCCACTTGTACAGTTACTGCAAATGGTTCCGAGGATCTACGTGGAATCCTAGCTTGCTCTGATGCTCCAAGCTCTTCCTATGGTAGGTATATGAAAGTTTTATTTAGGGAGACTAAGATAAATTCTTATGGACAAGATTAGGTAAAATAGGACTAGGCTTTGTATAGTGGAGTTTCTATGTTAGAAATTTGACAGATTAACGACTGAGTGCAAATGGACAGAGTTTTGGCAAGGTTTCTTCTATGGAATTCTTTGAAGCATGCATGGGGTATTTATAGGCAAGGAGCACAAAATTTTCTTCCAATAATGCCCTTGGGACAATTTTCAATTTTGCCCTTTTGATGACATAAGCCATGATGTCACATGGTGAGTCATTAGCCTAATCACCATGCTTAGTCATCTAAGCATGATTAGATTTGAATCTTGACTTGTAAAGTGGAGCAATTATGGCTGTGTATTTTGGTTGTCTCTTGGCCGAATTTGTGGCCAAGAATTTTTGGCCAAATACTGATCAATTTTGATCAGGTTTGGTCGTTACTGATTCAAATACTTCACATACGGGTTTCCTAAAAATATTTCGATCACATCCTTCTGATCTACTAATTTTTATAGTAAGGGAATTGGGTATATCTAGGGTTTGTGAATTTATCTCTATAAGAGTACGTTTTATAGACACCTCAGAGATACTATTGCACTCTGATGACGAAAAGGATTTATTCCAATGTCTGCAAAATTTTATGGAACTGAGCAGAATTTCTTCCATAGAAATTTTTAACCTAAGAGCTCATGTTTCTAAAGGTTTAACTTACAGCGAGAGTTTATACACATTTATCTTACTAGATTTTCACTAAGGAGAAAGCGGGATGTTACAATGTCTACGCCCCCTTTGATTTCACTCAACATTCCATCAATCTTTCCTTGTGCTAGCCGAGTCGACTCCAACATCTTCGTCGCCATCCAAAGAGATCGATGCGCCTTCTTCTTACCCTCCTCCAAGTGATCGAGCTCAAAGAAAAGAGTAGGAATCTGATCAAACATCTTTTGAGCGAAGTCTTGAAGAGAGCTTAAGAGCGACGAGACCTCATTAGGGGTCAGGAGGTCATGGAGTAAAGAAAGAACCTCCAACTCTTCTAGTTTATAATTACTCTCCTTGCCAAATTCTTCTAGAGGTCAGTTGAGGATGCCAAGTAGAAACTATAGTTCAAAACACAGAAGCTCAACCGGAGGAGGAGATAAGATATTTGTTGGACCGACCTCAGAGTGATCTTCAGTCAGAATGATAGAGGCAACAAGGGACTTGACGAGGACATCAGTAGTAGCTACTGACGGGGTCACACTCCCTGATTTGAGCTCCGCGAATTTTGTGAAGAAACTCCAGTCCAGAGATGCAGAGGCATCTACTTCCTTGCCATCATCTAAGCCCTCCAAAGACTTTTTCTAAGCTACTGTGTTTGGATTGGATACTGGGAGTGATAAGTGCCTAATTTACGCAATTTTGACCGTTTAAAATGGCACTTATTTGTTTATGTTTTAAAGAATTATCTAATGAATTCCCCATTTTTGTAGGTTTGTAATATATTTTGAAGATGGATGCAAGCAGCTTAATTGAAGAATAATCCCATAAGGAATGAAGAAAAAGGGCGAAATTGGAAAAGAGCTTAAAAGAGGAACCAGGCTTGAAGACCGCTCAACGGTGACTAAGCTTCGCTCAGCGCATAAGAGACAAACATCGCTCAGCGGAAGTACCCTGGCCGCTGAGCGATTGTACCTTCGAGCCACTTGCAGCCGGCACATTTGATGAGTCAGGCTGGCGCCAGCTAGATTGCGGCGCCGCCCCTGCAAAAGCTGTCGGTGCATTTATGAAGCCGCGTATAATGATTGCAGCGCTCAGCGATATAGCGCCGCCGCTCAGCGATAAAGAGTTAAGCGCTCAGCGATGATACCAAAATCGCTGAGCGAAGGACCCCAGATTTTGCCTATAAATAAGAGGGCCGAGGCACTCATTTGGATCATCTCATCCCATCCCACATACACCCTTCTTCCACCAAAAACTTCATTCTTCCTTTGTAGTTTAGTTTAGGTTAGGTTAGGAACAAAGAGGAGGCTTGTGAAGGAGCCGGGAGATCGAAGAAGCTTGGCGAACCGCTGTCATGACGGCGTGATAACGTGTCATGATAAGCGTCTAAACCTTGCCTCTGAGATTCTCTTGTAAGATGGATTCCTAATCCTCTTTTTGTTGGGATTTTGGTCATTATTGTAGTATGATTGTATCCATGTACTATTACATATGAATCTATCAGTTTTCTTATGATTTTCTTGAATGGTTTTACACTTAATGCTAGTCTTTGCTTAGTGTTTTGATTCTTGATTTGGGACTTAGTTGTATGAACGACAGTTATACTAATTAAGTCATCACCAAGTTAAGATCAAAATCATTATGCTTAACTAGATTCTAGGCTTGAACGTTGTAAACGAAAGTTACAATCATTAGAGTCGGAACTAAACCATTTCATCTAATCTTGTTGTCGTAACTGGAATAAAGGTTAGCCGTTTTAACATCTGGTTTAATGCTGGCGTACTTTGTTAAGCTTGTGTGCGAAAGTGACAATTTAACAAAGGAAACCTATGATCTTGTCATGCGCGAAAGTGATGACAAGTTAAGAACTGGTGGCGGGCAATCAAATGATAATTCTATGTAATGAGTAAATGGATACATGAGACTATAATATGATTAAAATTTCCAACAAGCTCCGGAACTACCTCTGATTTGTTGCCTATTTACCTTTTATGTTGTTTATTTATTTATTTAACTATTAAAACAATCTATCAAATCCTTCACTTCATTGTTTAATTAACTAAACTCAAGAACAATATTTTTGCAACTCTCTGTGGATTCGACTATACCCGACTATACTGCAATTGGATCCCTTGTGGATCTGAAAGCCGTAAAGTAGGTATATATTTAATTTGAATGACAAAAGCGCAGACAAGCTTTCTACGAGCTTGGCATAATTGTGACAAAACCTAGGCTGTGTCAAGATTGGAGAAAGTGGTTAAAAAGGCTTTCATTAGAGTGATTGGGGCATTGGTCGCCCAGAGTCTTTAGCGATATAATCCTCACATCCTATAGGGTACGGAGACAGAATCGTAACAGTGGTGGTTGGTGCCTTACAAGGACGACGAGTGAGTTGGGAGATAGGCTCATCACCCTCTTTATCACTGCTTTGGTTGCCTCTCAGCCTAGGCGATTCAACAGAGGCCTTCTCCTGAGGGTTTTCATGAACTTTTTCCCTCTCGGAGTCAGGCGGCGGCATTAGCATGGCGGTCGATGGATCCTACAAATATTAACACAAGTTAATAACCCATATGAAAAATAGTAACAAAGCGAGACCAATTTAAGAACGAGGACAACGTCCTCTAGAACAAGAAATGTCTTGTTGGGTCATAAACTCTTTAAGGGAAGTAACCATGATAGGAGGAGATGATATGGTAGTGGTCGACTAGAACGACAAGGACACTTATTAGTTTCAACTTAGAGGAAATAAACATTTTAAATAAAAGGCAATACCTTTGTTGGGGCGACCACTGAGGAAGGTTTGGAAGAGACGATGATGACCTCCCTACTCTTGGCCGAGTCTTCTTCTCCACAGCATCTGCGGGACACTTCTTATTCTTGGTCAAATCATCATCATCTGACCAATCTTCTTGGTGCTTCTTGGGGTCGTTCGCTACACCCTCAATCTTGATTGATAGAGTAACTGCAACAGAAAGGAGATAAGTTAGAGCATATGATTAAGTGGAAAATAAAGATTGGAAGAAGATTACCTAAAAAAGGGGCTCAAATGACCAGAGTAGGGAACCCACTCACATCTATGATCCTACTCACATTGACACTTGATGTTTAATAGGATCAAAACTAAAAGGTAAGTCGTATGTCTTCTTTTAGTTGGGGAAAGGGCGCTCACTCCAAAAGGAGCTTTTGGGAAAAGTGGAAAATTGAAAGGTTTCATGAAAGAATCAAAGTTTGCAAAAGGATTTCTCGTTTTTGCTTGCTTGACACTTTTAAGACACTAACCAAATGTGCGTGTTTTTTCTCTTTGAAAGTATCTAATATATGGTCGACCATATTTTCCCGACACAAAGGATCAGTCTTAACCTTAAACTATTTTTCAAATTGAAGAATCTCATCGACGTGTTTACCTTTCGTCTTAGTAGCAACCTTGCCAGTTTTCAAATAAGGAGAGAGATGAATATACTCTCCAAGGTTCCTTTCAATGAACCCCTTACTTCATTGTATAAGTTATTCCACCAAGAAACAGATGACTTAGATATGAAGATGCTTGGGAAGATTAGGATGCATCTGAAATCTTTCTTCCTTTTTGCATTCTCGAACAACTTTGACTCTAGAAGGTCGAAGGCATGGTTATTAAACTCTCAAGTTAACTCGTAAACTCTTACGAGTTTATGATTTCACTGCACAAAACGAGTTAATACTCATGTAAACTCTTTTTTGGTAAACTCGTACGAGTTTAAGCAAACTCTCGATTTTACTAGCGAGTTTACAAGTTAAAATCTACCTACGTGTTTACAGGTTTACCTCAAGGTGTATAAATTTGGTAACTTTTTTAGATACTTAGTTGACTTTATGTGTGTTAGACAATATCTATTGGGTTTACTAAGCCGATTTTATATATTTATCATAATTTAGCTATGCTTTATCAAACTATAAAGTAATACATGTATAGAATAAAGTATGACATAACTAAGTGGCATGCATTAAGGTATATTTTATGGTATTTTTTCATATATTTTATTTTAAAATTAACATTATTCAATGTCAGTTATGAATAAAAATTTAATCATGTTTAGTTCCTAATTATATTGCTTATAACATATATTTTTTACTTATGTAAACTCTTACCAGTTTACGAGTCGAGTTTATGAGTCAAGTTTACAATTTGAGTTTGATGAGCCTTCAAGAGTTTACTTAAACTCTCGAATTTGACAACCTTGGTTGAAGGTATCAAAACTGGAATTGATGATTTGCTCATCGTACCTTTTGGATATGGAGGAGGGGATGGCTTGCGAAAATCCAAATTGTCGTGCCATGAAGTAAGGCCCATGCAAAACTACCTTAGCTTCTTTGTCAACAAGGAAGCCAGTACAAAGAAGTTGAAGGCATAAAAACTCCGACCACAAGTTATCTTGACTTCGTTGGATGAGAGGGACAGAGGATACGTGAGGAAAACTAAACGACGAGGGACCACTCGTCTAGTCAGCAAACGGAGAAGGGGCAAGCTCGCCTTGATAGCTTAGAGCCATCTCATGGAGATGAGTGAAGAAGAACTCGAAGTGATCTTTCTGTTGGGAGCTCTTCTTCTTCATGTAGCGAAGATAGCTGAGAGTTGGCTCGCCAATTTCTTCATAGATGTGTCGAGGAGGGTTGACATTTGAAAATAGTTGTGAAACAGGGCATTCGGCCATAATTGGAATATCCATATAGGCCCCCCAAATTGTAAGATAGAAGCCTTGTTCACTTTGATGTCCGCTACGGTCGCATTCATCGAGTCGTACAAATTTGCCAGCAACAACTAGGCAAGACACACTGGCTGACCCTCATGCAACATTACAACGACTTTATGGAATCCACCATCAACACTGGTCATCTTGTACTGCAAAAAGGCTACGTATTCAGCGTCCGTGACTAGGTCGCCCTCTTCCCCAATGTTATTCTTGATAAAGCCCCCATAACTATTATCTTCAAAATTCATTTATTACTCCACATCATCCAAATTCATGTGTAAAGTAATGACCTCTCCCATAGATGAGAGACCAGTGATGGCTACTACTTTGAAGAGGATTGGCCCAACCATCCCGTATTGGAGGTTAAGGTAGTTGTTCGACGAGTTCCAGAATTGGTACGCCACTCCCATCATGGAACTATCGACTCTCAACTCGTATCTAAAAAGTTCCATGAAAGCGTAGATACCTACAGATTTCCATGAATCACCCTTCATCGGCTATAATCTATCCATCCACGGTATGAAGTCCAAGTTATTCTTGACATTGTTACGAAATACCTTCAATTGGTGAAATGCCACACATGGATGTCACCTTAACTAATCAAAATTTCCCATGGGAAGAAAGGAGAGACAACAGATGCATCCTCAGAATCAAAGAGAGGATCCAAGTAACCATAAGTCTTTCTATCTAGAACAAAAGGAAGCATTACCTGGCTAGACCAAATCTCACGAAATTCAAGAGAGGGATTTAGAGGCATCTTCAAGTTTTTCCCTTGAATCAAAGCCGAGGCATGAGCTATGGTGGAAGGACCTTTTGTGGAAGAAGAAGGGTTAATGGCCATTATAGAAAGTTGGAAGAATTGAAAGAAGAAATCAAGGAATAGAAGTGAATTAGGCAGCAAGAAATTTGGAGAATATTGAAGATTTGGAGGAATTTAAGGAGGTAAAAGAGTAAATGAGGGGGATACTGAGGTTGGGAGAGGATTCTAGGAAACATGTTGGAGAAGTTAGAAATGGGAATATAAAGGGATTACAGCGCAAAATTTTGCGGCAGTGGAAGAAACATGTGACGTGGCACTGTACTATTCTCGAAATTTACATTTATTTTAATGGGAATATGAAGGGTTAAGAAACGTGGATTGACCCATATTAAAATGATACAAAACACCCCCAACCCAAGTAAATAGAACATAAAAGGAAATGAAGAGTGGATCGAAAGGTAATCCATATCAAAAACAACAAAAGTATATATGAGAAGAGGAAAGGTTTCTGAGAAAGAACCTTGAGATAGGTGACGAGATGACAAGGCTAGTAATGATGACCTGGGAAAAGTCTATAAAGTGCTTCTTGGGGATTTTAATAAAAGAAGTATAGATCCTGGTTGAGAGTCATCAAAATTCTAATATTTTCCTTTTTAACCCTTCTTCAAAAAAGGAAAATATTTGGGGCATCTTGTTATGGTGAAATATATATTGAGGGCATAAAAGTAAAATCATAACGAGACGATCAAGAATGAACAATCTAAAACAGAGTAAACTCCCATAAAGAAGTCAATGGTCAAACATCATAGTCGACCTGGAGCTGAGACCTTAATTGACCTAATAATGATGATTCTAGTCGACCACAGATAAGGAAGGAAAAATATAGTTGACCAAAAACCATGAAGATCTCTACCAAAAATCCCCTTGTCAACAATGGGAGGACGATGAATAGAAAACGCAAGCTGAAACAAGGATGAAGCTTATAAATTAGTCGATGAATGGAGTCGATCCAAATTATATCTTGAGGAATTTCTTGATATATAATGAAAGGATCGACCTTTCAAAAGATAGTGAGGCCTAACAAAGAATTCAAACATCAAGAGGCAACCAGCAACAAAAGGGACGAAGTTACCAATAACGTGCGACGGTTATCTGAGAACGTGCTTAACTTCTCAGGTAAAATAACCACCCACGTCGCAGAATGCAAGGGAAGTGGAAAAGTGGAGTTTTGAGAAGCAATCTTCAACCGTCAGAAAGGACACGTGACAAGCATGCAATGGGTCACCATAGGCTATAAATAGGGACGCCTAGAGCCAAATTAGGGAGGAATTTTTCACTTGAAAAAACTCAGAACCTCTGCATGTCCCAGCGACAAAGAGTAGTAAGGAATTCCAAGTAGATTTCTCATTTCTTTCTTGTTCTATTCATTTTCTTTTCTTTCTTTTTTTTTTTTTGTTCATCTTTTCTTTACTTTGTACTTTCTTTCATTACTTCTTTAAATTTTGTTGCATTGTACTTCTATTTCGATCATTGTATCAAGCTTTTTGTTTATCCCATTATAACAAATTGTTATTGAATCCGCATCTTTGCTAAAAAGACCCAAACCTTTTTTCACACATTTTTTTATTTATGTTCCCTAATCAAAATCCACATAAAACACCCTCAAACATATTATTTTGCTAATTTATTTGTGCTTAAATAATTTAGAACGCATTTAGGAAATTGTCATAGTTTCAGTCTAGTGTTTGTGTCCCCCAGCTTTTGTCAAAGATGTTTTGCCTTATGTGGGTTGAAGAATGGGACATGACTTAAGGTAGAGACTGGCTTTAGTGTGACCTGCCTTTTTAACGTTTTGGAAGAAAGGGTATGTAGGATACTATAAATATTAGACAAATTACTGAATCGCATTCCCCCTAAAAGACAAAAATGGATCCCTCAAAGCAAAATGTGAAAGGCAACAAGCTCCTTCATCCATCAATATCAAAAGGAAATTTGCTTTATCAATAAAACTCATATTTTCCCAAATGCCAAACTCATCCATGTCATAACTCTCGCAAATTTCCTACTAAATTGTTTCCAATAACATTCTACCATTTTTTTTCTAATTAACCACATAAATTAGAAACGAAATTATCATGTATTATCGAAACTTCTGATTCTGCTCAACAAATAGAAGGGGAAACATGGTATGGGGAAAAAAGTTCCACTATACTGTAGCATTAGAAGCACCACAATAAAAATGTAGCATTATAATTATGCTCTTAATTATTTGCGAAAAATGCTGAGATACAAATTTGCAGTTTTTTGGGAGATAACTATCAATCTCCACAAAATTGAAAACTAGTTCTCATGTTTGAGCGATAAATTTGGAGAGGACTATATATATTTTTTTAAATCATCCATATATAAATCCAAAAACTGTTCATGAATCCCCATAACACTATGTATTAGTACTAATTACAATCAATGACAAAATTTGTTTTGGACATCAATAAAATTTAGTTTTGAGAGTATACTCGCTGTTACATAAAAAGAAACTTATATGGAGAGGGTTGAGTTAAGCATCAAAATGATCACTAAATTTCAATTACAGAAAAGAAAAAAATATGGTATAGATTTAACTTAAAAATAATAATATAATTTTTTTATATTTATATTTTAATAATATTTATATTTTGCTACCCAAATTTGTCTCTCATCACTTTTGAATTTTCTTAGATGAAATTTCATCTAATCTTCTGCTACCTTCTTCAGGTGGTAGAACTGTCAAAATGAGCCCGTCCCATTTATTCGGTTAAATGGAAGGACTTTACATGCAAAAAAATAGACCCGTAAAAATTTGAAAAAAAAATTGGCCCAACCCGTTTAGGCCCGACCCGCGAGCTAGCCCGTGAGCCCATGAAATATTTTTTTATTTATAAAAAAAATCAATTTTTTGGAGTTTCATTTTGGACTCTAAATTTTATTTTGGAGTTTAAGAGTTTACTTATAGTTGAGCATGTTTAATTATTTGTTATGCTTAACTACTTAATTATATTTATATTGCTATACAGCTGAAGTGCTATGACATAGATATTGATAAATTTTGCATTTTATTCCTTCAATGAGTGCTTACGCCTTACAAGTTGATATATACTTTCAAACCTTGTTTATTATTGATTAATCTACGAGAAAGAGTTTCAATTGTGTTTTTGATCAATAACATAACAGTACTCACATCAATGTTATATGCTGTCATTTAATTAATGAAAGTTGTATTAATTCATGAATCAATTTCAAATAACATTTGATATCTTTCAAACAAGATAGTTGAATGAACAAAAAAGATAATATAATATCGCAATATATCATTTAAACTATTTCTTTCTAATTAATTAATAGATAGACGATAAAAAATAGTTAAAAATGATCGCACATACTCATTCACAACTTTGTATTTAAATCATAAAAGATAGATCAAAATTTTAATTTTTTTTAAAAATAAACGGACTAATGGGCTGACCCGTTGAGGCTCGTAGACCGACCATAAACAAGCCGAATGCTAAAAATAGACATAATTTTGACTCAGCCCGTTTGACACCCCAACCTGGTGGCAACGCCGTCACCCGTTGTCTAACTAACATTTCAGTCATCGCTCCAACCAACACCCCACCTCCCCACCCTATCACTTCCTCCTACTTTTTTCTCTCCAAAACCTCACTCCTCCCTCCTCCCACCCCCACCTTCCCCTATTTGCCGCACCTCTGCCGTCAAAAAAAGAAGAAGCAGAGAAAGTCCTCGATAGGTCTTGGTTACAGATCTGGATTTGCTTGATGGATTTTTTGTTGAGGTGATGGAACCTAAAATCCACTAAAGCTTTGCCCCTTTTTTAGCTCAAAATGGCTTCACTTTAGGGTACTTCGATTTAATTCCATTTGATTTCGAGGTCGTGGTCAATCTCCTGACGATTTTTTGATTTGCACTTAGACATCCTTCAACAGGGTGGTTAGACATCCTTCAACAGGGTGGATTGTGATGTTGCAGTGCCATTGTAGTGTTCTTCTTTGTCTTTTTTGTTGTTTTGTTTGTTTTTTTTTTTACAGCTAGAGTCTGCTTTGTTGAGGATGTTTTCCTAAGTTAATCTTTTAAAAATTTTGATTGTCATTTTGCTGGGTAATGATTTCAGTATAGGAATATGAATTAAAGTGCTCATTATATGATTTTTTTATCGTTGGAAAAAATGTAATATGTTGCATTTTTTACTCATTGTCTTTGGTTTGAGCGATGAGAGAAGGAGAACCAGAGAAAATGGGAGGTGCAGTGAGATTGGTAGTGGTGGTAGAGGAAGTCTCCGGGGGTGCGGGCCAGGGTCGTCGATGGGTTTGAGGGTAGGGACGTCGCCGACTTCATTGCGAAAGCAGTGAGAGTGATGAGCAGTGGGGTAGAAGAAGATGAGATAGAATAAAAGATAGAAAAGAATAATGAGGACAAAATGATAATTTCACTATCTCTTTACATTGTAATATTACTGAGACGATTTTAGTCACTAACTTGACTTGGGTGTGTGTGAGCCAACTTTCACATAAGTTAGTTTAACAAAGGAGAGGAGATACTTTTCATATAAATAAAGGCTTAGAATTTGGTACCTATAAGAAAGTCTATTCACTAGATAAAACATGTGATTGAGCTATTGAGTAGTGAGTTTTGTAGAAAGGTTTATAGCTTTTGTCGATTAAAAGTTATAATCAACTATTTTTTAGAGAAGTTGTTTTTATCCTTATAGGGATCGTGGGGTTGAAGTGACCGAACAACATTGAATTTTGTTTTCTTTTATTTTGCATTATTTATTTTGTTCTTGTGTGCCTTTTGTGGGTTTCTTCTACAGCCTGACAACAAGTATCAAGAACTTTGGTTCAAAATGGAAGAAACACGTGGTAGCAAGAAGGGAAAAGGGAGACACCTCTTAACTTGTTCATCTCTCTTGAGCATGAAAAGATCATTAGGTTTCCTTGATTATCCTGTCAATTTCTTGCACAAACTTAATAAAGTAAACCAACGATATTTTAGGTGTTAAAACGACTAATAACCCTAACTCTATCTCTAGCAATTAGGTTTATCAGATGAATTGATTTAGTTCCAACGTTATGATGCCGTTCTCATGCTCAACCATGCAGTTTGAAATCATGCTTTAGGTAGCTAATCTAAAGTGTAAAATCATAGACAATCATAGCTAATCATACACAAGCATTAAGTGTAAAATCGATCCATGCAAATCATAGACAATGATAGATTCATTAATGCAAAAGTACATGGATACAATCATGCTATAATAGTCATCAAAATCCCAACAACAAGAGGATTAGAAATCCATCTTACAAGAGAGAATCTCAGAGGCAAGGTCATGGACGCTTACCATGACACGTTCTCACGCTATCATGACAACGACCGCCGAGCTTCCTTGATCACTCTTGGCTCCTTCACTAACCTCCTCTTTGTTGCTACAAAACTCTAATTTCAGATTCTAAACTATGAGAAGTGAGGTGTATCAATGAATGAATGCTGAAGTGTGAGCCTTATGCCTCTATTTATAGGCCAAATTTCACCAGGTACGCTCAGTGGCCTAAGGGAACCGTTGAGCGGCGCAGCTTTCTTCACTGCCAGGTTTTATCCTCTGCGTGGTGGCTCTGCTTTGACATTATCTGTCAGAGCCGTTGAGCGGCGTGCGACGCCCTGAGCGGTGTTAGGTCAGGGTAGAAGGGCGGCTGCAGAGCTTGCTTCGACCTTAAGTTTCTTCACCCTGAAACAAGGATCGCTGAGCGGCATTTGAGTCTCGCTGAGCAGTTATAGTGCTGAGCGTCCTTGGAATTCCGCTGAGCGGATTCTTCTCTGAAAGCTCTCATCTTTAGCTCTTGACTCTTTTTCTTCTCACTTCATTCTTCGTGGGATTTCTCTTTGATCTTGTCTTTCTGATGTGCTTGTATCCATCTTAGGAATATATTTATAAATCCTACAAAAGTGGGAAATTTAGTCAAATAATTCATTGAAACCTAAGTAGATAGGTGTCATTTTACTAGGTGAAATTGCGTAAATATGACACTTAACAAGACACCATTAGTGATATCATTGTCTCATCATCAAGAGTTCCACCTCAACAATATTTTTTGGAGATATTTTAATATTTTTGTTTTTAGAGATTTTGTGGTATTCTAAATAAGAAGGAGTGCTTCTTTATTTACTATAGCTAGTGCAATATATCTTGTAGTGAAACAAGGTCTAGTTGAGGATTTGGAAGAAAAAAAGGCTAAAGAGATTAATGATAGCATGTAGAATTCTATTTAGTGGAAAGCTATAAGTACTATTATGTTGCCTCTTGCTCATGTAATCAAGTACACAATGTTGAATGAGACTTCACCATAGGAAATATGAAAAAAGTTGGAGGAGATTTATGTGTCGAAGTCATTAACCAAGCACCTATACTTGTACATGCTGAGAATAAAAAAGGAGGTAATTTACATGATCATATTAATGAGTTTAATGGGTTAGTTTATTAACCATTAAATATATGAGAGAAATTAAGTGATGATAAGAAAGAAATTTCTTTATTGGTTTATTGCCTTAATCTTATAGATCATTAGTGAGATCCTTGTTGATTATAAAGAATACAATCAAGCTAGATGATGAGACTACCATCCTCGAAAGGAGTGTAGAGAGATGATCATACAAATGATGGTGAAAAAAATTCTAACTATGGAGTGCTTTCAAAGAAGAAGGAACAATTCTCTATGAAGAGGTGGACAACAAAGAAAGCATTTAGAAAGAGACTTCAGTGAGGTAAAGTGCTACTACTACGAAGAGAAAAAGCACATCCAATTTCATTGTCTAATGCTAAGAAAATACATGAAAAGTCTAAAACAACTCAAGGAATAAGCTCGCATAGTTGAATACTCAGGGATGGAGATTTGTATCATGCAAAAAGTGTCAAGGATGATTTGTTGAGAATCATTCGAGACAGGTACTAGATTTTGGCAGTAATGTGAATATGTGCAAGAATCAAGACATGTTAACTACTTTGCAGAAAGATTGAGATTTTGGCTATATCAAGGCAGAATCAAAATTGAAGATGAAAGTTAAAGGAATTGAAAGAGTTCTCCTAAAGCTCCACATTGTAAAGTCCGAAATATTCTCAATGTGAGGTATGCGTCTACAACTAATGTCAACATGTTTCAATGGCAGAAATGGCATCACACAGGTACAAACATGTTGGAATTGGTAAGACATGCATAGGGCTGGAGGCGAGTCAAGCTAGCTCGTGAGCTATTTCTAGTTCGGTTTGTTAATGACTCGATAAGCGAAGCTCGTGAGCTTAAGATTTGAATCGTTTGTTAAATGAGCCAAGCTTTAACTTGGCTAGACACACACACACGTGAGCGCGCGCGCACACACACACACAAATTTGGTAAATAAAAAGGGAAAAAACAAAATAAACCTAAGAAACTAACTTGAATAAGCCAAGCTTATGAGCTCAAGATTTGAATTGTTTGTTAAATGAGCCAAGCCTGAACTTGGCTAGACACACACGCACATACGCGCGCACACACACACACACAAATTTGGTAAATAAAAAGGGGAAAAAACAAAATAAGCCTAAGAAACTAGCTTGCAAGTGCATCTACACAAGGGTAAATTAACAACATCTCAAACCTTTCAAGAATCGTTGTGGAGAGCACCATGCTTGGTTAAGGAATCCGCACATCCATTCGCATCATAAGAGCAATTTAAATTTAAATAATAACAATATATACAAATATTATAATTTTTAAGATGAATTATAATTTAAATTATATTGTAGTTATAATTAATGAACGTGGCTTAATAGTTTTGTATCATCTCTACGGTATATAAATTATATTATAAATAAGATATGTACTTGTCAAATTTTGAAAATTAGACAGAACATCTAATTAGACAAATATTGTTTCAATGACAAATTCAATATCAAATTCAAAAGGTTCAATTTATATTTTATTTAAGTTGGCTCGTAAGCTAGTTTGAACTCATTAATCTTTAAATGAGTCGAGCTTGAGCCTAAAAATTGGGCTTGATTGTTAATGAGTTGAGTCATGAGCCAAGCTCATATTAATGAGTCGGTTATGAGCTTTGCTAAGCTCCTCTTGGCATTAGACATACAAAGTGCACAAAGGAAGTCGCTTGAATCTACAAGATAAAAATGGTGAGAAGAACATTTGCTATGTGGAAAGTCACTTCATTAGAGAAATGAATAAACATAGTGAAGTAAAAATGAAAAAATATTAAAAAGCAAGTACAATTCTCAGAGCAGACTATGGTGCTTGTGAACTTGTTGTGTGTGTAAATGATAAGTGCCCAATATACGTAATTCTGACCTATTAAAATGGCAGTTATTCGCTTATGTTTTAAAGAATTATCTAACTTAAATCCCCATTTTTGTAGGTTTATAATATATTTTAAAGAATGGATGCAAGCATAATTAATTGAGAAGAATCCCATAAAGAATAGAGCAAAAGGGCAAAAGCGAAAAAGAAGCTAAAAGATGGAATCAGTGAAGGATCGCTCAGCGGTAAACAGGCACCGCTCAGCGCCAGAAATGACAAGGACCGCTCAGTGATAGTACCTTGGCCGCTCAGCGGTTGTACCACCGGAGCCACTTGCCGCCGCCGCATTAATTGCACCAGCTGGCGCCAGCATGGACTGCGGTGCCGCCCCTGCAAAAGCTGCTGGCGCATTTATTAAACCGCGTGAAATGATGACGCCGCTGAGCGATTAAGTCTTTCCGCTCAGCGATAACGCCAGAATCGCTCAGCGGTGGTACCCAAACCGTTGATCGATGCCATCAGAATTTGCCTATAAATAGAGGAGGTCGTGCCATTCATTTAGATCATCCCTTTCCCCCACCAGAACTCACTCTTCTACCATTTCATTTGTACTTCAAAGCTTAGGTTAGATTAGCAACAAAGAGGAGGCCGGTGAAGGAGCCAGGAGATCGAGGAAGCTCAGCGAACCGCTGTCATGATAGCGTGATAACGTGTCATGGTAAGCGCCAACCTTGCCTCTGAGATTCTCTTGTAAGATGGATTTCTAATCCTCTTATTGTTGGGATTTTGATGAGTATTGTAGTATGATTGTATCCATGTACTTTTGCATATGAATTATTCAGTTTCTTATGATTTGCTTGAATGATTTTATACTTAATGCTAGCTTTTGTTTAGTGTTTTGATTCTTGATTTGGGACTTATTTGTATGAACGAAATTTATACTAATTAAGTTGTAAACCAAGTTAAGACCAATATTACTATGCTAAGCTAGATTCTAGACTTGAACGTTGTGAACGAAACTTACAATCATTAGAGTCGGACCTAAATCATTTCATCTAATCTTGTTGCCGTAACTGGAATAAAGGTTAGCCGTTTTAACATCTAGAATAACGCTAGCGTACTTTGTTAAGCTTGTGTGCGAAAGTGATAGTTCAACAAAGGAAACCTGTGATCTTTTCATGTGCGAAAGCAATGAACAAGTTAAGAACCGGTGGCAGGCAATCAATGAAATGATAGTTCTGTGTAATAAGTAAATGGATACATGAAACTATGATATGATTCAATTCCCAACAAGCTTCTGGATCTACCTCTGTTTTGTTGCCTATTTACTTTTATGTTGTTTATTTATTACATATTTAAATTATTAAACAAATTATCAAATCCTTCACTTTATTGTTTAATTAACTAAACTCAAGAACAGTATTTTTGCAACTTCCTGTGGATTCAACTATACCCGACTATACTGCAATTGGATCCCTTGTGGATCTGAAAGCCGTAAAGGAGGATATATATTTATTTTGAACGACGAAAGTGCAAATTGGCTTTCATCAAAATTGGCACAATAATGGGAAACCAGACTACGTCAAGATTGGAAAAAGTGTAATTAGGCTTTCAACAGTGAACTAAGTCCCACATTAGTTAGTTTAACAAAGGAGGGGAGATGTTCCTCTTATAAATAGAAGTTTAGCCTTTGGCTCCCACAGACTACTTAGAAGAGAATCTATACACTAGAGTGAAGATGTAATTGGGTCGTTGGGTAATGAGTTTAGTAGGATTAGGAAGATTTAGATTGAAAGTTGTAATCAAATGTTATTTTAGTATAATTGTTTTTATCTCTTATAGGGATCACAGAAGAATGTTGAAGTGACTAACCCACATTAAATTTTTTGTTTTTTTTATTGTATGTTTTTTTATTTTCTTCTAATGTGTCTTTTGTTGGTTTGTTCTAGGAGGGTCCTAGCCTTCCCCTTTTTTAAAGCCTGGTTAATATCAAAATGTAACAACATAAACTTTCTATTCCTGTGCATCACACACCTTGTAATCATATAGCCATTGATTAGGGTACGTTTAGTTTTGCTTTTGCAAAATCAATTCTTGATAAAATTGATTTTGATGTAAATTGATTTATTTTTTATAATTCTTTTAAAAGTGGTTTTGACATGAAGTAATAAATTTTTACTTCTCCCAAAAATTCTAAGTCGTAGAATTAATTTTGAGAATCAATTTAACCTAGAAACTAAACAAGATGTGTAATGAGGAGAATTGATTTTGGTGCCTTAGAATTGATTTTGGAAATCCCAAATTGAAAACCAAACATGAACTTAATGGAACATCTACAAAACTACAAAGTGATGGAATCTTGTATTATTGTGTTTCCCTGGTAATTTGTCATCTATCATCTCAATTTTGATTTTCGCCACCTTGAGCCACTGTGTGTAACACCCTAGCCAGCAGGCTCTACACGTAAGTCATAGACCCTACTTACTAAGTTGTCATCTACTTGGTGGGAATACTTAAAATCCTTGATTACCTTTGCAAAACAGTCCTTTACTCAAAATATGGACCCGTTGAAATTTTCGTAATTAGTTTTGCTCATTTTAAAATTAAGAGCTCTGTGTGGGGTGAGTTATATTCTACTCTTGGTACGCATAGAACGCAAATGTATTAGCTACAGTAGGATCAACACATGATTACACCGAGTACACATCACCAGGGTTCGTCAACATTTAATTCACAAAGGTTATACATATAAGTGATCGTACATAGGTCTTAGCTTACATATATTATCCGCAAGAGTTAATAATAATAATTAAAATATTTTTAAAATAATAATTTTGTAAATGAATAATTATTTTTTAAAAAAAAATATAAAAGTCTAATTATAGAAAAAAAATAATTTTTTTATTAACTATTTCATCCATTTAATATTTTGCATCACAAATTCAAATTAAAAAAAAAATTAAATTAAGGTTAGGATTACAATTAAGTTTAGACTAAATAGCTCATGACAATCTCGAAGCAACAACATGTATCGAGCTTTGTCATTGGATCGAGCTGGTGCAGCACACTCCCGATTTTGTGCGGTGCACAGCAGACGCATCCCCTGTAGCAAACAATTCTGTAGAATTTTATTTGGGTAAGAGAATGATTGATGGGGTGGGTGAGGGTGCATGAGGTTTTCGAGATCCCGCCGCTATGTCACGAGAAAAACCCGGCCACGCAAGAAAAGCAGCAAACTGTCTCTCTCTCTCTCTCTCTCTCTCTCTCAGTGTCTACTCAAAATTTCGTTTTTGTGTCTCCAAAGACAACACTGCAATGCAGTCTCTGCCATGCCATGCAGTCTCTGCAGTGCAGTGTCTTAACATTGCAAGCACCAAACCAAAACTTAACCTTAACGCTGCCTCCTCTGATCGATGCCATTAATTGACACACAATAAATGGGTCCACAGTACTCCACAACCACAAAACAAAATTGCTCCTGTAAGTTGCCTTAATCCCTGTTACTCAATTGATCCTTGCACAATGCAGTAAGTAACCTCCTTCCCCCGCTTTCAGTTATTGCACATACATACATCACGGGTTCTCATTAATATTCTTCTCTCTCCCCATGCGAGTGGTGACCCCCAGCTTAATCCACGCACACGCGTGGCGTTTTATTTGTCCATTGAATATTGAATGTGAGAGAGAAACTGAGAAAGGAAAAGGACCCTTCTGAAATAGCCTTGTTGTACTTGTGTATATTTATTTTGGGATAAAATTTTTGGAATGGTGTGTATTAATATGTGATATTTTTTAAGAAGTAAAAGTTTATGTTTATCAGGATTTTGTTAGCATCTTGTAATCTGGAAGTGAATACGTGGAGAATAATACATTCGCCGTTTGTTTATTTTTAATATTAAAATACTAATTTAAAAAAGCTTAGAATGAAATTAAACATAAAAAGGAATTTATTTTATAAAAAGAAGGTACATAGTCAAATGAAAAATAAATAAATAAAACACCCCCCAATAGTTATAAGAGAAAGAAAAATGGTTGTTTCAGAATTGGATAAATTACAAAAGGAAAAAAAAATTAGTTTGAATTTTGTTGTTTTAATTAGGTGACATACTTATTAACTCTTAAATGAATAACTGATTATCACCATATTATTTTATCTACCAATCATTTTTATATTTGATCAAATTTCTAACTTTTATAGAATCTAATCATAAATGAGACATTTATTACATAAAAAAAGAAAGATGGATTCGCGTTTACATAAAAAGAAATAATATAAGAATAAGAAAAAATAATCCTCCTTAAAACCACCCCAAAGAAAAGTCATTGGGACAAAATGAAAGGAAAAATGAGTACTCTAACCAAGCTATTTAAAGCTACCAATATATCATTTTAACAATCATTCCTCGTATGTTTTACCAAACAGAACCCTAAAGTAACCTACACCTTCCTAGAATGCATTAAGAACCACACATATTACCATTCCACAGCATCATCCAGTTGGCCAACAGTTAAATGATCCACCGCTCCCCTACATCACACAGGGCATTCATTATGCATAAGCCAACTTTTCTTGAGTACAACCCGTGTAGTCAGTCACACCAGAACAGCTCCAATGTGAGATCTTTCAAACTGAGATGATGGCTGTAAAATAAGTTAGATTATGTACTCTTGAACTAATATGCAGTGTCGGTGGCTAATGTATGATTGTATTGTAACTCATTTCTTCCTAGTCTTAACAACGTGGGACTTGGAGTGTTTTAACAAGTTTGCAGTGCCTGTCATTCAGGTCAATTCCTACTACAATGTCCCACGTTTGAGGTGTGGGGTGCGTTTTGATAAACTTTCTTCACAAAATGTAA
Source organism: Nissolia schottii (assembly GCA_003254905.1). Classification (NCBI taxonomy): domain Eukaryota; kingdom Viridiplantae; phylum Streptophyta; class Magnoliopsida; order Fabales; family Fabaceae; genus Nissolia; species Nissolia schottii. The sequence continues at coordinate 444,481 of QANU01071322.1, read as the reverse complement.
AAGAAAATGCTTTTATTTTATTTTATGGGAAAAGAAAATGCTTTTAGAACAGAGAGAAAACAAAAGTAACATCCCACTTGCTCCTTTTTAAAGGAAAAAACAAGCAAAATCCTTTTCTTTCTTTCTTTTTAATATTCTTTTATTATAAAGTATGTGTAAACAAATTACAAAAACTGAAAAGGTACTAGTCTTATTAAAAGAGTACTTTCCTTATAATAAAAAACATTAGCACAACCCCTAATCTAACTAATCTGCAGAGGACCGAGATCAGGAGCTAGAGACCTCTCATCCTGTTAAATTCTGCACAACCCAAGAAAGAAAGCCTTGTATTAACTATGAAGAGATAGTGGAATAAGGTCAAGCTGGTAGCACTTTAGCATAAGGTGCTCAAACTTAAGACTCACATGCATGTTTTCAAGCTAATTATGTCTTTATGAAATGGTCACCAAATATGATTGTGATGAACCGAGAGCCATGTGAAAATTTGCAAAACGATTACCCAAGACAAGAGGGCTTCATTGAATTGTTGCAAAACTGCAAGCATTTTAGCAATGTCAATTTCCGTGGTCAAAAGCATATTCAACATAACATTTCATGACCACACTACACAAGAATGTTACCTTACTCCCTACACAATGGGTCACAGTCCACATATTTCATTCGATAAGTGAGCATGGCAAGTCATCATGAGTATTTACACTTTGGTAATTAGCCTCTCGACTTGATGTAGGCTGTCAATATGTCGAGCAAAGGAACTAAGTGAAATATATTTAATGAATGCTGTTAATTTCATTTGGTATTTCCACTATTTTGTCTGATATGCCTTCAGCAAATCTACCAGACAATTGATCCAATTCTGGAACGCCTAGTCCATTACTCCCCTCATCATTCTCCCCGCATTGTACCAATTTCGTAACTGCATTAACTTTCTCAACAATTAGTGGAAGTAGCAGAGCTGCCTCATGCAAACATTCAGCTCCAGCTCCACTCGATACCTTGACACCAGAACCTTTTTCTAATTTTGAAAATAACTGCACCCCACTCTCAGCGGCTGCACCCAAGCTACTAAATGCTTCCTTGCATGCAGCTATGGTTTCTGCTAGTTCACTCCCTTTACAAGTACCTTGCTTTAGATCTCTGCCTTCCATCATCTGATAGTCAGCTGAAATTTCCTCCACATGGCATCTGGTTAACAAACGTTTTGAATCTGCTGAACCTTGTGTTGAATTTAGGTCCTATAAAAGACATTTTAAGCAGCAAATATTTGAGCAAAGTCATTCATGGTGTCGCTGATCATAATTAATAACGGGGTTTACAAATACCATATTGAAGTATTAAAACAGAGAGAATGAATTAGAATCACAATGCATAAAATATATATCAGAGAGTCAGATTGAAACTTGAAAGTACTACTAATAATGTTAGTATATTTAATATACAACTTAAAAAGCTTATATAAATTGTGATTATGTGAGCCCAGAAATGCAAATTAAAACTACATGAGGGCTGATTTAATTTTAAAGAACAAAATACCTATCCATTTAGTACTGATGCTAATATTCTTCAAAGTGCTCTCATCATGTTTGGTCGCTTAAACAACAGTTTTGTATGTCTGCATAACACCCTCATATTTACCTGCTTAGAAGAAGTTCTTACTTCGTCAATTTCCATGTCCTGCAAGGATCTGTGATTGGAAGCTTTATCCTCAGAGCTCTTGCTTTTATCAGTCATGTTCCTTGCAGGACTGCTAAATAGTCTCTTGCAGTCCCCTGGATAATCCCGCTGCACAACATAACTTGCAGAAAATCTTCTAACTAACAAATTTCTTGACTCAATCTGCACATATGACATCCAAAAATGAAAACACTATAAGCTCAAAAATCCTCAGCTACTCTAGCTGAAGTCAATTATAAGATATTTTAGAGCAATTCAACCCCATCAAGGTACATCTTTTATATCCAAAATTTGCCACAACATTCTCTCCATGAAGAAGCCTTTTTATTTTTGCAAAAAATTAAATTTTACTGCTCTAATACTCAACTTTTCTTGAATCAATACATGAAGAAATTGTAAGATACCAATCTCTTTCAATCAAGGTATAGTTTAATCCATAGTAAATAGGTCCATTTTCTTAAATATCTTCACCCATAGGTCCTTCTCAATAATTTTCCAACAAACGACAATGCATGACATGTTCAGAACTGGCAGGTCCTTCTCTGGTCCATTAAATGGGAAACCACTGTCTAAAAACCTTAACTTGTGATAATTTTAGAGACTTAAGTTTTAACAAAAGCAAATATATGCTAGCTTTAGTGGTCAAAATATATTATGAATTTCATAATAGGCAGCTAAGAATTTCAGTATAAAAAGGGGCGGGGGGGACAATCAAAATTGTGGGATTGGGTAAAAGTAATAGAAAGAAGATTTTCCTTCCAAGAAATAGCCTAATATTGCTATTAGCCATTTCATGAATGAAGACTAACCTTGTGTGTGTTTGACAAGCTGCCAAAATGTTGCTTAAACATATCACTATCTTCTTCACAATGCAGACTGCCCAAGTTAGCTTCGAGAGTTGTTTTTGACTCACTTCCTGATTCATCTAAATGCAACTGCTCTGCTTTTCTGTCAGAAACTTCTTCAGGAGACCAAGAAACATTATTATTATTATTATTATTATTATTATTATTATTATTATTATTGCAACCAACTTGCTGGTGTGAAACAAGACCCAACTTTTCATTTTCAATATTGCTACTGAGCCCAAAGGAACTCTGGTCCTTATTGACTGTAGCTTTATCTTGTTCTGCAATAAGCCATATCTATAACATTAGTTCCATATTTTCTTTAGCTACAATGCTTGGTGCCTTGGAATGCATCATGCATGTTCAAAATCATAACATTGCATAATAGCTTAAACAAACATTCCAAGGGGCCAAAGTCACATACAAAAAGATTGCACTTACACATGTTAATTAATGATTATACTAATTAGGATGATAATTAGGTGTTGAATCATCTATTTACGGAAATTGTATATTCTCCAGATCTGTGTATATCTTTGTATTTACGGTAGTTAAAACACAGATTTCATATGCCTTTCATAACAGGAAGAGAAAAGAGAATTAAAGACTGATAATATAAAAAATATATTAATATGATGTGGTGTATAACAAAATACATAGCACCAATCCCCATCCCTATTTACAATAATACTAGAATCCTAATTCTAAATAAATAAAGAAATCATGACATACAAGAAAATATAGAAATCAATCCTAAGATACTCTTTAATATTCTAAGATATGATGTGAAATATTATGTGCAATTCTAACATATAATAGAGATATTACTAGATATTTTCTTATTTCTAACATGTGCCGTCGACAGTAAAGATGAAGATTTAGAGAAATGTGATGTGAGCACAAGGGTTGGTCTTACTTAAACTCGGGGGAATCTCTGGAAACTTGGTGTCCATTAGATTCTGCATTTCTGGGGAGGAAAGAGCATCCATGCAAACAGTGTAAACAGAAAGCCAATGGTTGTCCAAAGCAATGTTGCTGAAATTATAGTGACTTCATGAGCAAAGAACTGATATGCAACCAAAAGTTCATGATTTGGATTCAATGCCTTACCTAAAACTTCCGCCAGGGCTTGAAGAACATTTAGAGTTCAAAGTCTCCGGTGATGAAGAAGCATGAACAAATGGAACTTCTGGGGACGAAGAAGAATCTGCCTGGTCATCATCAAAGCAAGGTTAACTTCTTGGTCCAAACCCTCACTATACGTTACCATCAAGGAGCTGAAGAGGTCTTTTTTGTTTCAGCACAAACAATGTTGGCAAATGACACCCTTAAAGTAGAATCCTGATCCTAATTTTAATAAACCTTTGTAACCTTACTGGAGAAGCTTGAACAAGAGCTGGTTAGATTTTTTCATGCAATTCCATCATGACAATTGTGGAGCCTCACCAGAAAAGGCTAGCCAAAGATGTAGGTTGGGGTTTAATATAAACCTAGGTTGCTGTTAACTGAATGAGAAACATAACTGTTGGAAGCAAATACAGACTTTGTTAACACCCAAATACCTGAAACTTCAATACCAAGGTTGTTCGAAAGTGAACAGAAATTTATCTCCTAAGAATGACATCGACATACTGGCTTACCCCAAATTCAAATTTCATTGAAGGATCAGTTGATTAGAAGGAATTAGTTTTCTCTAGCAAATTCCAAACTGACATGTCAATTGACCAGTTTCCAACCTTAAATAATTATAAGTTATCATCTTCAATGATGGTGATATACAACCCCAGGGAATGGAAAATATAAAACAGTGGATTTTCTAGGAAAGGGAAAAGGAAAATAATACAGAGTACAGATACCTCTGGTGTAGTGTAGTTAAGATTCTTGCAGACAATATTGGAGCGGGTCACTTTCGTTTGTGCCCATTTTGGAAGTCTTGAAATGCTGAACTTAAAAGCTGAAGCTTCTTTATGACTACTTCCAGGACGAAACACTCCACCTCCATTTTCGCTGTTGTTACCCGATGGCCACACATCCTCAGGGTTGGTCTTGGATTTCCGGCAGTCCACTTCACAAACTGATAGGTGGCTAGAAGCAAGAGGCTGAGCAAAGCTCCATGTACACAATGGATTACTTCTTTCCATTATTCTCTCCAATATTTTAGAAGACAATGGAGCAGGCAATTTCCATACAAAAACACAACCATCGCCATCTACCTGAATATGAATAATAGGTACGTTGATAATGGTTACAACACAGTGGACATCAGCAACTTTTCCTTTTCAATCATCAAGACAAAAGTAAAACCTACTTACTCAGGGCATAGGCCATGGACCACCAAAGAATTTGTGTATGTAAGTTTTGGAATTAATGTTGTGTATGTTAGACAAATGCATGGTTATACATATATCCGAATCTCCATGTATATCTTGTCCTTTCTTTAAAACATTATAACATAATGTTATCCTAAAACAATGGTTGACTAATTTTCTAAAAAAACATGTTAATAACTCATAAATCTCACTTTGAAAATGCAAAAAGTCACCTAAAAGAAGTATATAATAAAAGAATTGAACATTTAGCACAAAAGAATCTCACTGAAACTATACGCTTGCAATCAGGCAAGAAGATGACACCAGTTACAATTTCAGCATGCCCCGTGGCCTTTGCAACTATCTCTCCAGTGATAACATCATATATGCAGATGGACTTGTTAGAGAAGGAGCAGGCCATATAAGTGCAGCTTGGATCCACTATGACCTGTTAGCATCGTTAGCCCCACGTAATGTAGGGTGATGTCTGTAATTATTCTCTAACAATAAAGCTCACCTTTATAGGTTCTCCAAGATTTTTATCATGAGTGTACGACCTAATTAGCTTCCAAGCAGCTGTGTCAAACATCTTTATCTTCTTATCCTACAAGTATAGTAATGAAATTAGCAATCCTAGCACCGACTTCTGCAAATTATGAGTGTTGACCTCATTGAATTGACACATGGACAGAACTAATTGGATAATTGTTTTGAAGTTTACTTGGGAGGTCTTCTACAACCCACCCTTGAATTCATGGGTACCGCTGTTAACAAACATATACTTTACCTGCCCAACTGTGACAACTGTCTCATGCGTCCAATCCACCGCCATGTCATAAACAGTTCCGCATTTTGAAGCCTTTTGACGATGTTGCTGCAAAACTGAATAACCATTATCTGCTATCACAACATCACGAAGCACCAAGAAACTGCATGAAAGAAGGATTACATTAATCACAAAGAAAACCATATGATATGATAGATATTGGAAAATTAAGAGAAGAAACGATGAAATATCACTAAATAAGGGAACCTGAGCAGACATCAGCGAGATATCAACCAAAAACAAAACTATGAGAAAAATGAAAAAAGATGACCATTTATTTGAGAGGCTCCGCTCTCCCTATAAACTTTGTTGGTATATTTCAAGCTGATTGGGTGTGTTTGGTTGCAGGTGTGTCAGATTCTCAAAATCAGTGGGCCTTGCTATTAGTCATGGATTCTAAGAATCAAATGTGAAATGAAATTGACCAAATTAACAGGTGAAAAGGTTCTCAACCTACTTAATATAAGTGTCTGGCTCTCATTCAAACTAGCAAAGCTAACATTGAGAGTTAAAAAGAAGAGAGAAAAATTTGAACTCTGATGAAATCCCATTGATATTATAACATTGAAGTACATCAAGGAGAAGTTATAATAGGATCCCAAGGCTTCCTTGTACTAGTAGAGGGGATGCGAGAAAATGTACATTACCTGGAATGTAAAGGAAATGTAGTAAAGTGCAGAAGGCAAATGGATTGAAATGTGAAGGGCTTAAAATGTAAAGGTACAGAAAAGTAAAGACAAAGTGAAATGATTAAGTGTTGTTGAGTTACGGATTCTTTGTAATGTGATGGTCCTCGTCTATTTATAGTTGAGGAGCATGCTTCATTGTAGCTTGTAAACCACTTCTCATGGTGGATGAACGTAGAGGTGTGTGCTGAATAACTGTTGATAACCACTCTAGTCCACCTTCTTGTGTTACTTCCTACTGTGAGGCAATCCATCATATGGGGTTGTTCCTAATAATCGTTTCTCGACAATCTTTGCTAGTTGCTCTTTCACACACGTGCCTTGTGAGTCGTATGCCATGCTTTGGAGCCTTGGCTTCTCCAGCAAAGGCCAACCGAATCCCTCAGCAACCCACTAGTCATGTGTATTCGTGGTAAGGTGAGTCATGGTTGCCAAGGTACTCGACAATGGGTTGGCCACCTATTTTAGCGCCTTTCATTCTGTGGATTGATACTTATTATTACCCCCTTATGATCATTAATTTAGTTCGGTAAACCCTGGTCATAGATGTAACATCCCGCTTTTTCCTTAGTAAAGATTTCGCATAATAAATAGAGATATAAGTGATATAATTAGACTAGAATTTTAAATCTCAATTTTATTTCTCGAAAATGCCAAATAAGGTAATAGTTCGCGATTTCGCGAAAATCCGCAGACACCGGATTTATTACCTTTCGTCACTGAAATTTAATCTGTAAAGAACACTCTTACGAAAATAAATTTACAAATACCTTGGATGAACTTAAATTCCATATTAGGAAAATTAGTAGATCACAATGGTGTGATCAGAATATTTTTAGGACAATCGTACTCGAAGTACCCAAACAGCTAACGACCAAACACGATCAAACACGATCAGAATTTGGTCTTCCATTTGAAGAAGCAACCCACGGCCACACACTCACCACACATCCCTAATCTTAGTCAAAGCAAGGTCAAAGATGACTAAGCCATCTTTATCCTATTTTTATTTTATTTTTCTTTTTCTTTTGTTTCGTTAATTTTTGTGGCCAAGGCCCACGGCCTTGAGGGCCTATAAATAGCCCTCTCCTGCCTTTCATTTCCTCATTTCTTCACTTGCTAATTTTTGCTTAAAACACGTTACGTTCGTGCACTCTGTTGTTACGCTGCAGAAGCCGGGAATCAGCAAGGAAAGCCACGCACTCTTGGAAACGTTTTCTCATCACTCTCGCCACCAACCAATACTCTAAGGAAGTGGGTAAACCTAGCTTACTCACCTCTTGGTGACTTCTAAGTGATTGCTTATGATTATGTGAAACTACCATGTATTATGTGCTAGATGAAGGTTAATGGTGCATGAATGATTTTGGTGCTTTCTTTGAGTAAGAACATGTGTTGGTGATTGTTGGAACTTGTTGAGAAGCCCTAAGACGTGGGCAAGGGAATGGTTTGGAAGAAAGGAAAAATAACAAAGTTGTGACCCTAAGTCACGCCCAAGGCGCTGAGCGACCTAAGGGGTCCGCTGAGCGGCCTGGGAAAAAACCCTAGAAATTGTTTTGGAAATTCTGTTTCTGTGACTTGGGTGGCGCCAGGGACCGCTGAGCGACCTTGAGGGGGTGCTGAGCGGCCTAAACCCTAGTTCCCATGAAAACCTAGACTTGGGTGGCTAAGTAACCCGGGAGTTCCCGTGGGCGTCGAGCGACCTGGAGAGCCTTAGGTCACTAAGCTAATCTAGACCAGTGGTTGCACGATTAAAGTTCTCATGGGCTACATGTTCCAACAAACACATGTCCATGTTATTTATGTGTAATACCAATAATGATTATGGTTTATGTCAAAACGCATCATGAGGATATGGTTGTCATTCAGGTATTAGGACAACCCTAGATAACTAGAAGTTATCACCTAACTCTATCAAAGAACATAAATGAATCCTAGGGAAAAAGTGATGTCTTAAGAAGGTTCCAGCCACAGAGCGTCCGGTGTACCTTGAAGAAAGTACATAGTTATATAATAAGGAATCCCCCTCCCTTGGCACGTCCCCAGGACAAGCCCCTCACCAGTCCAACAAGATGGATTGGTCAATGATGTGAACGCAGGTTTAAGACATGACTTTATGTTGAAATGAAAAGAAGAGAAAGAAAGAAAGAAAGAAAAGATGAATGTTCAAGGACGTGATGTCACAAGTCCCAGAGAATGTTAATAAGTACACTTCTGGTAGTGTCGAGAGGGCATGCCAGCAAGTGAATGTACATGTCTGGTAGCGTCGAGAGGGCATGCCAAAAGGTACTTTCCCGGTCGCGTCGAAAGGGCAGGCCGAGGAAAGCACGAGTCCACTCCTGGTCGCGTCGATAGGGCAGGCCCCTCACCATCCCACAAGTTGGATGGTTATTCCCTACCGTTGATCGATGAACTATGCCGTGGTTAGCTACCACTTAGGTTATAGCGCTGTCTGGTCATCAACGGTATGGAAACAAAAGCAAGTTGTAGCTGAACGGCCACAGCTACAAAGGAGGCGGACTTAATGTAACAAGAAGGACACAGCTCCTAGGCGCGTAAGAGAATCTCAGATCCCCTCATGCATAAGATATGTGATGTATGTATATATGTATGTATATAAGTATGTATCACACGTAAGTTACTGTCAAGAGAACTCTTGAGATGGTCTATATGGAAGCTATAGACTACGCGAGTACGTGATCGGACAGTACAGTATTCCCGAGAATGAAGTTAACAAGCACGAATCCCTAGGTAATGTAAAGACTAGAGATCCCCAGTCACCTAGTAAACTAGATAAAGCTACTCAGGATTAAGACGGAAAAAAATAATCAGTAGAAATTCTAGTATGCATGAACACTTAGAGATCTCCTGAGTGACCTGGATCATAACCGAGGTAATAAGGAATTCCCTACGCTAAAGGTATCCCACTAAGGACGAAATGTTCTCACCCCCACTTGTTTATGACTCCAAGGGCAGACAAGGATTACGCCGAGCTGTGTGCCAGTTAGCCCTTATGTTTTGCAGATGATTACCGTATATGATGTTTGAATATTAACTATTGTAATATTTATATGAATTCTTGTAAATATATGTGATGGACCGTACGTTTGCTTATCCATCTGATTATGCTATGCTTGATTTAAAATCGTAAGTCCAAGGCTCTATCGTTTGTATTATCTATTCTGTTCAAGCGCAGCTCATATTTTATGCAATCAACAGTAAGAAGAAAAGTTTGAAAATGGTTCATATTTTCTTAACCAAGTATTTCTGAAATTAATAAAGGACTATAAGTATTCTCACCAAGTAATTAACAACCTAATGGTCATTGCGTACGACTTAAGCATAAGCGATTAGCTAGGGTGTTACAATAGAGCATTAGTTTATCCAAAGCAAGTTCTAAAAATCATGTCACACTAAAATGATCACAATCGGCTACACGATTTCATGGCTTTACCCCGTGAGATTCAGCAACAGCATGCTTAATTCTACACCGAGCATCCTCAGCTCATAATTGCACTTAGCTGCTAGGGGACTATCCACCCTCTTTCTAATGAGCCTAGGTTATTAGGCAAGTTTTCCTTTTGGCACCGATGAGGGTCATTCTTGTCCTGATCTTCCTCTCTCTATTATTCAAATCCTATCATTCTCAACTACTACTTGTTATACCCAATGGGCATGAGTCATATCCCCATGTGTTCACTTGACACAAGTCTTTGTCTGCCTCGACACCATCTCTTCCTAGTCTCCTAGTAGCCTCCCTAAATTTGAGCTTAGTGTGAAGGGAAAAGAATCTTTAATTGTTTGGTGCCATGGTGTCGACGAGTTGTTCTAGTCTATTTGGCAGTGATGGGTGTAAGACCAGGTACTCGGACTAGCTCAACCTCCTTGCCAATTTTGGGTGCCAACACACTCATAATTTCCTTACCTCATATGCCTCTAGTCACAAATAAACCTCACTACTAACAAAATTTCTCAAGATCTAAGGACCCTCTTTCTCCTATATTCTTTCTGCACCTCATCAAGTTAGTTACTCACTATGAGAACCTAGCATTCCATCCTTCACTCCCGTCATGCATTACCCGCAGGGTTCGATCATCACTCTCCCCCTCAAAATGCACCTTGTACTCATGGAGGAACTCAAGAGTTTGTGGCTTGAGGAGTGCATCTGACCTTATAAATCTTCAAAGGTCAACAGGTCTTACCATCAAATTAGGACCTCTTGTTCTCCTGGCTAGTCTAGACAAAAGGATAAGATTTATGCAAGCTCTACTTTTAGCTCCCATTCATTTGTTAAACATGACGACATTGATTGACTAAGTGCAGCAGGAGACGCAATTCTTCAATAGGTATCCATGAAATGCTGGATGAACTTTAGAACCTTCCAACAACTTCAATTTATAAGAAGCTGACTCTATCTTCTAAATGACTTCAAAACGGCCATAGAAATGAGAGCTTACCTTTTAGTTCACGCGTTGGGCTAAGGTTTTCAACTTGTAAGGCTAGATATTCAATACACCATGACCCCAATCTAATACTCCAGTTCACTCCTATGTGTGTCGCCTAGAGTTTCTTTATGTTTAGAGCTTGTGCCAAGTGCCCCTAGCATGGCCTTCCAAGAATCTCAGGCTCTACAGCTAGAAGTGCGCCCCATGAGCTGCCTCTTCAATTCCCCTTCCCTCCACCCTATGATCATAACCGAGAAATCAACTTCAATACTCCCCAAACTCTCCAACCAATCTATCCCTAATACCACTTCAACTTCTCATCTTCAACTACCCCATTCACTTACAAGAATCTCACAACTCTAATAATCCCAGCCATATGCATCATCTATTGAGAAAATGGGCAACTCCAATCTCCTCCCACTATCACAGTTAATGGGTGGTCTACTCACATGATTAGGATCATAGATCCCACCGTCCTCGACGTATTCCTTCTTCGACTCGCCTCCTTTTCCCAGCTTGGGAAACTTAGTTTAGGCTTCTTTCCCTTAACAAACCTGCAATCTCATCCAACTTTTATTCAGTGTGGTGATATCTCACAGTCGCCTTTCAAGCATCTCCAATCTTTACTCCATTGCAACATGCGTAGTAACCATTCAAAGCTCCCATGATTGGGAGCTTATATACTAGTTGATAGATACCGATAAATTAAAGATATGGTATAAAAATATCACTGTATTAGGTAGCATTTGGTTCCTGTCCTGGGACAAAAAGAATGGAGACAGTGGGACAATAGAGACATGTCTCCTATGTCTCTCCCTTTTGAAAGTACAAAAATTAGATTAAGAATTGTCATGAGACATGTCCCTCATGCCTCTCCTTTTTAGAGGTACAATAACTAGCTTAAAAATTGTTCCAAGATAGGTATAATTTTAGATTTTTTTGTCTCCGGCACCTTCTTCAAACATGTTTTTGTCCCCAACGTCTCTGTCTACTCTATCTCAAACGCTAGAACTTGATTTGTTATCAATGTGATATCAACCAAACCCAAAAGTTAAGAGAACATAAAAACTATGACCCAAGGTCAAGAGCTATTTGAGAGGGTCCACTCTCCCTAATTCCACTCACAATTTCCTTACCTCACACACCTCATATCCATTACAAATAAACCACACACTGGCAGAATGCCGAAGGATATCATAATCCTCTATCTCCTATGCTCCCTCCCTCTCTCTCATCACATCAAGTTAGTATTAGGACCCCTCATTCCCTCCTCTTCTCCCCCCATCAAGACCCTTGCAAATTCTCTTTCTAGTGTATATATGTATAACCCATGGGGACCTATCACTATATGTAATATGCCATAAAAGTAATATCGGATTCAATGGTAATTGTATTATGGCTGGAAACCATAATGTGATGACCATATAGAATAAGCACATAAGATCCAAAAGGCAAAAACTTCATTTTGTAAAAAAGAAATAGGACTTATCTAATCAACATTTCCATATAAAAACATGGGCTACTACAAACTGCAAAAGTTAAGGGCCTCTATGTGGCATCTATGATACTGTCCTGACCCATATAGAACAATGATTAAATTATCCGGGAACTAATCAAAGGTTTAAATAGATTTTCTTTAAATTAAAAAATCAAGATTAAAACTAAATAGCAGTTTTCTTGTTTAGAATCTTTCGATTAGCTTGTTTTATGTTCAAAACAACTTACAGCCAATATCATTGAGAGCTCCAAAGAAACGATATTATTTCTCCAACAAAAAATGAAAGCAAAACCCAACATACAAAATATCTTTTGAAAAAATGTTGTTATAGAAACTTTCAAAACATTTTGTTTTAGTTCACAAATTCACATTTCACTTCTTGTCTTTCTCGCCTTGACTTTCAAAGGAGCTGGGTGGGACTGTGTAAGAGAGTCTGTACCTAAGGGTGGGTTAAAAGTGCACAAAAGAAAAGAAAAATTCAGGGGCATTAACAAACTTGCTGACTCAGCGTGTTGTGTGGGGCATGATCAGGTGGGTAAAGATTCCGCTACATAGTGGGTGAGGAAAGAGAGGAGAGGTAGGCAATTTGTGGAGTGGGGGTTAAGGAGGGACGGTGGCATTCCCCGCACCGCCTCTCCCTTCCGCAAAGAGTATCGAGAAGTTCGGTCTCACCACCGGGCTAATCGAGGCTTCCCTCACTCGAAAGGGCCTCCACACCACTAGGATGGGTCTTCACGTGGTAGTCGACCTCCAGATGATTCTCGATATGGCAATCTTCGTGGTCGCCACACCGATCTAGAATAGAAAATCGAGTGTCCCATTTTTTCCGATGATGATGTCCTAGGCTGGTTAGTTCGCGTGGAAAGATATTTCGCGATCCATGACGTCGTCGGAGACGAACGGCTTGACTACGTACTCGTTGTTCTGGATGGATGAGCTCTCAATCGGTATCAGTCGTGGGAAGATCAAGTCCATTTCCCTTCCTAGAGGGTGTTCTGAGAAGCGGTGCTACGTCGTTTTCAGCCCAGTGCGGCCTAGCATCCCTATGGGTCATTGTTACGCCTGAAGCAACTTGGACCCGTCATGGATTACATGGCCCAATTTGAAAAGCTCTCAGGCCCAATGTGAGATCTGGACCGAGAGATCCAAGGGGGAACTCCAAGCGGAGAACAAGAGTTTGGACCTAGATTCATTGGCCCAAACCAAGGATAAGGCCTTGGTCCTTAAAGACCGAAATCGAGAATGGCATGGAAGCGAGCTCAACCCGACCCAGAGTTCATTTCCTTAGAGATCCGCCCACCACCACGACCCAATGGACCCCCTTGAGATCTCAATCTTGCAAAAGCACCAGAGACTCCCACGATGGAGAAAGTACACTCCGACAGCAAAAATGAGATTCTCGCAGGCGAAGCTACAGGAACGAAGCTGGCAAGTGCTCTATTTCAAATGCGAAAAACGCTAGTCTGATACGTGCAGAACCAGAGAAGGAAAGAGAAGAAGAGCAGAAGCAGAAACAGAGGAGATAGAAGGGCAGAGAAGGAACAGAGGGGATAGAGAGACTGAAATGCAGGTATGTTATTCAATGCTTCTAATTGTTTCCTTACACTCCTTTATACTGAATTCCTATTCAGTTATTCAGTTAGAGTCACTAACAACTCTCTAACTTCTCCTAACTAACTTTCTAACTAACTTTACACGTATCAAAGTCCGTGGACCATGTATGTTCTTTTCGTCATTATAGCTTCCAATTGGTGGAGGAGTCCAAGGATGACTCCCAAGAGTTTCAGGACACGGCAGAGAAACTAGCAGACCATAGAGTAGAGCTTAAGGCTCTGAGACTCCCACTTGACAACCCCAAGGGGTTAACCACCAAGAAATCCTTCAAGATTCGATGGAAGGTTGCTGGGGTGGAGGTGGTGATGCTTCTGATTGACTCCGGCACCTCAAGAAATGTCATTTCCCACAATCTAGCCAAAAGCTAGACCTCCCTATTCAACCAACCCCTTCATACACTGTGGAGGTGGGCAATGGACACCAAGGAGTTTGCAGAGGTGTGCGAATCGAGGTTAAGGTATGACCATTTCCAAACCATTCCTGCTACTTGAATTGGGAGGAGCTGATTTAGTTTTGGGCATGACATGGTTGGCCAGCCTAGGAGATATTGTAGCAAATTTCCAAGATCTCACCATGAGTTGGGAAGATAAGGGAATTCAAAAACGTTTACAAGGTGACCCTACCCCTCATAAGGACTCACGCTTTTTGGAAAAGTACTTTGAAGGCTCTCTAGGACAGTGGTGAAGGTTATTTTATCACTAGTACCCATGGAGAGCAAGAATCTATAGTTGGGTTAGTGGTTTCGAAGGGAACCCAACTCCTTCTTGAGGAATTCGATGATCTTTGCCACATGCCTCCAAGACTTCCCTCAAAAAGGGAGCAAGATCACACCATCATTCTCCAAGAAGGTGTAGGAATTCCCCATGTACGGCCTTATAGGTATCCTCACTTCCAAAAGAATGAAAGAGAGAAGATTATGGCAAAGATGCTAGGTGCGAGAATCATTAGACCTAGCATGTACTGTAAGAGAGGACAAAAGGGGGAAGTACTGTAAGAGTATGTACCTGAGGGTGGGTTATAAGTGTACAAAAGAATGAAATTCAGGGTTATTGAGGGTAATGAAGAGAAAGAGTCTCAGGGAATGATTGTTGAGGATCAGGGAAGGATTATTGGGGCTGGTCAGCATCAGCAAGTTTGTTGCATGGGGAATGATCAGGTGGGTAAAGATTTCACTATATAGTGGGTGAGGAAAGAGAGGAGAGGTAGGCAATTTGTCCGTAAATATTCGGAGTGCTGAGCCACTTACAGCCCAAGGCTGTGAGCCTCTCAGGAATTGTTGTGGTCATTTTCTCTTCTTCCTCTACCTTAGGATTTCACTGATTCTGAGGAAAGCAATTATAATACACTCTTCTACTTCTATCTGTGTCTATTGCTTGTTTCTTTCAGACTGCTTTCAGACCTATTCAGATCAACTGAAAATTACTATCCGAATGTCTAAGGCATACAGTAGAACTTCCAAATGTTTAAATTCAAAATTTATCTTAAATTTCCCACATTACTATTGTGTACGACACACTGATAATTTTAAATTGAAATGCAATGGTGTAGTATGTGGCAGGTGGTTAACACATAAAAACAAAAGTTGCCATACACATTCACGACATAGGTACAAAACCAGCCAACATACTTTGTTACTGATGACTGATGAGTCATGTAGACAAATATAATGTTGAATGGTAACTTGTTTAGGCTTCAATGAATGTCTTTCCAGCACATTTTGACTCCCATGAGTCGACCACACAGACATTGCATTCAAATGTTGACTCCAGTGATATTAGCTAGTTGGTAGGCACACTACTAGACAGAACTCCCTAATTGTAGTCATTAGTCACAAGATTGGTAAAGTTCAAACACAGCTTCAGTTTCCTATTCTTCAATTGTTCAGAAGAACTCAGATAATCAATTTTTTTTTTTTTTGCATTAAATTTGTGTAATGTTTGTGAAGCCAAAGCTCCACTAGCATACCTATCAGCACTACAACTGAGGATCCTGCAACTGTTGCTGCTAATTTTGACGGATGTCACTGCAGCCATATGATCATCAATGCTCTCAATGAGATCAAAATTTCTGCCATATACAACCAACGAGTTATTCACATGCATAAAGCCATAAACAGTCAACCAGTATAGCCTAAAATTGTGAGCCCACACCTGTTCACATCATAGAGATGGATTATACAATCTCGACCCCCTGAGGCAAGAAAGTAACTGTTTTTTGCAATGTTTTCAGACATGTCTTGGGTAAAGCTTAATGTAAGAATCTCTGCATCATGAGCACCCTGAAATAATGTGGAGGACATAAATGGCCATAGAAAATAACACATAATACCTTCGAATCAGTTTTACTGCACAACAGTTTTAAAATAAACTTACATGCCTGAACCCACCTGAAAACATGTATAATCTGAAGTTTGAAGGTTGTATATATGAAGATTTCCTCCGCAATCACCAGCAGCAAGATACTTTCCGTCTGAACTAACAGCAAGTGACCGAAACTCTTGACTTGTAAGATCTGCCTTAACTGCATCACGTTCAAAAGTCCCAGCACTTACTGCAGCAATAGATAGGAAAGGCACAACAAGAAAGATGGTGAGAAGAAGATAACTTCAAAAACTTAAATCAGTGAACTAAAAAAAAATTCCAGTAGTTACGTAAATATGAACCACCCAATATTTCCATCTTCAACGGGTGATGCTCTTCAGCATTTTTCGATAAATCAGATTGCAAAGCAAGATCCCATAGCCTAATTGTACCATCAGCAGAGCATGTTGCAAAAGAAATCCCCCCCAAACAACCTCTAGCAGTGCATGCAAGAGATGGATCATGCCTGTTTTCACAACATAGGTTCTTGATATCCCATATGCATGAGGAATGTGAAACTAGCACAAAACACCTCGTGGCCTGGAAAATATGGAAATTTCTCCATTAATCACTAGTAAATTTATACAACACCTTGTGGCCTAGAAAATATGGGGAGAAAAATTTGCTGCATCAGCAACTTATTTCAAGCATAGGACTTCAGCAGCAAGAAGTTCATATATCATGAATAGGTAATCAAATATATCATGAATAGGTAATCAAATTTATCAACATATGAAAAATATGACAAACTGTTGGTATCCTGTAATTCTGAACTCTACATGGGAGGAATTTATGACCTAGCTGGAATAAACGAGGATAACAGAGAAATAAAGTAATGAATTAAATGAGAGGAATTATAGGGTGAGGACAACAGAGAAATAATCAAAGAATTACACGGGAGGAATTATAGGGTGAGGACAACAGAGGAATTAATCAAGAAATCATAGGGGAGGAATCATGGGATGAGGAGAACAGAAATTAAATTGGGATGACTAAGACAAATATAATAGGAGCTGCTGTATTCACTATATATAGAGAATTAATTGATCTAGAGAAGGTAGGCAAGAACTAAGAGGAACTAGGAGGGCTAAAGGTCCCTTAATACCCAAGCTTGTTCTTTATTTATCCTCTTCACTTTTTCTACATTTCTTCTTGTATCACTTGCTGTTTCTAGTTCTGAGACTGAATTTCCCCATTGGAAATATCATTTCCTTCATTAGTAAACAATATTTTTAGTCTATAAATTTGAGTAAATACCAGGTTCCTATCGATTGGTATCAAAGCTCCTCAATCTTGGGGAGCTATGAATGGTATCTACCCATGCTGCGGCTGCAAACAAAGAATCAATCATGGAGGCAAGAATGGAGGCATTCAAGAAGCAACAAGCAGAACAAAGACAGATTCTTGAGAATCTATCTCTAGAGATAGAAAGGTTGAGTCATGATCAGAGTCATAGCCGACCTCGAAACACAGATCCCGAGGGTGAAGGACATGAACTAGTCTTTGAAGGGGAAGGGAATTCGAACCCAAGGAGGGGCAGAAAATTGGAGCTACCTGTTTTCTCAAGGGATGATGCATATGGGTGGTTGGTGAGGGTGGAGAGGTATTTTAGGGTGAATAAGGTGGACGATTATGACAAGATGGAGATGGCATTGGTGGCTATGGAAGGGGATGCTCTTACCTAGTACCAATGGTGGGAGGACCAAATGCCTGTTCCAACTTGGAGGGAGTTTAAGGAGGATCTAATCAACCGGTTTCAGCCAAGGGTGGCCTACAATCCCTTGGGTCCCCTGCTTAAGGTGAGGCAGACAAATACAGTTATGCAGTACAGGAAGGAGTTTGAGCTGGTAGCAAGCTCAAAGAAGGACATGATCAAACGATTTCATCCAGTGAATGACCTAGACCAACCAGTCTGGGTTCCTTTTGGGGAATCAGAAGAAAAGTATGAGGCCGAGAAGGATGACGAGATGACAAAGACAGAACCATTGTTGGAGAAGATGGAGATGAAGAAGGTGGTAGAAGAGGTGAAGGCAGATGAGGGAATGGAGAAGGTGTTTGTTGGTCACCATTCTCAAAACTCAAATTTTAAGGAAACCAAGTAAGGAGTGGGAGGGGACAACAAAGATGAATGCAAAAGGGAAGAAGATATGGATGAATTAGTGGAAGTCCCAAAAGAGGCAAGGGTCGATTTTCCCACAATAGTGAAGCAAGGGCAAAAACACTCTTGTGATTGAGAAGGAACCAGAGATGGAGCAATATCTAGTAGAAGATCAGCGCGACGAAGACAGTGTCAGTATTGGGTACGTGGTGGATGACGATGGTGGCCGAAGACAAGAGACAGACAAGCGTTGGTTAATGGGACACGATGTAGAGGGCGATAAAGATGACTCACGCCCACCACCAGAGCCACAAGATCGAAAGGCAACTGAGACAACAACTCCAAAGACTTATGCCACAACAGAGGCACTTGAGGCGACAACGACCTTAACGATGGAGCTTCTAGTAAAGATCCAACGATTACCCAATTGCCGCATGACAAAGTATATGGAAGTAAGTATAGAGAAGGAAAATTATTTGCCGCCTAAATCTGAAAAACAAGACAGGTTGCAAATTGGACTAGGGTTACATTCTTGAGGCCGAGGAGGACATGAGTGCAATGGAAGCATGCTTTGCTACTTTTTCAATATTTGGGACCCAGGAGGGAGTCTCGAGTCTCGACCATCACCTTGAGGACAAGATGATTTTTCAGGGGAGGAGTATTGTTAGTATCTTGTAATTTTGGACTCTACATGGGAGGAATAAATGACTTAGCTAGAATAACTGATGATGACAGAGAAATAAAGTAGGGAATTAAATGAGAGGAATTATAGGGTGAGGACAGCGGAGAAATAATCAAAGAATTACACGGGGGAGGAATTATAGGGCTAAATGAGAGGAATTATAGGGTGAGGATAGCAGAGCAATTAATCAAGAAATCATAGGGGAGGAATCATGGGATGAGGACAACAGAAATTAAATTGGAATGACTAAGATAAAATAGGAGCTGTTGCATTCCCTGTATATGGAGAACTAATTGTTCTAAAGAAGGTAGGCAAGAACTAAGAGGAACTAAGATGGCTAAAGGTCCCTTAATACCCAGGCTTGTTCTTTATTTGTACTCTCCACTTTTTCTGCATTTCTCCTTCTGAGACTGAATTTCCCCAATGGAAATATCATTTCCTTTATTAATAAACAATATCTTTAGTCTATAAATTTGAGAAAATACCAGGTTCTATCACAAACATACCAAAGAAATCATTTACCTGATTCACATCGTGGATGTCCCAGATGTAGAGACTATGATCCCCATAAATGACCACTGTAGGATAGAAAATAGAGAACTTATAAACGACAAAGCAATATTATGTTAAATACATTAACCAAAACACATTGACGATTTAGCACCCACCAAGCTTTTCTAAGGCCGAAAACTGACATGCAACTGCATCAGGCAGTGCTTTTTGAAAATATTGTTCATGAACTTTGGCATGGCAAATGGTATTATGTTCTACATAAATTTTTTTGTCCTTTGAATATAATATGTTGCCCACATATTCTAGAGACATGGTGGTAAATAATTGGACTGCTCCATTGTTGCATGCACAAGCAATTAGCTTTCCCGAAGTTGATAATGCAAAAGCTTTTTGGACCTGAAATCGATCATTTGGTAATTCGTGAAAACTTACGAGGAACATCATAATAATTCCACTAATAACTCAATCAAATCTATTATAGTGCAGTTTACTATTGTGTGATAAACTCTACTTGAATCTACAGTTGCTAAGTGGAATTGCTAAAGGCATTTAGAGTAAATGTATCAACAATTAGTTACAAAGACCACATATGCTGTGCCCTTCAGACCATTCACAATCAGATTCAGAAATACTTTATTCGCTCCAAGGCAATAAATTAGGAAACCTCAAGGCAGTTTGCCATCTTAGAAACTAGAAACATTATAAGGACGTTCCAGCCTACACTTGCAACATTTACTACATGAAATATACTTTTAAGTCTGCACAAGTCAGTTACTAGTAGAACTTATCATTCATTAACATTTCCTCCTTGAAAAGATATTTTTGGCATGCTCAGATATATTACAAAAATGATAAAGAGCTACACATGCCTTCAAAGCCACTGACTTCTTCACTGACAACCCAGACTGAATAAGGTACAAAATTCCTGTGAACAGAAAGACATGGAATGGAACTATTAGCTAATGCATCATGTTGGTCCAAGAGATTGCTAATGCCTCAAAATCACAACAATAATTATCAATCTTCGACTCAATCTGAACCAAATCAAACCTGAATCTGTCAATGCATATATAGGAAAGCAATCACCAGTTTGTTTGCAATTATCATAGCCATTATTGCTCCACACAGAAGAAGCAATATATATGCAAGAGCTTCCTTTATGAATAGCAAGATTGGATGACTTTTCATGTATTGCTATTGACACAGACCTGTTGATTGCCCTGTGTATTTGTGCCCCTCTAGATGATCCAAGTGCCCATAATTTCAAGTGCTTTTTCCCAGCAGTTACAATAAATTTTGCATCTGACGAGAAACTGACATTTGAGACAGCAGAGCAAGCTGAAGCTGCTTGAACCTTTGTTACTATCTCAGCACTCGACCAGTCCCAAAGGTAAATATATCCCCCAACAGATACCAGATATTTACCTGGGACAGAATACTATAGAATAAGTAAGAAGCAGTGAGTTATAAAATTCAAGAAGGCAAGCATATAGATTGCTGAAGTGTAACCAACCATTCGGTGAGAAGCAGATGCATGAAACTCCATATAGATGACCTCTCAGTTCAGAGACAATGGACAAAGTAGAAGAATCCCATACTAGTACTGAGGACTGGCTTCCTGCCTGCAAAACTTAGTTTATCATACATACAATTTTTCTTAAAATGAAACCAGAATGCTCTCAACCTTATCATATCTATAAAGGTGGAGAAAAAGAGGTAAGAAGAGAAAGAAAAAGGAGTATGCATCATCAGTCATCCTTCAGCAGCCTGATCAAGGAATGTTCCAGTCATGCATCAATCAAGTTCATTTACTGAAAGACATGACAATGAAAATAATATCCTTATAACATTATATCTCAAGTTCTCAACATGAAAAAGTTTTGTCATAATGGTCTTTTTTAGAAAAGGAAATTCATTAAAGAGAAATAAAAGAATACAAAGAAGAGGATAAAGTATCTTGCAGAAAAGAAAGTAAAAAAACACAGTTCCAAAGAGAATGAGCCGAGCAATAACAAGGCATGCAACCTCTCCATATATCTAACAAAGAAATGCCTCTCAAGAAACCTTTAGAAGATCACCATAGAGAAGCTAAAAAGATAACACAATCCCAAATGTTGTCGAAAGAAGAAAAATTTCCCTTGAAAATTTTAGCATTCCTTTCCAGCCAAAGAAGGCAGAGAATAGGAAATGCTGAACACTGACAATGAACCTTGGATTGTTTATGAAAGCCAAAAGTTTGAAGTTTAATAAGGAAAAACTGATGAAGGTCATTTGGGAAAACCCAATGCTCTCCAAAAAAGCACAAAACTTGTGCCAAGATAATTAATACAAGAAAAGATGAGCCACAGTTTCCAAACTAAAACAACACATAACATACATAGTAGGAGACATAGCAGTGAGATTCCTGAACTTTTGTAATGTGCCATTAGTATTAATTCTATAAGATTCCGAACAAAAGAGTCCACCTTTCAGTCGGAGGGGTAGCTTTACATTTGATATGGGTTGTCCAAAAGATTATCTTGTCTTAATGGATATTCAACTATAGGTTAAAAGGCGATGTAACACCTATTGGTTTTCCTATAGCCATTTCATCCATATAGCGGGCAAACAAGTCAATCCTAACCTACACATCCAGTATAAATAAAATTTCATAGAATGTAAAAAAATAAAAATAAAATAAAATATTTCCAATGAAATTAGAAATTTCTAAAATAGAATAACAAACATGATGCGTATCTTTTCAGTAGGAAGGAGGACGAAGAAGTGTAATGAAATCAGCAAAAAATATGACAGCTCCAATGCCTAAAAGGCAGAAATAGACATATTCTTTGATCTTTCAAACTCACTTAGGGTATGCTTGGATGAAGGACTTTGTAAGAAATGGGAGGGGAGGAGAAATTGTTCATAATATGTAAGCATTCAGTTTATTTGTTAGTTATTGAAAAATGAGACATTATTATTAACCTTCTGATTAGTCCTTATTCCTTTCATAAACATTTTGTGATTCTCTCGGTTTATTATAATTAAAAAAGTATAGCCCAAATTGGTCCCTTATTATAATATGTAAGAACTGGTATCTAATTAAAAGGAAAAACTGGAGCTGTTGCTGAATTTATTAGATAAACAGGAATTCCAATGGGGAATTTCCTGGCAGAACATTAACAAGCCCAAGGGCTGCAGAATAATAAAACGATAATCAGAAAATAAGCCTGGGAAATAATGGATCCCTTGGTCCCCTTTCTAGTTCTGTCCAATTTCCTGAATACCTATCCTCTTCCCCCAAGGATCTCTCATATACTATTAGTGAGAGAGAATCAAGGCTAGGAATCCTCACTTCCTACTTATGTGCAACTAATTTATTCTCCCTGATATAAATCAGGTATAACAGCAAACAATTCAGATTCTCTCTGATTTAATTTAAATAATTATTCTCCTAATCCTCTCTTTCCTCTTTGGGCATAATGGAATGGAAAAGGAATTATTTCCTTTCCTTTCTTAACCGAATCCGTTGCATCATTGGCCCCTGGTGTGTAACAATACCCTCCCCTTGAAGAACCACCTTGTCCTCAAGGTGAAAGGAGAGACTCCCTCCTGGGTCCCACAACTTGAAAAAGTAGCAAAGCATGCTTCCATTGCACTCATGTCCTTCTGGGTCCCAAGAATGTGACCCAAGTCCACTCCGCAACCTGTCTTGATTTTCAAAAATAGGCAGCAAATAATTTTCCTTCTCCATCACAAGAGAGTGTTTCTGCCCTTTCTTAACACTTGCAGGCAAAGCAACCCTTGCCTCCTTAGGAACTTCCACTAATTCATCCATATCTTCTTCCCTTTTACCTTCATCTTTGTTGTCCCCTCCAGCTCCCTCCTTGGTTTCCTTAAAATTTGAGTTTTGATATTGGTGACCAACAAATACCTCGTCCATTTTGACTAACCAATCCGAGGCTCCTTCCCCCACAAAAACCGGAACATCTAATTTCCGTGTGGCCTCGAATCGCCTAGGTTCTTGCTCCTCCCTCTCGTTTCTTCCCTCTTCTCCCCTGCCTCCTGAGACTCTGTCCTCTTCTTCCTGGTTGCTTCCGGGTTGCTGTGGTGGCAACCTGTCCAGGATTTGCTGCAAAAGCGCCAAGATGTTAGTTTGAGTCTCATTCATCTCTGCTTGAGACTCCCGCATCTCCGCCTGAGACGCCAGCACCTCTGCCTGAGACTCCCGCATCTCCGCCATCTGCCTTTCTAACGTGTCCAGCCTAGCCTCCATGACAGCGCGCGTGGAAACCATGCACAGTTTCCCAGGGAACGGTGCTCTGATACCAGTTGTAAGAACTGGTATCTAATTAAAAGGAAAAACTGGAGCTGTTGCTGAATTTATTAGATAAACAGGAATTCCAATGGGGAATTTCCTGGCAGAACATTAACAAGCCCAAGGGCTGCAGAATAATAAAACGATAATCAAAAAATAAGCCTGGGAAATAATGGATCCCTTGGTCCCCTTTCTAGTTCTGTCCAATTTCCTGAATACCTATCCTCTTCCCCCAAGGATCTCTCATATACTATTAGTGAGAGAGAATCAAGGCTAGGAATCCTCACTTCCTACTTATGTGCAACTAATTTATTCTCCCTGATATAAATCAGGTATAACAGCAAACAATTCAGATTCTCTCTGATTTAATTTAAATAATTATTCTCCTAATCCTCTCTTTCCTCTTTGGGCATAATGGAATGGAAAAGGAATTATTTCCTTTCCTTTCTTAACCGAATCCGTTGCATCATTGGCCCCTGGTGTGTAACATAATATCACCAGACAAATATGTCTGGAAAATTCCTAGCATAGTCCCTCAGAATTAAAAATGCAGGTGAAATTAGTCCTTCTTAGGAACTAATATGTCTGATGGAAAGTATTTCTCAAGAATAATTTGTTATAACAGGACTAATTTGATCTACATGTTTAATTCTCAGGGACTATGACCCCCGGGGGGGGTGTTCATTTGTCAATAATGAATTGAATTTGTCCAGTGATGTTTTCATCAAGTACTAATTTGGAGAGTTTACTCAATTAAAAATATTTCCCTCCACAGTCTTCACTGCCGAACACCTCTATCCACACACACCCTTAGGATTCAATTGGTCCATAAATAAAACATTGCTAAGCAAATACTCAAGAATTTATTTAAAAAAAAAAAAAACAAAACAAAACAAACACGCAAAAACATACAAAACAGACACATGTTTCTCAACAAAATGATGATTATATTTATTCATAGGTCAAGAATTGCTTGCTATCCAGTCACCAAGAGAATGTACAGAATACAAATACAATGATCAAGCTACAAGAATTGATTCTTACCTCCCCAGCTGCAACAAAGCGCCCATCTCGTGACATAGCTACACAGCTCAAAGGCTTTGGCAATCTATGAAACACCATGAGGTGTGACTGAGTACCCAAGTTAACATCATAAACCACCACCACAGAACCCGCCAAATAAGCACATTTGGAACTAGAGGCATTCGAAGCTAACCCATTGCCATTCTTGGTTGTCAATCCAATCACCTCCTCCAAAACTAGCTGCAAAATCACAAAAAGAAAAGAAAAAGACATCCAAACATAAGGAACACCCTAAAGAATGATTACACAACGGTTTGGAAACAAGATCATGACTCAGTAGCCTTCAATACGCAAATTAACCACAAAAGTTAAATAGTGATTTCTTAGCTACCCGTAAATACCCTATGGTACTCAATTTATTTATTTTTTATAATTTTTACAAATAAATTTATCGGTTTTTGTTATTATGTTATATTTTATACGATTATAATAAATTTTTCATTAGTCAAATCACTTATAAGAGGTTTAGAGATTTGCAGACCATTTGAGTTTATGATGCACCTCTCTACAAATATTGTATTAAAAAATATTAATTTATCATATTAGATCATATAATGCTGCAATATGTCGTATTAGATCATGAAATGGAAACAAAATTAGATCATGAAATGGAAACAAAAATTAATGAATTTAGTTATAAAAATTATAAAAAATAGATAAATTAAGTACCATGGAGTATTTATCCCATAAGATAGCTAAGAAATTACCCATTTAAATTACCTCAGTTTCTATCTCAATTTTTTCGGGGAAACAAAAAGTGCTAGGGTTTATGATTCTGAAAATAAACAAATCACCTTGTTCGAAAATACTCAAAAATAAGAAACACCCTGAAGAGTAATCAGTACTCAGCACTACTTTCTACACGAATTCACCGTGAAAGGTTTGCTTAGCTCGCAGTTTCTCGCTCAACTTTCTCGAGAAACAGACAGTGTTAGGGTTTATGAGCCAGAAAATCAAAATGCATGCTTCAAAAATTTATTGCGCAAACGAAAATAAAGGGAAAAGAAAACCTTTGATGCAGTATCTGGCTTGTTGATTCTGCAAGTGGATTTCATTCTGATCAAGGGACAAAGGAATTTCCCAATCAAGCAACCTTGGAGATCATTTTAAGCTACGCGGAGCTTCGAATCACGACCTCACCGGCAGTACCGTGCGTTTAGATTTTCGAGGAGGAGGAAGGAGAAAGAGAGAGAGAGAGGGGGAGAGAGAGAGAGAGGCGGGAATTTCGCCCAAATGAAAGCGTGCGATTTTGGAAATTTTCTCAAAATAAAAAAAAAGGCCCATTTTTAAAATAAATTATTTTTAAAGTTGTTTACAAACTAAATTCTTTTTTATATAAGGAAAATCATTTAAATTAACTTTTACACACCGAATTTTTTTTCCGACTAAAAGTCAATTTAAATTGACTTTTTTTAAATAGAAATCGATTTAAATCAACTTTTATATTATAAAAATTGTAGTTTATTGAAAATTATTTGTAAGTCAAAATCTAAGGTTATAACTTTTAAAAATACTTTTTTTTACAAAAAAATACATGGTTATAACCTATGAAAGATGACAATTAATGTAAGAAATCATTTTTAGTGAAAAATAAAAGGTCTTAGGCTACGAATTTACTGATAATCATTTTTGAAAAAGAAATCAAAGAGTATAACCAATGTAAAATGCATTATAAAAGTTGTGTGTTTTTATTATTAACACGTTAGGAGACTTTCGTAAGGAAACTAGTGTCTTGCATGTTGGTGGCAATTTCTAGGGTCGTCACAAGCACAAACTCTTCAGCAATCATAAATAAACTTTTACACAAATATACACAAACTTTTGAAGCAATACACGATGAACAAACTTTACCAACATTACCAAACACGCAATCAAAAAACAAAGCTCAGATAAACAAATTCTCTAGAAAGATTTCGTTGAGTACACAAACTTTCACCATTTTTTATGGAACAACAAAACACTAACCAACATTGAAACCTATTTAAACACCAAATATACAAGCTCTGATACCTTTTCATCTCAAATGTGTCATTGCCGTCGAAGTTTGCTTCAAATCACTCTTATGTGCTGCAACTTCCTCACAAGTTTGATTCCATAGGGTATGGTACTTGAGTGACAATTATGTGTGATCATTATTTGAGTGAGAGAATGTGAAGTGTGAGCATGAGCAAGTGAGTGGGTGTGAGAGAGCTCTACCGATTTGAGTGAGAACATGGTGCACACGGTTGTGTATGTGAAAGAGGTACAGAGAGAAAGTGGGGAGGTTGAGAAATAATAGATGGGCCCCACTCCATATAATTTGTGTTGTTTGTTGTACGGTGGTTGCAACCTGATTGTACATCTAGCATCACTTATATGCAATAATATTACAATCAAAGATAAAGAAATAAGCTTAAAGCTTTCTTTACACACATAAAAAGAAAGAAGCTATAGTTATGTCATGATTCATTATGAAGTGTGATAGATACCATAGTTATCAAAATCGCGAGTTAACTCGTAAACCGAGTTTAGGTAGTAAAATCGAGCTAACTCGCATGTAAACTCATTTCTAGGTAAAATCGGGTAAACTCATATGAAATTGGGTAAAATCGGGTAAACTCGTACGAGTTTACCACAGGCAGGTTTTTCTTTTTTTCATTTTTTTACAGTTGCGCATGCAATCGTGCTCCGTAGTGCCATCGTGCTTCGTTCCTAATCCATCGTATGTATTTTATCATTTTCTCAGAGATTTTTTCCACTAGGGTGCTTGACCTTTACATCGCTATATGTACTTTAGTGTTTTGGATTGGAGGCATCTTCGTCACATACTCGCTTCCTGTGATGCTCAATACTATGGGACTCGTTGGTATCTTCGATATTTATGTTGTTGTGTGTGTCATCTCCTGGATATTTATGTTCTTGAAGGTTCAAAAAACAAAGGGCATGCCCCTCGAACTCATCACCGAATTCTTTGTTATCTGCTCGAAGCAGACTACTTCTGTAAAAAATGAGTGATATTGTTCTTTATATACATTTGCTATGTTGGTTGCTCAATACACCATCTCTCTCTTGTGTTGATAGATTTTACTTGTCATTAAGTTTTGTGTGGAGGAGAATATGTTCTTGTTCAAACATATGTATTATGTATTATCTATGAATTGAACTTAGAACTCATATTTTATCTTCATTAGTGCTTTGTTATGGAGTTAAAAGTATTTATGAATTTTAAGTTTTATTAAATATATTTTTATTGCATAATAATTTTTTTAAATATTTTTTAATATTTTTTTAATAATAGCTAAACTCGTACGAGTTTACGATCCGAGTTTACAGAAGCTCCACGAGTTTACTTAAACTCGCGAGTTTGATAACCATGATAGATACTATGTCATAACATCATGATAAAGCCTTCATAACACGAATGACAAAAGATATGTATATTTGTATCCAAAATTCCTTTGTGTTTCCAGTTAAAGATGGTTCCCTCATATTCCTAAGCGTTCTCAGTAGAATAATTTCTGCTAGGATTCCTAAAGTGTTCCTAGGCAAAGAATGTTACGCCTCAGCCAAACTTGATAGTAAGTTCATGTCCTTAGTTAGCAAGCATACCATAAGGTGTATGAAGGAGACGCTGGTGTGGATGTACAGCAGACTGAAGCACCATAGTAAAATACACAAACCATAGAATACATTGACATACGTGCATCATTATATGTTACTTTACTGTTATTATGAATAGTTAATAAAGAACCTTGAATCAATTACCATATGAGGATTAGGGACAATAAGATAAAATTAACTTGTATGTTGCCACTTATTGAAATGTCTGAGGTGGTGTACCACAATTACAATGACACTAGTAGAGGATTTTTACCCTACTGGGAAAGAGAGAGATCTGTGCTCATAATTGAACATTGCATTCTAAAAATGTGTGGTTTTGATGATTAATTGCTATGATTTGCACATTGTCCTCATTTGTGCATAATTGAGAAATTTGTAGTTTAAGGCACCATTTTGAATGACTTTTTATTGCCTCTAGTAACCTATGTGTTTATCGTCTCGTGTTTGAGTTGTTAGCATCGCAAGTAATTGAGTGTTGTGTGAGAAAAGGCATGAAAGGGGCTAAGAAGGGAATAACAAATTAAGAGAGGAACAGATAGCACGCTGGAGCCCCCACTTATCTCCGTGTAGCTGTAGTACGTCCAGAGCACTGCATCGCGTATTTGATAGCACTCCAACGACTTGGAACCCTATTTTTTGATGCCAAGGGGTTATAAATAGACATAGGTTGGAGGGAAACAAAACAATTTCATACTCTGCCTCCTAGATCAATTTCTCTACAGTTTTATATTTATTTTCTAGCACTGTTGGTCTTTGTTAATGGTGCTTAGCTAGTTTATTTGCATTCAAGCATTGTTGGAGCTCTCGCAATTCTGTTCGAGTTCTTTCATGTTCAACTTTGTTTCCACCGTGAATTTCAACTAAGGTTTTCCTTATTTTTTGGATCTATTTTATGTTTAATTTATTTATCACTATGAGTTTTTATCCTCCACCTATGGAGAAGTAGTTTCTTGATACCTTGCATACGGTAATTGTAGGATTAGGATTAATTGGAGGTTATTGTGTCTCAAGATAATTCATAATTCTCTTCCCTTCTCTAACTGGTAAAATAGTGATGCATGATATTAATTAGGGTTAATTCTAAGTTAATAAATATTGACAATTGTAGGATTTCTTGAATTAGGATCATTAGGATTGATAAATTCAAGTTGGTCAATGAGAATTAACCAAGCCGCTGATAGAAAATTAGGAAATTAACTCAGCCAGATTAAGTTGTGCAATTGGGTAACCAAATTAGCATAGGTTTTTGAAACCGTGTCTCGATTGTTAAATCTTGTACAAGTTGATGCTTAGGAGAGAGCGATTATGATCTGTTAGGTGCGTTGGATGTTAGTTAGAGATCTTTAACTAATAAACAACATCCCTTTTATGAATAATTGATTTTGAAACCGATGATAATTAATCCCTAATCTGTGAAGAACTATAAGTGGAGTATTATTTCAATTAATTGTTAATTTCCTGTAATCCACTTCAAACAACCCCCAAAGTACTTGATTTGGTTTTAAATTACTTCCTTATGAGACTACTCAAGTTAGCCTATACTACATTTTATTGGGTTGACTTGATTTTTTATTTTATTTGATAAAGAGATAGGTTACAATCTCTGTATCAATGGGAAACCAACTTATTAGTTATAAAAGAAAGAGTGTTGTGAGCCTAATAATAACAACTCAAGTCCCACGTCAAACAACACAAAAAGGGGAAACAAACATTTTAGTTATAAAAGAAAGGGTATTGTGAATCTAATAAATCATTATTGAGCTTTAAAAGTTAAAAGACACACAAAACTTGTTTGTATTGCTCTTTTAATTTATTAAAAGAATTAATAAAATGTTTATTTAATGGTTCATTGGTCTGGTGCAATATGTTCATCAATTCATAGGTTTCTTTATTGGTTTATTGATTGTTGAATATTAGCAAATTGAATAGTTGGGGAATTATCTGTGAACTTTTTATCGTGTTACTTGCAAAATTTGTTGGGGATTAAATAAGCTATGGATTTTGATACAACATGTACATGTAGAATTTGCTACGAAATTTACGTGTGTAATTTCCTGCAAAATTTGTTGCAGAATTTATCTACAAAATTTGTTGTAAAATCTACCTGCAAATTTTCTTGAGAAATGTTTCATATGGAAAAATTTGTATCAAAGTTTGAAGCAAAATTCCTCCCAAATACCCAACTGGCCACAAAAATTATCTGCAAAATTTTGCAGTTTCCTATAAAAAAAATCGCAGGTAAGTACTTGCGAATTTAGAAATTCACAACTACCGGTTACTTACCACCTTATTACCTGTGAATTCCAATCCACAAGAAACATGATTACCAGTGAATTATAAGGCAAAATTCATAGCAAAATTTGTAGGTAATGAGTAATTTTTTTGAAGTGATTACCATAGGATCATCATGACATCATCATGACCTACCATTACCCCTTCTTCATCCTTACTTGAGAATGAGATAATAGGCATTTTCGATCTTGATCTCAGAGTATAGCACTTAGAAGAGACATGAAGGACATTTTTAAATGTTGTTCTCTAGCATTCCTTGATACTCCTCCTCTAGCAATTCCTCTCGAGATTGTGTTGATTGTCCGAGTTACAACTTGTTCAACTCCTTTGGGTTTGACTTGTTTTATCTCGGGTTGGCAATTACTACTAGGATTTATTTTTTCCTCTCTTTCTAAATCGAAATATTCTTCAACATCTTGATCCTTATCCTTCCCTTTATACTTGGGACACCGTTGATGTCGTACGTAATCCGCCAGCTTCTCTTCTCGAATCAGATCTTCAATAGCATCTTTCAAATCCCAACATTGATCTGTCTTATGTCTATATCAGTCCAATCAGCCGAGGTATGACCCATACAACAACACCTACAACCCTGGTTGGAAGGACAACCTAGCCTTCAGGTGGAGTAACAACTCCAATGTTCTTAACCGCACCACAAGCCCAAAAGTACCAGCAGCCATAATAGAGATATGTGCCCCCAACAGAGGCAACAACAATATTTTTAGCAGCCACCTACTCCTCCCTAATTTCCACTATCTCCATAGGCAGCCATGATGCAAGAATTAATCAAGATGATGTAGGAAATGTAGGCATCACAAAAGAAGCATGAGGCTTGAATGTTAGAAATAAAAACTGGGTTGCACACAATGAGGAATTCACAGACAACAGGCTCATCTCATCTCCCTTCCCAGCCTGTGCAGAATCCAAGGGCAAATGTGAGTGCCATGTTTCTAACATCTGGTACAGTCATCTACTCTGCAGAAGGCGAAGAAGAAAACTCTAGTGGAAATGTCAGAGGTGAAGGCTCTGGCGAAAACACCGGAGGAGAAGATTCTGGTGGGAATGTCGGAGGTGAAGACTCTATCGAAAACACTAGAGGTGAAGATAGGCACAACTCACCATCCTGACCACTCGAATAGGGGAAGGCGAAACCTATTCCTTTGCCCTTCCCTTATTAGACACCTAACCCTAAGGGTCGAGCCATCACAGGGGACAAGAAAGAGATTCTAAATATCTTCAAAAAGGTTGAGGTGAACATATCCTTAATATATTAGTTATAAAAATGAAAATGTTAAAACTAAATTAAATTTCAATTAAATTGAGTGTTCACATATTCTATAATATTAAATATGTTTTGGAATAATGTTTATTTTAATTTTTGAAAGTGTAAATTTGAGTTATTTTAGTCCCTCAAATTTAAAACTTAACTTTTTAATTTTTAAAATTATAAGTCATTAAACAAATTAATTATTTAATTCATTATCATTTATGTTTCCGTTGATTTGAGTTCAAAGCATCAAAAATTGAATTTGAGATCAAGGGTACAATTGCGATTTGATAATTATTATTGAATAAAAGAAAATTAAAGAGAAATAAGTTATTCCAACGGTGAACATTTAATTTGGACAAAAAAATACTATTTGTACATCTCAAAAGTTAACATCATGTGTAAATCATATAGAGAAATAAATATTACAATATATAAAAATAAACATTATAAAACAGAGAAACAAATATTATCACTGAGAATTTATGCGTGCACAAAAACGTGTGTGTTTAATATTGCTCGCCTATGCGTTTGATAATGTTTGTTTATCTGTTTTGTGCGTGTACGGACATGCGTCTATTTAATATTATTCGTTTATGTATTTGATAATATTTATTTTTCTGCTTTTTAATATTGTTTACCTTATGGTGTACACAGTGTGTCAATTTTTGAGATGTACAAATAGCATAGATGTAATTTTAATGCACAGTTGTCTAATAAATTCTTCTATTTACATGACCTTTTAAATAAACTAGTTTAATTACCCGTGTGACGCACGGGTTTTTCGGGGGTGAATATAAGATATACAATACATACATTTTTATAAATAATATCTTGTAAAGCTATATAATCTGTAATTTCATAAAGAATATTACTTAACATGTTTTAAATTCAATATATTTTTCTCAAACAAAAGACACGTTAATTAATGAGTTTGATTATTCTATATGACAAAAACTTAGATAAGAATTTAAATTAGAAACAAAAAATATCACAAATGTCATTCATCATTTCTACATTTCAATAACATTAACAATTCTTCCTTCTTAATCTTGGAGCTCAAAGGTACCTGAATCCACCTCTTTTAATTTGTAAGCTTGAGAGATTTCTCAGTCCATTTTTTAATTTAGTTATAGTCTTTTTCATCCCACTCTGTTAGATCAAGCAATTCTTCATGAAATAAAACCATAGAAAAATATATATTTCAAAAACACTTTGAGATATAGCAACATTAAAAAAAAATTGATTATCGAGAAATGCAATAAGTACTAATTTTGGCAAACCAAAATAATATTATTGATTTTTTTAAATAAGTGTGAAAAAATCTTAAATGCAAAATACGTATATAAAAACGTTTTTGGGTCTAATGTCATTAATATCTCATTATTATATTTTAAATTAACGCCAATTAATACCCCCACAAATACCACTGTATTTCATCCTTTTAAATATAGAAAAAAAAAATTTACACATGTTTCTGACAAAAGTTTTCGTGTGTGTGTATATATATAAAATGATAGGCCCAAATCAAATTTTAAAAAAATAATGAGAATCTAATTGCTTATTTAGAAAAAAAAAATTAAAATACTTTTTTTAAAAATTTGAATCTGCATATATCTCGCACGACCACATATATACATATATAATATAATATAATATTTATTATATCCATGATAAAATATCCCCCATATATATAATATAATATTTCTTATATGCAATAGATATAATATATTCTTTATATTACAAATTTGAATTTCATAATTATTTATTCGAATTCACATATCAATTATATTAGTAATAATCAGATTTTTTTTAATTATTATCTTGTCTTGAATTTTAATTGTAAAATCAATC
This sequence comes from Nissolia schottii, assembly GCA_003254905.1. Taxonomy (NCBI): domain Eukaryota; kingdom Viridiplantae; phylum Streptophyta; class Magnoliopsida; order Fabales; family Fabaceae; genus Nissolia; species Nissolia schottii. The sequence goes on along the minus strand of QANU01071322.1, from coordinate 410,535 downwards.
AATAAATATAATAGATTCCTTGAGTAGAAAATTGATTTTTTTAAATAATTATTTTAAAATTTTAATTTAATAATATATTTAATTATTTTGAAATTTAAAAAAAAATCCTCATATGGATACATTTAATCTATTTGTTATTATTATTTAAAAAAATTATGAATGCTCTCCATTATTATATAATTATAGGATTTATTTTTAAATTTTATTAATTAAATAGAATTAACACGGAGTTGCCTGTTAGCAGTAATTAATGCTATTCTATCAATTTTATATAATATATAAGAATAAGATATAAGATAAAGGGGAGCACCTATTGTCACACCCTAATGACTAATGTTACACCCTTCTAAATAATTTTACTATGATATTCCTAAAAAGTTCTTGTTTATAATTGTGTTAATTTTTGTCAGTTGCCACACGTATGTTACTTGTGTATAATACAATTTTAATTACGCCTCAATTAAACAAGACATTAAGTTCATGTCCTTAGTTAACAAGCATACCATAAGGTGTATTAGGGAGATGCGGGTGTGGATGTACAGTAAACTAACTTTACTGTTATTATGAATAATTACTAAAGAACTTAGAATCAATTAGCTATATGGGAATTAGAGATAAGATAAAATGAACCTTGTGTGCTGCCACATCTAAAATGTCCTTGTTTTTAATGATTATTTTTCTTGATTAATGTTAATTTAGGCTAGTATTAATAATTTTACTAATTAATATTAGGTACAAAATCAACTTCTTTTTAGTTTAACAAACTTTGAATAATATTAACTTCTTAAATTGAATCCATATTAAGAAAAATACTAATTACCTGTCCAAAAAATATTGATAAAAATACTACTTAACAATATATCAAATATTTTATTAAAAAATAAATTTTTATTTGAAAATATTAGTTTAAATCAAGATCATATATCAAAAATATGATTTAGTAGCTAAACAAATATTAAAATACTATTTATCTATTATTCAAAGTTATAACTCATAAAAAAGAGAAGAAAAAAACTTATGACTGGAAATAATGATTAATGTGGATAAAAAAAAGTACAAAATAAGATTTAAATAATTTATTAAATTTGACCAACAATATATAATTCTTTTCACATCATACTTGCGTAGCTAGAAAGATAAATTGAAACTCCATAAAAAGATAATTCACTAGAAGTAACTCAAGCTATATTTGCTATTACAACATAAAAAAAAAAAACAAAAAATAGAAGCTTAACTCATTGTCGAGACAATAGTCTTTTTAATTCCAGCTAGCCTGCAAATCCTTATCAACATTCAATTTTTTTGCAGTCACTTAAACATTGATTCTAGTATACTATCCATCAATCTCACATGAGTGAACATTGATTCTAGTATACTATCCATCAATCTCACATGAGAATAAGGAAGAAGCCCTCATTCCATCTCCCTTGATTTTATTGGTAGTTTAGAGCGAGATGACATAAGAGATTTTAATTTTTCTTTGGTCAAATTTTATAAGTTATTTAAATTTTATTTTGTTACTCATTTTTCATTTACTTTAATCATAAGATTTGAGTCAAGATTTTTTTTATTTTTTTTATTTTTTTATGAGTTAAGACTTTAAATAATAGTTAAATAGTATTTTAATATTTTTTAGTTACTAAAATATATTTTTGACATATGAGCTTAATTTAAAATGATATTTTTAAATGAAAGATTAAATAAATTTTAGAACATATTTAATATAATTTTAAATAGTATTTTTATCGATGCTTCTAGATATGTTAGTATTTTTATTAACATAGACTCAATTTAATATGTCAATATTATTCAAAGTGTGTTAAACTAAAAAATAGTTGATTTTGTACTTAATACTAATTAGTAAAATTATTAATACTAGTTTGAGTATTGTAATTACATTAATTAGAATAATTATTAAATATAAAAGTGTGTAATAAGTGTGACAATAGACAAAAATTATCACAATTGTAGTACAATGACATTTTAAAAATATATTTGAAGGGTGTAGGGATGAGACTAGGCCAGACTAGGTTAGACTCTTAACAAGTCGAACTTGTCTTATTAATTTTTGACTTGAGTCTAACCTGTTAACTATCAAAGTTTTTTTTTCCAGTCTGATTTGACTTGTTTGGGAGGCTTGACCTAGCCTGGAGCCCGGTAGGCTATATTTTTTTTTACTAAAAATCTATTGCCTATCTAATAGATCGACAAAAATCTAAATTGCAACAACAATCTAATATTTAAACAAAAATTTATGCATAAATTCAAATTGTAATTCTATAGATCAAGAAAAAAGGTTTTATCATCAACAACATAAATTCAAATTTTCAATAATGAAACATTTAAACATATCTCAAATAATTAAATAAAACATACACAAACAAGACAAACAAATATGCTTGGTTTGTTTATTCACCCCTGCACATGAGTAAACATGTATGATTGAATTGCAATTTTTCATCTTTTACGTGAGAATGAGAAATAAAAGAGATAAAGTTTTAATTTAGGATTTCTAAAAATAATAAAATTATATTAATAAATATGTTTGCATAAAATATCACAAAAAATGATACTAACTTAGTGGTTAAGGCATTGTCTTGATATGTCGACTATTTATAGTTCAAGTCCAAGTAAAAGTAATATAAGTTTAATGTTTTTAGTAAAACTTATATATATATATATATATTAATATTCAGGTCTTTGAAAAAGGAATGCGATAATTATTATGTAGCATGAATATATAATCATATGCATTCAAATAAAATCCTTTTAAATGCTTCCTAATGGATCATTAGAGACTTGTCGCTTGGACAATAGCTGGAACTAGTTGGCAAATATTTTAATTGTAAGTAGATCTTCCTGAAATTAGGGAAAAAAATGAGAAAAAGATTGCAAGTCGAAACTGAAGGCCCTTGGGGACCCTTGCAAAGCCATTAACTTCAAAATACCTTTTTTTATTGGTAATTAAAGATGTCGCCTGAACAACAGTTCGGGCTAGTTGGCAAATCTGTTATTTATTTATTTATTTCTCGACTGAAATCTTCCGTCCAATATTTCATATTTTAATTTTTGTCTACTCAATCAATCAAACTCTGACATTTATGTACTAATAACATAACATAACATTACTTATGAGGTGAAGGATTATTGCATTACTATGGATGTCCTTAATTTGTGGGTTGACTATTCTTCTTTACTTTTTGTATTTTGCCCAATGGATTTTTTAATTTTATTTTTAGAGTTTTTTAATGAGATTTGATTGTTGTCTATTATATTCGGGTTATATACTTGACTATGGCAGATAAATCTCTCAGTGAAGATAATTGCTTACATAAGGTTATTATAATATTATATATATGTGGTAGGTTGTGATTGTATCAACAAAAAAAAGGAAAATAAAACTTGAAATCTAATCCTTAATTTTAGATGATATTCAAAAGAGAAAATTTTGTAGTCGGACGCGTTTTACATGAATATCATCATCAATTCATAATATATATATAAGAAAAAAAGAAAAATCTCTATCTAGACATATTTACCAGATATGATATTAAGTTATTAATAAATTTAAAAAAAATAAAAAATGTGGACGGCAGAACATGTCCATTAACACACGTGGTGCCACGTCATGCGTTTACTAACCTCCGCAGCATAAAATCCCAGAACTACCCCCTCGAAAGCACGTAGTAGGCTTCAAGGCACCGAGTCTCAACCTCTTTTCATTTTCTCACCAACCCCCCCCCCCTTCTCCCAAAAAACGCAACAAACCTTTTCCTCCCTTCTCTTCTCTTCTTTCTTCCTTCCTTCCTTCACTTTCAATTCTTTGGGGGTTGGTTGTTGTTCAATGCACTCGCTCTCTTACTCTCCCACCAAACTCGCCCTCTTTTGGATAACAATAGTTACTTGCATTGGCTTTTCATTTTCAACCGTGTCTCATACAAAGGCCGCCTCCTCTTCCATTTCCTAATCCTCCCAACCCCATGAGCCTGTGACATGGCCTCAGCGAGTTCAGCTCCACGCATTTTTCATGCCTCCTCGTCCTCCTCCGCGAGGAGGTTCTCTTCTTGTTCTTCCTCGCCACCCCATTTGAGCTTTGGGAAGGCCCGGCTGGGAACCCCCCCAACAAAAAGATTGGTATTGGAAGGTTGGAACAGGGGAAAAGCAGAGAAGTGCTTGGAGAGTAGTAATAGGAGGAGGCAGTGGGGTGTGAGGTGCACAGCAGAGGGCATAGATGGAGGGATGCTTATGGGAAGAGAAGATGTTGTTGTTGTTGGTGGTGGTGGTGGTGGTGCTGATGTTAGCAGCATCCCAGAGAGGTTCAAGGTGGTGTGTTTGGTGGCGTGTGTTATGTGCCTTTGCAATGCCGACAGGGTTGTTATGTCTGTGGCTGTTGTTCCCCTTGCGGCCAAACACGGCTGGTCCAGTTCTTTTCTTGGCGTTGTTCAGGTGAGATGGATCCAAACACTACTTCTCATCATGATGGCTCTTTCGGTGAACGAAAGGGCAGAACAAGAAAGCCGTGGCGTTAGAATATTTATTAAAATAAAATACAATCAGTGTTATATCTTTGATTGATTTAAACTAATTTAATGTAACATTTAAATTGATTCTGGATTTATATTTCTGATTATGTTCCTAGCCTATAAATAGAGACACAACTCTGTCTATTTCTTGGCGTTGATCAGGTGAGATGGATCCAAACACTACTTCTCATCATGATGGCTCTTTCGGTGAACGAAAGGGCAGAACAAGAAAGCCATGATATATTGATAATTATAAATGTAGTTCTTAGTTATTGTAAACAATACTTATTTCATTTTGTTTTGTTCAACGACTAAGTTCACATTGGTTAGTAGTTTCCAAAGCTTAAAAGAACTCCATTTAAGTGTTCTGTAATGGTTTGAATGGGATCTATGCCGTTCACATCATGGCGTAGCCTGATTATGCAGCCAAACACCGCAACAAGGCTTAGTTTGTTGTATTTGAGTGCTCTAGAGTGCATACCTGCAAGTACGACTCTCTTTTAAAACCAAATCAGTTGTTTTGTTTTGTTCTCCTTTGATTTTATTTTATGGTGGAGTCACTAACATGAAATTCATATGCCTCATGGATTATCAGTCATCTTTTCTGTGGGGATACATATTCTCCTCGGTGATTGGTGGAGCTTTGGTGGACAGATATGGAGGAAAGAGGGTGATGGCATGGGGTGTCCTTCTATGGTCTTTGGCAACTCTCCTTACCCCTTTGGCAGCCAACCACTCCACGATGAGCTTGCTGGCGGCTCGCGCTTTCTTTGGGCTTGCAGAAGGAGTGGCTCTTCCATCCATGAGCACTCTCCTCTCAAGGTGATGCCTCCAAATTACTTTTGAACTTTTATACTATTGTAGCTCTCTTTAGATGCAGACTTGGGAAGCCAATTACTCAAGATTTGTGCATATCAGTCTTGATGTAGGTGGTCAATAAAATTGGTTTGCTTGTTTGCCTAAACTATCTCATTGTCAATGTTTCTCTTGATTGTCAAATGTCAATATTGAATAAAGATTTGGGTTTTAATGGTGTTTCCTTGACATGGTTTAAAAAAGGACACTATGGGGTCAGCTAAATTATGAGTTGGCTATACAGGGCCAGTTTGGATAACACTACATATGGGTCAAGTCAAAAGTCATATTTTTAATTTTTCGTCGTGCTTGGCTATATAATTTATTGCTTCTCAAAAAGTCATTTTTAGTGCATTTGGAGAAGTTAACACTCAAAACAAATATTTATTTTATTGGGTATTCAAACAAAATAACTTATTCGCAAATTTCTTTTTAGAAGTTCCTTCCGCACATTATTTTATTTTAGAAGAATTTAAATAAGCTATTTACCCAAACATACCTATAGTCGACTCATCTAATGGGACAAAAGGCTTGATTGTTGTTGTCGTTAATATTGAGGAAAGAGTGGCTCTTATGACCAGTACAAGTTCAAAAACTTGATAGTCTTCTTCATATTTGAATAGGTGGTTTCCAAGTAATGAAAGGGCAAGTGCAGTTGGAATTTCAATGGCTGGATTTCATCTTGGCAATGTCATAGGCTTGTTGCTCACACCAGTTATGTTGTCCACTGTTGGAATCTACGGTCCCTTCATCTTATTCTCCTCTCTTGGGTTGCTCTGGGCGATGACATGGTCATATCGGGTCACGGATGATCCTGTTGAGAGTAATTTCATCAGCAGACCAGAACTAAGACAGATACAAGCTGGAAAAATCGGTTCTCCGAAAAAAAGTAGCAAGTTTCCTCCCCTGCGCCTTTTGTTATCAAAATTACCAGCATGGGCTATAATATTTGCCAATGCAACTAACAACTGGGTGAGTTCAATTTTCCTTTTGAGTGGTAGAAATGTCTGGCCATGATTAATACAATTTTGGATAGCAGTACTAATCTTGACCTTGCTTAATTTGCAGGGTTACTTTGTTCTCCTTTCGTGGATGCCGGTTTATTTCAAAAGTGTAATTACTTTCTTCATTTGTTCTTGAATATTCATATTAATGAACAACTTCGTATTGTTGTTTCTTATATTGTTAACCTGCAAAGTAAAAAACTGTATAGATCTCTTCATTCTTGTCCATCACTATTATCCCATGCTCATGTCAGTCAAACTAATAGTTTGAAAAAAAGTTGACATTGCTCACTTAAAATGGGAGAGTCAATTCAGGTGGTTAAGGTGCAATCCTGGCTAATGATGGTAGTTGTTTTGAAATTTACATGAAGAATGAGATTTGGTTATTGCCATTGAAATTCAAATTCTCATAAATTCCCCTTGTTTCTGTAGGTATATAATGTGAACTTGAAGCAGGCAGCTTGGTTTAGCGCAGTTCCATGGGCAACAATGGCGATTTCGGGTTATTTAGCCGGTTCCGTTTCGGACTCCTTAATCAGCAAAGGTTACCCCACGACATTTGTCCGGAAGGTCATGCAGGTAAATCTTTTCAGCACCATTATGCAGAACTATGTATTTATAAGTCTACATGTTTATATGTTGCCTCATAGCCTTAGATTTAACGATCAATTGTATAAAATTATCATTGAACACCTATTACCTAGCCAAAAAACAAATGAACACACACACACACACACACACACACACACACACACACACATATATATATATTTTAAACCAAGTTTGTCTCCCTAAATAAACTAAGGCTGGATGCTTACTTTTTCACTTGAAAGTGCATGATTTTGCTCCTCCTCCAAACCCTTTATCAGTCACCGAAAACCGAATTCATGTAAATTACAGACCATTGGATTCATCGGGCCGGCAGTAACCTTACTGTGCTTGAATTATGCCAACACACCAACAACTGCAGCCACACTCATGACTGCAGCTTTGAGCTTGAGTTCTTTCAGCCAGGCCGGCTTTATGCTAAACATTCAAGTAAGTTCAACCCTCCAAATCTGAACACGTGAGACATGTCACATGAATTTGCAAATACATCAGTTAGACCTTAACCTCACGCTTGTTACATTTGTTTTGCAATGGATCAGGACATTGCTCCTCGCTACGCAGGAATCCTCCACGGTAAGAATTTAAGCACATGCATTGTATGGAGTGAAAAGCAATTTTTTCCCTTTGCTTAACAATAATGATTGTTCTTTATTGCATTGCAGGAATCTCAAATTCAGCAGGAACCTTAGCAGCTATCATAAGCACAATTGGAACTGGCTATTTTGTACAGTGGCTGGGATCATTTCAGGCATTCCTAACTTTAACAGCATGTCTCTATTTCGTGACAACCATTTTTTGGAACCTTTTTGCCACAGGCGAGCAAGTTTTGTGACTTAATTGCCCCACTGGAATATCTCCCACACCTTGGAAATTCTGGGTAGGCTTCAAGAATTGGAGTTATCCTCTTCTAGAAATGAATGAAGGCCAATTTTTCTTGTTTCTTATCAAAATAAATTTGTCATATCTGATATATATGATATGTGAATATTTTGTATAGAACACAATTTATGCGGTTAAGATAATAGTCAAGTGTCATCTTCTTTGCTAACTACCATTTATTATTTTAATTTCAAAATTATTAGATTTGATTTGATTCAATTTCTAAATTATGATAATTATTTTTATTTTTGATTTGATATCAATTGCACGGATGATATGAGTTGATGTTTCTGTAAGCTATAGGCAGTTAATTTGATATTCATCCTCTACCTTGTCTTTACCTCTCTTGTTTTTTTTTTCGCTCATTGGTAAAAAAATTTCATTTCATTGTTATTTTATTNTCACTTATCCAGTATGCACCCTAAGTGGTAGCACTTGTAGTGTGCACCTAACATGCATGTATTATGGACCGTTCATTTTATTTCACATTTGATCTGATGGTTGTTATAGGGGGAGCTACTCTTACGGTGTGCAGCGGTGCAATTGCACCAACAGGTTCCTTGTAGGTAGCAGGTAGCACGGTCCACAAGATTTCAGAAATTAAAAAGTGCACAGTAGAAGTGAATTTATTTGTAAGGACATATATAGAATTTAGTGGTTGGAGGTGATTGTGCCGTGCATGTGTTAGAGGATTAAATTCCACAGTGACGAATAATTAATATTTATTTATGTGATAGTATTTATAATTTCATTTAGTTAAGTGTTTAATTGTTAAATAATTTGCATTTGCAAATTTGTTTAGTGTTAGATTTTGTTTATATTTTATATGGATTGTTTTTAATTGACATGTCGGTGACTTTGAACCTCGATCGAGATTGAGCCAATTCGTTGAGGTTGAATTACATAGCTATTAACTTAAATAAAAGAATCTAGTAAATTTGTAATTTTTTTAAATTATCTTTGATTTTGACATGTCATTTTGTTTATTGTTATAATTTTTTTATATGAACAATAATAATTGGTGGATCACTGAAGTGAATGAAACCTCACATGTCGTTGGGTGTGTCGTGACCTTTTCTTTTATTAGGTGAGAAATAATCAGTGGATAACTGGCTTTATAGCACGATGGTAATTGAACCCTCGTTTAGCTTGTATTACAAAAATGTATAAGTTCATCTAAGCTTTAATTAAAAAATTTTCAATTTAGTGATATTATTTTGTTCAAATTATATGTAATTTGCATATGTCATTTTGCTTATTGATACTATTACATATTTTTTTTTGTTTATACTTGTACTTATTTTTTTTATTTATACTATCGTTGCATACTTGTACGTACTTGCACTTATTATTACTATTATTTTGTTTATACGAGCAACAAGGCGAATCTGTGATTAAGGATTACTCATTTAGGTGAGTTAAAAGATATTTTAAGCATTCTATAGAATGTTATTTCTTACAAGATTTTCAAAAACGAACCAACAAGGCAAGACAACCAACCAAACAAGTCGACCAAAATAGATGACGATGGAGAACGCTTGAGGTTGAAGTCTCCAGCCATTCCATCACACAACTCAATCTCTGACACCTTCTTCCTTCAGTCCCCAGCTTCCACAATTCTAAACTTGGCTTCCAAATCCACGATTTCAACAACACCCTATTCACTATTTTTTTTTTTNTTAATTTTTTTTTATTTTTTTTAATTTTAATTAAAAACGGGTCGGGTCGAGTTTAAGTGAACCGGGTTATGGGTTGATGGGTGGGTGAACCGGGTCATGCCACGTGGCGAGTCCATGTGGCACGCCACGTCCGTAGGGCTAACGGCCACGTCAGCACCGTCAGGTCCCAGACATTAGCAGGGACTAAAATCAAATCTTGATATTTTACAGGGACCAAAACTTACATAGAGGGACCAAAACCAAACTTTCCCAAATTACAGGGATGAAAAACTTAATTAACCCTAAAAAATAAAAGTATGGCGACAGACGGGCAATAATTTAAGTAGTAGGATTCGTCTGGTGTGAGATTTTCTCATTTCGATTTCTTGTCATTTTTGTCAACTGTAATATTTAATCACTAATTCTTTTTATTGCTTATGTTATATATAAAGTTCATCTCATTAATAGAAAAATATTACACTTAATAATACTTAATAAGAATACAATTGAGAGGATCATTTACTACTTAGTGTGCCAAAGCTCATGGCTTGGATGAGACTAATTGTTACTACCTACCTCTAAATGTTAGTAACTGATATCGGTTAATGGAAGTAACTAACATAACTACCCAATGACAAGCAAATGTAAATTAAAGTTACACTATTCAATTTACAATAATCTGTGGAGAGTGAAGGTTGGACATTCCCAACTTGGACAAAATAGAGTTCAATGGGCCCCGCATGAGACAACTATGACGCATGTTTAAATTCTTGGGATATTACACAATACTATAAATAAGACACTCAAATCCTTTGATTACTTTGAAATTGACTAGGAGCCAGATGTGAATATAAATTGATTAAGACTCCCCTCAACTTTTCCTGAGTGTTACACCTAAACTCATAGTTGCATTAACTTAGAAAGGAAAAAAAAAATAAAAATAAAAAAAACCCTCCTCCGCTCACTTATCCAGTATGCACCCTAAGTGGTAGCACTTGTAGTGTGCACCTAACATGCATGTATTATGGACCGTTCATTTTATTTCACATTTGATCTGATGGTTGTTATAGGGGGAGCTACTCTTACGGTGTGCAGCGGTGCAATTGCACCAACAGGTTCCTTGTAGGTAGCAGGTAGCACGGTCCACAAGATTTCAGAAATTAAAAAGTGCACAGTAGAAGTGAATTTATTTGTAAGGACATATATAGAATTTAGTGGTTGGAGGTGATTGTGCCGTGCATGTGTTAGAGGATTAAATTCCACAGTGACGAATAATTAATATTTATTTATGTGATAGTATTTATAATTTCATTTAGTTAAGTGTTTAATTGTTAAATAATTTGCATTTGCAAATTTGTTTAGTGTTAGATTTTGTTTATATTTTATATGGATTGTTTTTAATTGACATGTCGGTGACTTTGAACCTCGATCGAGATTGAGCCAATTCGTTGAGGTTGAATTACATAGCTATTAACTTAAATAAAAGAATCTAGTAAATTTGTAATTTTTTTAAATTATCTTTGATTTTGACATGTCATTTTGTTTATTGTTATAATTTTTTTATATGAACAATAATAATTGGTGGATCACTGAAGTGAATGAAACCTCACATGTCGTTGGGTGTGTCGTGACCTTTTCTTTTATTAGGTGAGAAATAATCAGTGGATAACTGGCTTTATAGCACGATGGTAATTGAACCCTCGTTTAGCTTGTATTACAAAAATGTATAAGTTCATCTAAGCTTTAATTAAAAAATTTTCAATTTAGTGATATTATTTTGTTCAAATTATATGTAATTTGCATATGTCATTTTGCTTATTGATACTATTACATATTTTTTTTTGTTTATACTTGTACTTATTTTTTTTATTTATACTATCGTTGCATACTTGTACGTACTTGCACTTATTATTACTATTATTTTGTTTATACGAGCAACAAGGCGAATCTGTGATTAAGGATTACTCATTTAGGTGAGTTAAAAGATATTTTAAGCATTCTATAGAATGTTATTTCTTACAAGATTTTCAAAAACGAACCAACAAGGCAAGACAACCAACCAAACAAGTCGACCAAAATAGATGACGATGGAGAACGCTTGAGGTTGAAGTCTCCAGCCATTCCATCACACAACTCAATCTCTGACACCTTCTTCCTTCAGTCCCCAGCTTCCACAATTCTAAACTTGGCTTCCAAATCCACGATTTCAACAACACCCTATTCACTATTTTTTTTTTTTTTTAATCTCTGTCTCCTTCAGTTTCACACCCTACACATATAATTTTCAGCTTCTTTTTTTGCCCCCAATTGGATTTCCAACAGAAGAAAAATCTAATCTTTTTTTTTTCTTTGACCTATGTTTTACTTCTTTAAGCCATGAATTTCAGGAGCTTGGAAGATTTCTGGGCTTATTACGTGAACCAGCACTCGAAGCCATCCACCAGGCGCTGGCACTTCGTGGGAATGCTCTTCGGCATCTTCTTCTTCCTCTGCTCCGTTCTCTTCAGCTGGTGGTTCTTGTTCTTTGTGCCTTTCTCGGGGTATGGATGCGCCTGGTACAGCCATTTCTTTGTTGAAGGGAATGTTCCAGCGACTTTCGGGCACCCCTTTTGGTCACTCGTTTGTGACTTCAAGATGTTTGGGTTAATGCTCACCGGGCAAATGGATAGAGAGATCAAGAGGCTTGGGAAAAGGCCTGTGCTGCAGGTGTTCTGATTCTTTTTCTTCCTTTTACCCTGTTGTTTTGAGGTGAGTTTGCATCTCAGCTTTATTCTCTTTTGTGTGTTTATTTTACTTATTAATTTGCCTATTTTGATGAATTGTTATAGTGCGCATTGATATTGTCGTCGCATACTTGATTGAGTTTGGATGAACTTGCTGAAGATAGTTTTGTGTGATTGTGATACTGCAATTTGATGGGTTGAATGGTTTTGTTGAAATGCAATAGCTGAATGAACTCAATTTGAGGCTTAAGTGTGTGATGCTGCAATGTGATGGATTGAATGATTTTGCTGAAACATCATAGTTGAATAAGCACGCGAGGCTGAATATTATTCAAGGAATGTGGTTTAACACTTCAGTTATGCCACTTGTTGAGATACAAAGATGTTCAAATTGTGTTGATAATGCCAGCAGTCCCCAAAAAACCAAAGCAATAAAACCTCCTTCCAAGTGGACCTAGGAGCAACATTGACAATTAACAGTGACATTATGATATTGGGGGATATTGCGTATCTTGGTCTGTCCGTTGCTCATTGAATATCCTATGAAAACTTTGCATGGATTGAAATTTATTCCTGGAGAGAGCCTGATTAATCAGCACATGGTCTTTGTTATAGATGTACAAGTTACAGGAGAGTAAAGAGAAATAGTGAAGATAAGACTTGAAGGATTAAGTAGAGCCAATTGAAGGGTAAAAAACACAAGCAGTTTTAAGGAAGGTTTTTAGAAGAAGGTAGTTAGGAGGTAGAAGGAAGTGCAAATGAATTGTGAGATGAGATGGCTAAAGGATTCGAAAGGTAGTAAAAGAGATGCTCAGGAAATCAAGAGGCTTCAGACGGAAAGGTAAAGATATTGGTGGTGGGACACAAGAATGCAAGATAAGATTTAGGAAACTAAAAAGGAGATTTATACTAGGATTGGGCTTTTCGTCCTCAACCCTAGATTGCGATTCCGCTTGCAGTCCGCCGCGATTCGTGACCGTGATGGCTGCACCTATAAAATGATCTAGGACGGTCTTCCTTTTGCGGCCACCCACTGCGATGCAACAGCACTATCACAACACTAGCTCATGATTAACTACTCTATCTCACTTCAATTAGGCATCTGACCAAGATAATCTTTATAATAGTTTGGATAATTCTCCTCCCTTTGAGCTAGCTTTTAGGGTGGAGTAAGACCCCTCAGTTCTAAGAGACACATACTAAACTATACAAAGTACAGAAGGGTCAAACTTGTGAGCTATACTATGAAGTTATGGGAGAGGATTATTAAGTGGAGATTAAAACGAGACCCACATCCACGTGACAAATAACCAATTTTATAACTGGGAGGTCTACCATGGAAGTAATTACTTTCTATGAAGATTGTTGGAGAGATCTTGGAAGAATTATAGAGATTTACATGTCTTTATTGATTTGGATAAAGGGCACAATGGAGTGCCTAGATAGTTTGAATTGCATACATTCAAACAATCAAAGATGTAATGAGGTTGCAACTAGTGAGAGTACAAGGTGGGGTGGTAAAAGATTTCCTGTAACTATAAGAGTGCACCAAGGGTTAGCTTTGAGTCCCTATCTTTTTACCATGGTCTTGGATATGCTTACTAAACATATGTATGATTTGGTGTTGCAGTGCATACATCTTGTAGATGATATAGTTTTGTAGGAGAATCAATAGAGGAAATAAACGAAAAGTTAGAGTCATGGAGACAAACTTTGGAAGCACGTAATTGTTGTAGATGTAGAAGTAAATCAAAGTATATGGAATGTAAGTTTAGCTAGACGCACACCAATCCTACTTTAGAGGTGAAAATTGGGGACGATATGATACCTCGAGTGACATGGTGTAAGTACCTTAGGTTAATCATCCAAAATAATGGAGAAATGGAGAGAGATATAAACAATAGGATTCAAGGCGAATGAAATGGACGAGTGCTTTGGGAGTTATTTGTAATAAGAAAGTACCACCGAAACTTAAGCATAATTCTATCGCACAACTAAGATCATGTTACATACCCCACAGCTAGTAACGTGTCAGCAGAATCATCAAACAAAAAAGGAAAGACAATAATTCCTTTACCATATTATTATTCTAGAAGACACAAAAAGGGGGGAAGGCGGAAATGAAGGAGAAAAATTAGCTAGCAGAATAATTGGAGAAAATGGAGGGGAGAAATTAGTTACAACAAATCAGCCACAACAAGAAAAGGAAGGAAATTAAAGGGACGAATGTTAGGAAGGAAAGATTATTAGAGGAGGATTATTAGCTTAAATAAATCAGGAAGAATAAGGCTGATTCCCTTAATTCTCTTTGAATGTTAATTATAAATTTAGATCATGGGGAGGGAGGTAAGGGGGCAGAACTTGAGTGGACTAGGAGAGCCAAGGGATTCTATATTCTCAGACTTATTTTCCTTAATTCTGTTCTTCTGTTTTTCACCATTTTTATCCACTATTGTAATGTTCTGCAACTGAAATTTCCTATTGGAATTTCATCATAATAAACAAACACCATTTATACAACAGCTCTTCTCTTTTGGTACCGGTTGTTACAGATCATCATTGCAAAGATGACGATGACGGTGTTGTATTGGATGAGTGGGTACACTAGACTAGATAGAATTAAGAATCAATGTGATAGAGAGAAAGTTTGCATGGTATCTATTGTGGAAAAGATTGTAGAATCTTGCGTTAGATGGTTTGGGCTTGTGTGGAGAAGACTTGCAAAAGCCCCTGTAAAAAGAGTAGATGAGGGTATCCAATAGTTGAGTTAAAGAAAGACCATAAAAACTATAGGTAAAGCCATTAAGATTTATATTTTAATATTTTGACCGTTGACATAGTTTATGAAAAGATACTAGCTTCATCTGGTCCATGTAGTTAACCCCTTTTAGTGAGACAAGATTTGTTGTTGTTATTGTCGTTTGTTGACTGTATGGATCCATGGCTGATACCACCTTTCAGCTTTAAATCTCTTTATTTGAAGGAGTGGATAACTGTTCAAGTCCCTTTAGTGCATGTACATGATGACAAAGGATTCATTTATTCTATCAAACAAACCTGAAGTATTGCCTTTCAGGTATGGTTTCATCATGACCTGCAAAGGTTGGAAAGAAACGAACCCTCAATTTGAATTGTCTGGATTGCACTTCATATTCAAAGCCAATGAGGATGGCTCAATTGGCGGGGACAAACAACATAAATAAAATGGTCTTAGGTTTAATTTTTTTTAGTACACTTCTTCAGTAAGTTATTTGATACTACTGTAACTCCTCCCTCAGGGTTGGGTAGTATGCTCTCTCCTCTTGGGATGGTGTCCTCTTCTTCCCTAAACCTTTTTGTTACCAGGAAAAAAAAAACTATATCTAATTGAATAAAAAAACTAATATAGCTGCTAAATTACAATTTAATACTCTGTATTTTGTTACCTTTCAAATATTTTTTTTGGCTCAGGATTGTTTTATGACCTTTCTTTTGGAGGATTTCCCTTTTCGGTATGCAATCAGATTGAGCTATTTTGCACTGATGACTTTTACTTGTTTATTATTATTGTTTTTAGGTGGATCTTATTCTTATCCGTCATTCTTGTGATCTTTCTTCACAATAAACTGTTTTTTCAATCAAAATAACTGATAAAATAAAACAGTTGGATCTCTTGCTGAAACAAGACTTGATGTTCTTCACTGTCACTGTTTATTTAGTGAATCTTTCAAATGAGCTGATAGCAATCAAGTGTTTAGTCTTTCCGTTGATTGAGATATACGTATGTGATTAATGTTTTTAGATATTTACCCACATATTTGTGGAGCATGTTGTTTGACAGCAAATATATCAAATCATTTCCTTGACCAGGACTTTGTTGCTTTGTTCTTGTGTTTTCAACTTCATTTAGGACAAATTATTTCAAAGCTGCAAGCTTTCTACCTAGAACTAGAATTTGTAGGCTCTGGTTCAGTGTTTGTCACTCCATTTTGTTCTTATTATATAAACATCATGTGTGCAGGTTTGTCAAGTTGTGACTTTGAGATCTGAAGTGTTCAGCAAATATTGAAATGCAGATGAATTCATTCAAAATTGTCAGTGGGGAGTATGGTGGATGCTCTGGGGTTGGCTTACCAATCCTTGAGAAGGCTGTGTAATGTTCGAAAATCAATACTGTGAAGTGTGCGTGACAACAATCAGGTGACTTGGCTGGTGTTTGCATCATCATCTATATGTAAATTGAAAGTTGAAACATTTGATGCTACTTACGTCTCATTTCAATAAAAACTACCATCGATATCATCTTGAGCATCCCAGGATCTAAATAGTAAATTTGTTTATCGGCAAAGTAGGAAATAGATTCTAATAGGCAAGCAAGGATATCATAATAGAGAAATTCTTATGTGGGCAAAGTCTATCTTCTCATTCTTCACCACACTCATAATAAAGGGGTATTTAATCAATTTTATCTATGAAACACTTACTCATTAATGAGACTCATCCAACTTTATTACGAGTGCGTCCAATATTGAAGTGATAAATCTGTGTCTATCCAATAACTTTTTGTCATTATCCAAGAACTTTTCATCATAATATCTATAGAAAATCCATTTTGAATAATTTTTAGAATGAACTTTTCAATTTCTTTGCATGTTTAAAAAATAAAAGGGATCTTAACTATAAATATATTATGGATAGAATGCTCAAATTAGTCTCATCATTTTGGCGGACAACAAAACAATGTTTTGAAAGTTTAGCATTAGTCATATCATACAAATAAGGGAATACATTAATCCCTAAGTTAACTTACAACTTCTTAACTTGACTGAACTACATAGGCTAGAAGATTATATTGCTAACTCCATTAACTCCACGTTTTGATGCATTTGTTTTTGTAAGTCTTTACGTCTCTGTGGTTTCAGTAAGTCTCTACAGTCCGCATTGCTTCATTTTTCATGTTATGACAAAATTGAGTTTGGATTGTAGCAAAACATCATTTTATTCCAAGGTAAAGAAACAGTGAGTTAACTGGAATAACTAACGTCCTCATTTTTAGGACTTTCAAAGAGTGAAAAATTACACTTCCTCAAGAATGGAGAGGGACCAAATTGGACATTTTCTTGTATCTTATGTTGTAATTGATGCAGAGCCAAATGAGAATAGTACACCAAACATCCAATGCACCGGAAGAAGATGCCACGGTATATTATCCAACATCCAAACCAAAACAATTCCTTTGGTCCTTCATCCAATGCTTAGCCCGGTGAAACGTGTAATGCGTATGAGTTTCAAGGTAAAACTTTACCACTCAAACGCGAATTTTAAATATTCTAAATCTATATAAAAAGATGTTATATTAAGGAAAAAAAAATCCTCTAAATTGAATCCCTAAATTAATACACATTACACGCTTAAAATTAATAAAGTGAAGAGAGTCTATATTAACCTATATAATTTAATTTGGTGATTTCTCAAGTACCAAGCTTAATCAGAGGGTATAAATATCATCTTTAAGTTAGTCCAATATGATTCTACACTGCCAAATTACTATTCACATACAAGGAAAATCCTAACCAACGTAATGGAAGTTGACTCTAAGAAACAACTACGCTTTCCACAACTAATTATAAACTACTTGAAACTAATAAGATAATTACAATGTGATCCTAAACCTAGCTTTTAGATCTAGAGGACCATAGGAGAACTCAGGCCTGAATTGAGCGGTACCAAACTGTAGAGTAACAGTAGTAAGACTAGGGCAAGGCATAACTAATTACATAATATAATCAGCTTAAAATGACGGCCACACGCAGCATCGCTGGATACATTTGACCTTGTTTTTACCTGATGCAATGCACTTTCATTACAAAGAATTGCAGGCCATGAGTTCCTGATTGATTGATTGATTACCTTCGCCGTGCCGTATTGGTATGGTGATGGGCTTTGCTATCAATTGATATTCTGTCAGCATACATGGGAAGGCAAATTATCTCATTTATTTCATTCAACAGGATATCCTCTGTGATATTGTCCCTTATACTCCGCATCACCTGAAATAAACGTTGTGAATGGCTCAAGTCAATTAAAAACTGAGATAAGAGGGAAATTAAAAACCAAAGGAGCCAGCATAGGACCTTCTTATAAGTATTAAACTCATTTGGAGTTGATTTATCTGTCCTGACTCGCAAGTAAACCCATTCCTGGTTATCAGAATCCCAAGAACACTCAATGATTTTTCCAGAATAAAGAGAGGGATCTGAACCATCTGCAAAATTAAAATTTCCATTAAGCATTTGTAATGAATACAACTAAAATGAATCAGACGTAGCAACAAGATGCATATTTAAAAATATAAAGGACTGCGTTTGGTTGTTGAGACAAAACTAAAATACAAAAACACGAGGAAAGATACATAAAATACAAGACTAAAAGTCAATCTTGTATTTTGTTTGGTGATAATATACAAGATAATTTATTGCATCGGTATCATGTTTGGTTTTGTGGTGACAAGACATAAAAACATGACAAATTCTTTAGGCTTCCTTCACGCTCATTCATAATTTCATTAAAACTTCGTCCCTGTACCAGTGTCCTAACAAAACAGAGGTACAGAAAAGACATTAATTTTCTGCCTTGAGACACAAGTTTTTATACCTGTCTCCATAACCAAACAGAATTTTGTGTTTCCATGTCCCTGTATTTGTGTCTTGTATCAGCGACCAAACGCAGCCAAAGTGACGCACAGTACTAATAGGATAAATACTGATTTCTGACCTTTGAATGCAACCCTATCCCTTTCCATGAGTTTCTTCTTTCCTCGTTCATAGAGAAAAAGTAGTTGACGATCATCATCAATCTGTCAATACAAGCAGCCAGGAATGAAGCGGGTGCATAAGCACGAAGCCATAAATACCTCAATAAGTGAAGCAAGAGTAATATCTAACAACATTTGTAGCCAGTTTATGATACCACCTCAAAGAGAAAATCAACCGAATTCAGATTAGCATATTTCCACTTCAAGAGTCCTTCATGAGTGCGCGGTATGTAAGGATCGTCCCAGCCCTGGTTACAAATATTGCCAAAACAGCCTCCATTCAATTCAATAACAAGAAAAGAAACAAAGACGCTTTGTGCACACAGGAGGATTTGAGGATTTGAAAGGGGAAAAATAGGGATGGATCAATCTATCAGGACTATAATCTAGCTACATCGATCCTCTATGAGCTAGTCTAGGCTTATTGCCTGGGTCCCTATTACCAGAAACCATATTAGATTCACTACAAGAGCCACAAGGATATTCACTCGTGCTGAATATGTTGCAGCTTGCAGTAGTATGTAGACCTCAATGTGCGAGAGAAACATAGGGATTGAAGATCTTAAAATGCTACAAATCAAACAAGGATTAAAAACAAACGCCTTGCTTGGCATTAAGCTAGAAGCAAGTTATCCAGCATGTCAAAAGAGATAACCTCATCATCATGTTTCAATACAATGAATGTAATCCAAACCCACCTGAAATATGAGACCATCTGCATCATGTGAGAGTTTCGGAATAAATTCGTTTAAAAGTCTTGTGACAGTAGAGAGCAACCAAAAATCTTTCCTCCTCACCTAATCATTCAAACATATCAATTAACCAAACCACTAGGAGGGAAACGAGACTTAAAATATGCACAATTTAAGGTTAGAGATGCTTACTCTGAATGGCTCCAGGTCATATCTATAGTAAAGATTTTTGCTATAGTATCGTTCATGATTCCTGGGTTCAATCACTTCTTTTTCAAGCATTTTCCACCGTTCATAGAAAGGTCGCTGCAACAAGTTTTTAACTATCAATCATACGTTGTACATACACTTTACATGAAAGAATCAACAAAACCAATAAGAAAACACAGCATAGTGGCTAATCATGTAGCAAAAAAACTATACAGACAATTTAAGCTAATCAATTTGAAAAAACTATATTAATCTGAAAATCAAATGTTAAATCAATATGAAAACATTCCACCAGCATTTCTCTCTCTTCTGCTACTTCTCAAGCAAATTAAGCAACTCCCTATTTGCTTCTCAATAAAAGCAGAGACATCATAATATATAGCTAGCAAGAGCATGAAGTCATGTGTTGACAGGAAAGTTGAATGGCTAACAGCTAAACATGCAATCAAATAGTAAAGTAAATATAAAAAAGACAACCATTTTAAATCAGCCTTTTAACATTAAGGGACAATTTTATTTAAGTCTTACCACCAACCAGAATGGGGGAAAAAAAATTGCAAGTAAAAATGATGACAGATGAGAAGCATATCAATTTTGAAGCCACAACAGAAACCATCGCTATTTTGTTTTCGAAAGAAAACAAACTAAAAGTGAACTTGTACGTTATGCTCTCTACAGTAAGCAGGATGGTATTTGCTCAGTCACAAGACCTTGTAGGTTGCATTAAAATTTTATTTTCCAACAGTGCAAAGTAAAAGACAAGTGCAAGTGACCTTCCAGTCCCCTAAGTATTGACCAATACTAGTTAACACTAAAATGATGACATCCAGCGTTATATTGTGCAATGACAAATAAATCAAACCTCTATTACTGATACTTGGTTGATTGCCATTAGATCATAAATAAGGTATCTCCTTTCCTGCTTTTGTGAATCCGGCAATTTATCAATAATCATCTCCCCATCAAGTAATGTGAAGTGGTGTGTCGGATTGGCTACGCCCTTAGAAGCCAAATATATAAACACATCAGTTTGTAAACCAATAAGTTTAAAACAGATCCAACAAAAATTAGACTTCACTAAAATTTAGCACATGTACATCATTTGTAACCCTGCAAGGAAACCTCATTTGGACCCTCCGAAAATTGAAATTTCTATCAATCAAGTAACATCCATCCATAGTTATTAGCATCATATATCTTGTTCCATCAGCTTTCCATGTTGCATAATAATAACGTTGTCGTAACAGCTGTAAATTATCCCTGCATATGAAGGTAATCAAATATATAAGAAACAGATAAGGCCAAATCATTAAAGAACAATATCTTTGCAATAAATTCTGCAATCAATCAATACAATTACTACATTCACAAAACTAGAGAAGTGTATAAACAAATGACAACTTTGGAAGAGAAAGTTCCGGCTTGTTTGGATTGGCTTATAATAAAAGTGTCGTTTTTAGTAGAGCTTTTCATAGTAGAGAATTTTTTTTAATAAAAAATAAAAAAAAAACACTAAGTTGTACCCAAACACTTTTTAAATTATAGAAGTACTTTATAACTAATAGGAAGGAGAAAAGTATTTCACAAATTGATGTAATTATAAAAAAAAAACATGCAACAGGAGTTTGGAAATAAGTCCAAATCTGTATATTAACCTCCTCCTCCACCAAATGTAATTCCACCGCCAACAGCAACAGCTTCCCTCCCAAAAAACCAAATACACACACCACACACGCACGCGCACACAATAAAAAAAAACAAAGCCTGATAATAAAAGAATAAGGTGGCAAATGAAGATGCAGTTAAATGATCACAGATTCAGCATNCCCGGCCCAGCCACCCAAAATCTACCACCAAATTTTCCTTTTGATCTTTTTAACTTAAAAAGCTCAGAAAAATGGGCCCTTATAGCTCAGAGTAGCAAGATTTGCTTTCTTCTAGTAGGATCTAGCCATTTGGAGCAATGCTTGTAATCGTAGCTATGAAGAATGGAAGGAATGGATACAAATGATAAACAAAAGGTCATATACATTACAGATGAATACTTTAATTTTCTGATAGAATATCAGGTAATCAAGAAAACCATCCATTTTTTCTTGTGCAACTAAGGGAAAGGATGTTTGCTATAAGACTCAACTCTGTACATCTAGACACAATTAATTTTACACAGTACCCTCAGTGACAACTCACAAGCATGACTCATTTTCGGATATTAAGCACACAGGACAGAAAATGCACATAAGAAACCCAATGCTCACAACAAACATGATCATATGACTAGCCATGTAATATATTGCTAGTCAGTTATATCCGCGTCCATAAAGTATGGTAGCAAAAGAACTAGCAGCCCTGACTTTAATGTACAATTAATACAAAATATTGGAACACAGTATGTTTATAGCTCATATAAGTAGGACCTGTTTAAAGAAACTGGGTGTGACCCTGGAAACTGCATGTGTCCCCTGGCCTGCATTATAAAAATAAGAATTAGTAAATCGCTAAAGCAAGTGTAAGAGGACATTAAGCAGGTAAACCATAAAAAATAAAAAAGGGAAAGAAACAGGCATCTAAAAGAAACCATGTCATTAGCAGCTAAGACATACATATATGAAACAAAATAGAACACAGCATTAAAAAAGAACATAGGTATACATATGTATCTAATTCATTTCATGAACTTGAAACTATAGTGGGCTTTACAGAAACAAAAATTCACAAGTTGTTCATGAATGTATTACCAAACTTGAGTTGAATGGCGCAACAAAAATATTGGTTTTTAAGAAAAGATGCAGTGTGCCGGTTTGGCCTTGACGTAAACTTGTTTTCTTAAACAAAAAAATGTTTAAGCTAATGACGTGTTGCAAGTTCGTAGGCCACATATAACTCTTTCCCCATAAAGGTTTGGTTTATAGGCCATATAAGCTTTGTTGCTTTTTTTCCCGCTTTGTTTTGTTATTTTTGGTTTAGGAAGATTCCTTATCCTCCTAACTTTCTATAACCCTCTCTTTCTCTCAATAAAACTATTTTTTTAACAAAACATTAATTTTTACTCCCTATGAGACTGTTTCCTAGGAGAAGCACCAACTGTTTCTTCTTTTTAACCATCCATTTTGCATCTGCTATCACTAAAATGCATTTTATATTTTGGTCAAACAACCTGAAAAATAAAAAGCAATTCCTTTAATGAAAAAAGAAAGCTTTGTTGATTTCAGAGGGACAGAATGATCAAGTATGCTCCTGGTAAAGTAAGCAGGAATGACAATATTTTGGCTCAAAATAACATGTTTTTTCAACACAAGGTCCAAAACGTCTAAAACAAAATATACTTATTCAATAACACAAACATTTTGATGATGGCATGGCCAAGCACACAAAACTACAAACAAAAAAGCCCAACAGTGTGACAATTAAAGACGCATAAAACCATCTCTATCAAGATGACAGATCCATTTTTTTCTGTATTATCAGTCAGATCAGTTATAACAAGTCGCACACACGTCTACCGGAAGGACAAAAGTAATGAAATTCCAAGGTCAAATACCAACTCAAAAGTAAATGGGCGAAAAGTCAAAGACCTAAATGCATAACAGTAGAGTAACAACTAGAACAATGATGTCATCAATGCTATTCTTTTAATGTAATTAAATAAACACAGAAAGATGCAGCGAAGTAAATAAAAGTGAAAACACCCTAATTCCATAATTGAGTGATAAATAGGGGAAATTCAAATAATAAACTCACACATGGAAGACAACCATTCAAAAGGCTTACCCCAACACTCAATTTAAGTGTTTGATAACAGAACAGTCGAAAGGCATCTTGCTGATCGTTAGGTATCTCATCACCCAAAACATCATCATTTGTCATTACTGCATCCATCTCATGGTTCTCCTGAAAGAATTAAAAATTTAAAGAATAGCAAACATGACTAAGTTGATTTCGTACCATTGAACAAAAGTATCTAAAGTACGAAACTAATAATAAAAGTACATTTAGGAAAGTAACAAGATAACATACAAGGTATTTGAAAAAAGCATAAATTTAAAATAAACTTCACAGTCAAAGTCCCATTGACAGACATTAAAACGAGTTCAGCATTATGTTTCTTTAATGCCCTTGATAGGAGTGTACATGAACACAAGGAAAAGACGAAAATGCAGAAAAAGAGGTAAATGACTTATTCAGAAACCCCATGACATTTCTAGACCATTTTTATATCGAATTAATTTTTTAGAGAGAAAATAAGTAGAGCAGACTAGGAAGACAATAAGACACTACCCGAAATAAACTAGAGAACAAGGAGGATGAAAGTATCTAACAAGGCTGTTCAATCTCCCCACACATTGGAAGCAAAAAATCCCTCAAAACAGCCATGAACAAAACGAGAGATTGAGATGCTGCAGACATAACCACACCCCAAAGCAACTCTAGGGTAAAGGCACACTTTCATTCTACTCAAACCATGTACATCAAAGAACAAAAAAGTTTAGCACACTGCTACCAAATTTTATGCCCTCTTTCTTCTTCCAAAACCTTTTAAAAAAAAAGGAAGAAAAATATGGTCCAAAGTGGAGGGGCACAGCAAATATTCATCCAGCACATTAAACAACATATTCGAAAGGAAAGAAGTCACTCTACAATGTAGAAAGAATTGAACCACTGTTTCCAAACTCAAGTTGGGCATAACATTGATACTCGATGACAAAAATATATACGGACCAGACAGCAGCCTGATCTCCCCAAAAAAATTGCTTTTGAAAAATTGCATGTTTAGATGATTTGAGAGATAAAAAATGATCTTTAAGTCGGCACCCCAAACCATGTTCTTCACCCTCTTGGGCCCCCTAGTGGAAATAACCTAGCACCACCCCTTTAACATGACACTATTATTAAGCTTAGAGAATTTCCACCAGGCAAAAGGACTTGACTTCATAGGGACTATTACATTTCTAAATGAGCTTCTCCAAATGAAACCTCCTTATTAATACAACAGATAAGATAACAACCCGTTCATATAGTACAAGATAACACTAAAAGCCAAATTATCAAAATTCACTTTCTATATTATCCATACATGCAACGGAGGGCCTGGTACTCCATCATGATCGTCATCATCATCTGGCATTGCTTCACCATTGAGATCAACAAGTTCAGGAGTTCTCTTCCAATCAGGAGTAGGAGGACAAACTACAATTTCAGGCTTTTTTTCATGATAAAATGCATATAATGCATCAATGTACTCAGGTTTGTAGATTCCTGGAGGTCGTGCTTCAGAAAATATTTTAATTGCCTGAAGAATTGGCAAACCAAAAGTATAAATACTGAACACAAGAAACATGTTTAACAGCAAGATATAAAATCACAAGGTAACTCCGTAGTTGACCTGAGTAACAGACATTGACATAGCACGCATTAGATAATGGATGATCATGTATCCTGTACGATTATGACCATGTGTACAATGAACCAGTATATACTTCTTTGAGTGTTTTTGACGTGATAGAAATTGTGTAACCTGAAATTGAAAATAATCACAACATTAAAAACTAGTGAGCAAAAGTTGTTGATCTAATAAGAAAGGAAACACTTTTCTCTCTCCAAAAAATACAAAATTTGTGGATATATTTATTAATATTTTCAGAACAAACACAAGATAAGGAGCCAAAGATACATTACATGTGCGCTTTAAAATATAAAGCTATGCTCAAGAATAAATTACTATTTGATACAAATACATTGTATACATTAAATAAATTAAATAAATATAATGACAATTTAAAAGAAAAATAGAAATTCGGATGGGATGTGTATAATAATCAACTTTGCAAACAGATAACATTTTTAAGAGAATCAATTAGCTTCATTTAGCTTATATGAACTAACCTACAGAAAGTTGGTTAAAAAGGTAATTTTGTATAAGAAATATAAATTATGTACAATTGTACATCAAATAGTTTTGGAAGTATCAGGAATCCCCACTTCTGGAACACGTTGCCAAGGTAATGAATATCTTCATGTAAAAAACGAAATGCATGACTACCCTAAAAAGGTAAATGGATGTCACATTCTTCAACTTCAAAATAACTCAGCAATAATCTAACAATAATATTAAGAAAGAAACAAACCTCATAGACAAAATGATTTACAGATAAATTATCAGGTACTGAGTCGCGGCCCTTGCATTGAATCTAAACCACAACAATGATCTTCAATTGTAAGAACTAAATAGAGATGTCACAGTTTTAACTACATAAATAACTTAAATAACTTAAATTTAAAATAAAATATATAAAAGAAATAAATTAAAATTTTAAAAAAAAATTGCCTACTATAAACCTTAACATGCTTGATACCCTCTTTCTTTAGATCTGTCACTGGATAGTATCGAGAAGTATTCGTCAAATCAATCACCAGACCAAGCTGCAAGCAACATAATAAAATGTTAAAAGACAGTAAAAATTAAGCGAGCCATCTTAGGGTACAAAATAGATTGTGCTGCTTAGGACAAACGTTAGAGATATTTCAAAACAAAAAACAAAAAACTAGATCCAAGTAATTTTTTTTTAATTCTCTCCTTGTTTTCATCACTCCAGCTCTTACAATTAAATGAAAAAGATGCAGAGGGAAAAAATTAAAGGCTGGTGGAATTTTGTAACCTAAATGAAAGGAAAATTTCTGCATGGGGTCCCTTTTTGGGCTCCTTGACTTGGTTCATTTGTCTTGTCAAAGTGTTTGGTCCCTAAATCCTTCTGGGGAATTTTTGCATTCCTATTTTTCATTTCCTTACTCATTCTTTGAAAATGGCTACTTTTCTTCTTGACAAACTTTTTTTGGAAATCTACCAGCTTGTTTAGTTTCTTTTTTAATTTGTTTCCTATTTTTCAAGATTTTGTAAAGGAAATAGTGAAAATAGGAAATTAAAATGGGCAACAAGATGTTCTAGTTTTCACTTTTTCTTCCACAAAATCCTAAAAAAGAGGAATCATATTGAAAACAAAAAACGTAAACATAAAATGAATCTCTCTCTACGGTCAAGTATTTTATTAGAACTGTAGTACTAAATAGAATTAACACTAATGACATGTTGCAAGATCTTAGATTGCATAAGGCTCTTCCCCCATGGTATGTGTGTAATGTGTGATGCTTGCCTAGAATCTATACCACATTTGTTCTAACATTGTTCTACTGTTGTTTCTTAATGGCACTTTTTATTTGGTATTTTCGATGAATCTTGAGTGTGTCTGGATTAAGAAAATAGGCTAACTTTTATGACAAAGTGCAATCATGCTACAATATGGTGTATTTGGCTGGACTGCCGTGTTGTTACAGAAATTTCTATGACACCTCACGTTAATTGAGATAAGATTCAGCAGCATGCATCTATTTGGTGCAAAGCTCACGGTGTTTTCTTAGGGATTTCTCTAAATGATATGTTGAGGGATTGGAAAGCCCTGTTACATTGATTTTTTTTCCCTCCTTGTTTATTGTTCTCATTTTAGGTTTAGGAGGATTAATTATCTCCCACGCTATTTATAATTCTATCTCTTTGTCTCGATTAAAAAAATTCCAATAAACAAAAAAACTAATGAAACTTAACATGTTTTGGATAATTTCTACTTACTTTTCTCCCTAAAACTCTTTGTTGATGTATCACTTGTTTAAATGAGTATCTTTTACCAGGAGCAATGTAGTCATTAAACAATTCACCAAGTGGAACCTTAGAAGGAACCATGCAACAAATTTCTTGCCCAAACGAAGGGCAATCCAACCAACCTGCATGTAAATAAAATGAAAATGCAAAATCATTTTCACTTACATGCACATGAACCATCTTAATCTATCACATAAAATGTATTGTAAGTATCTCAAATATGACTAGAGCAAAGTATAAAATAGCCATCAATCAGCATTTCATGAATAAAAATCCTATAGTACAATGTACTTGATAGTGTCTGTGTCACTCAACCTCCAGCCACAGCCACAAACAAATTAACACTGCTTGTAACATTAACAAAATTTCTAGCCAAATTTATTTACCCAAAAACGAAAGAAGAAATCAAGCATGTATTATCCATGATATATAATATATATACTTGTAATACATATATTTATATTTATAATACATATACTACATAATAGTCCAACATAAAAATAGAAATAGAGTTATGTTAAGATGTATGAGTTTAACATTTCTTTGAAGAATAGCATTATTTGAATATCAAATTATTGGGAATACATATGAATGGAATAGCATCATTAATTACCACTGGCAGGGTAGTAAGTTGGCCAGGGAAAGAAATACTTACCTGGGGGAAGTTTACTTTTGTCGTATGATTTAAGGGCCTTAGTATGATACAGCTGATCATATCCAGCAGATTGGGATAATTGCACAGGCCTATCATCCGGGCGTTCTCTCTTCAGCCGTTTCTTTCTTTCTTCACGTTCCTAAAATAAGCAGGTAACCAGCAAATGTACTATTGAAAAGACATGTAAAGCTGAATTACATCTAAGTACTGATGGAGAGACTCTTAGAATTGAGTAAGCCAAACTCAACCCCAAAAACTAGGTCATGAGGAGAGGAGGAAGGCCCAAGCCATTATAAAGGCTATCATGGTCATATCCCTTAGCAATGTGGAACTTAATAGAGCCCAAACAATTAGTCAAACGTGGCATTGAAATTATTGGACATCTCAAAAGGAATTCTTGTTAGGGACTCCAAATCTCCAATCAAAGACCCAAATAAAGAATTTTTTCATTATTTTATAGTTTTCAATCTGAAAGTCATCGCGTTGTGAGGGAGAAGTGGGAAGAAAGAGGGAGATGCGGATAGGGAGGGGGGAGAGAGAGAGAGATTATTTTTTTAAAAAGTTCGTATGAACTTCTGCAAAATCTTAAACCATTCAAATTCAATCATATTATCTAAACATCTTCAAAATTTTAAACTCATACTTTGATTTACTGACAAACAATGTATCATTTTACTGAATTTTTTGTCAGACTTTCTTTTCTATAAAAATAACAAGACAGTAAAGATATTTTAAAGTAGTTTCCACCATCCACTCATTCAAATAAAGCTAGATAGATGTTCCATTTGTAACAAACTTATTCTCCAAAGTCTCAAACCAGTATCTAAATGCCTCCTGTACATGTGCAAATGGATTTACATGGATACATTAACTTTCAGGAGAACAAAATGTTTATGAAGGGGTTTAATAATGCAGCTGCAGTATCAGTGTAGTTCTCTAGTATGGCAAGAGAGATGATTTAATTCCTGCCAAGTTCCCAACAGGTCTTTAAAACAAAATACAAGTCATAAAAATTGATCTTGTCCCTTTTATTCAGGAATAATAACAACAACAACAACTTGATCTCAACCCATACCAAAGGATGATGGCATTCCAATTTACAGTTTGTATTTACAATATCAAAAGTTGTATCCAGGCACAAAAAAAGTTTAGGGTTTAGGCTCTAACATGAAGTTGAAAGTCTCATCAACCAAACCTAAGAAAAATCCTATATGAAAAAAAAAAAACGTCATATAAACCATACAATAAATGAGAAACTACCATCACAGTAGCCACCATGCATCATAGCTAGGGGTGGGAATAGGCCAAGTGTATCATAAATTTTTGGCCTGAGCCTGGCCTATTACCTGTCAAAGGCCCTTTTTTCGGCCTAGTATGGCCTGTTTTAAAAGCCTAGCTTGGCCTGGAGCCTGGTAGACTGGCCTCTTTAAATAAATATATTGTAAGTCTCTTTATTAATAGTATTATTGTATTATAAATATATTATAATAAATAAATTTATCTTTGAATAAATAAATATATTATAATACTGTATAAATCTATTACATTTGTATAAATTGGCATAATAATTCAAGTTAGCTTGGTGGTAGATTGGTAGGAAGTGACATGACTTGTGCTCAAATCTTACCTCATTATTTTTCGAAAATAATTTATATATGGGTATATGAATTTAAACAGACCGGCCTACCAGGCTAGAGAGGCTTTGTGATTGGCCAAGGCCTAGCCTGTTCCCACCTCTAATCATAGCCAACATAGACCACCGTGACAGAGGAAAAAAGAAAAACCAACAGAACATAGGAAAGGGTACCCGGCGCGCTATATCAACTGCACTTTCTATGCGCTCTTCTGGTGCATTATACTCTTCGAGATGGGCTTCAAAAGCATCCTCTTCTTCCTCCGGCACCGGTGAGGCATTCAAGTCCATAGCAACTATCATTAAGTAGCCCCAAGCAACATTCGCCCGCCACAGTATACAAGTCCAATAAACCCACACTTACCTACGT
The DNA here is from genome assembly GCA_003254905.1 of Nissolia schottii. NCBI lineage: Eukaryota > Viridiplantae > Streptophyta > Magnoliopsida > Fabales > Fabaceae > Nissolia > Nissolia schottii. Next base: position 380,280 of record QANU01071322.1, on the reverse strand, counting down.
CTGTCAGTACTTAGTAATTATAATGCTTATACCTGCACACAATTCAAATAGCAATAATCCTATTAAACCAGCATGCCCCATAAATTTTTCCGAATAAAAAAGAGAAAATTGTGCTAGCTTATTGTTCAAAATCACAATAGAACAATTATCTGATCCTCCTAACAAGCCCAATTAACAAACACTAAATTTTTTTTAAAAAAAAAAAAAAGCACTACTCTGCTTCATTTAATATCTCTCTTATATCCTCTCAACTATGAAAAGCAACACATTTTCAAACCCTAGCTAGCAAAATTCACATCAACCTTCTCCACTTAAGTTTCAAAATATAGCAAAATTGAACAACAGCAACATCGCATAAGAGTTGCAAAAACCTCAGCGAGCAACGAAACCATCAACGAAGACGAATTAACCTCTCGAAACGACACTCCGAACACAACTTTAACAATCGCTTCTCCACGCGAGACAGTGAAAGCCGAAGCTTAGCTCGATCACCCTGAACGACAGTGCGAAAATCCCTCGGTTACGCAATCATCGGAAATTCGAACGAAGGAACAGCAAAATCCCTACCACAATTGAAGTGTGAGGAGCTAGTTCATGGCCACTGAGTGTGATGGTGTTGAAGCTCGAAACCCTAGATAGAGAAACAGCAGAAGAAGACGAATGGGAGAGAGTAGAGTGTGTTCGTTTTTTTGGGTTAAGAGAGAGAGTGAGGGTTTTGGTATTTGCTTGCTGCTGATTTGGAGAGAGAAAACGTAGCAGGGGCGTAGACGTAGAAATAGGACGCGATTCGAAGTTCGCTTTTATAGACAGATAGACAAAGGAGGAGTAAAGAAGTATCATTTTCGTTATTGGCAATTTTTATTAATTTCATTATTAAATTATTAAAATTATGAAATGTTCGTCAAGTTTATTTTAGGCCAAGTATTTGTGAGACTAATTTAATGGACATTTAATAATATTGAGAATAATTTTAATAATTTTAAAAATTTAGGAATAAAATTGATAAAAATTATCAATTTTAGGGACGAACATAATATTTTACTTGAAAAAATAAAATATAGGATAAATTTCTTTTTTACTTTCATAGTTATGCTTAAATAATCATTTTACTCACATATTTGTAAAAGCATTTAATTTGGTTCTCTATTTTTTAAAATGAGTTAATTTTGTCATTTTTCATATTTTATAGTACTTTTCAATTCAAATGTGGTTAATTGTAAAAAATGATCAAACCAACTCATTTTTTAAAATAGATGACTAAATAAAACTTTTTTCAAAGTATGAAACCAAAGTGATTAATTGTGTGTAATTATGGAATCAAAAGAGGGTTTTATTATAAAATATGATATCATTTTCAAAAATGAAAGAAAGGTAAAATTGTTGTGAAACTAAGAAGAAGAATGCTAGAATAAAATAATAGATGAGATAGAGAGAGAATAGAGGAAGAGATGTGTTATTCTTAATCTCAAATGTGTGTATACGAGTACTTAAAACATTATTTATAGGTTAAAGGTAAGGAAAATATAAACATATTAAATCTCTAAATATCTCATCAATTAATGGCATCTACATTATATTATATTTGATAACACTTCCCTTAAATGTTCATTAGGGATATGCCTCATTAAAAACCTTATTAAGAAAAAAAAAATTCAGTGGAAAAAACTCGTGAAGGAAAAAGAGTACAATATCCTATTGATAACTACCCCATTAAAAACTTTATCAAGGAAAAACCCAATGGGATAAAAATCTTGATTAAGGGGGAAAAAGTATAGTATTGATTCTGCGTCGAGCCTGCACAGTTACCATCCTAACGCTCAAGTGCCAAATTAAAAAATGTGTTGATACACATTTTGATTCCATGTCTAATTCCACGTCTGAGTTTGAAATATTGTCATCATCGAGTGCCAAATCTAGCGCTTGAGCGCCAACCTCCTGCATCAGACCTGTGAGAATTGGAACTCCAGCGACTGAGCGCCACGTTCAACGGTCGGGTGCTAGGTTTGAAGGTTTTGAGTGGGTTCTAAATTTCTCCTAACACTTCATACTTTTCTCAGGGATCTCGGGACTTGAAAAATCATGAACAAGTCTACAATGGATGCCTAAAATGCATGATTTTTGCTAAGCCTAAAAAGAAACCAATTTGTTCAAAAATTGTAAGGCTTTTGGCATACGCCCTAAGAGTGCGATCAGAGATTTTCCCTCTGGGTTGTAGGCTGAGACAGTACTTCCCTCTAGATGATGCTTTGATGACATAAGAGTGGTGGTGATGTTGTCATGTTCAATTATCCTCTCATGTAACTTTTCCAGATATTATTTAGGGATTTTGGATTTTGTTGTTATGATGAGCCAGCATGTGTTGAGCTCCTCGTCTTTTGTTTAGATATTATATTTATGTTTGTGCCATGATGATCCCTACATGGCTTTGTGGATATTGTGATGATGGATGAAAATTGTTTTGTTATATTATTATTATTATTATTATTATATAGTTTGTGTACTTGAGGTACATTAAATTTAAGATTGGTGTTTTTGATTTGTTATCGTTATGCTTATAGCCATCTAATGTAGTTTTAAGAAAATAAAGTATCATTCTATATGGCTCAATTTTCTTAAAGTTTTTTTTCGAAAAAATTCAAAATTTTCCCTGATTTTCCAATTAAATATTTTATAAAATTAAGTTTAAAGGTAAGCAAAAGCTAAAACGTGACAACTAACAAACATTAATTACGACTTACGCGTGATTAGTTAGCTAAGGTGTTACACTTCATTGCCGTCAGATATATTTGACGGTAACTGGTCGACCGCTACAGACATGGGAAAACGTGTCTCTCCATATTTTGAGGTTGTTACCGACAGTAACTAGTCAAACGTTACGCGTGTGAGGAACACGTGTGTTCCCACATATTTTGAGGCAGTTACCGTCGAAATAGTCTGACAGTAACTTGTCAAACGTTATGCGTGTGAGGAGCACGTGTATCCCTTTATATTTTGAGGCTGGTACCATTAGATACTTCTGACGGTAACTTGCCAAACATTACAAATGAAGGAAAAACATGTGTCCCCTCATATTTTGAGGTTGTTATCGTCGGACATATCCGATGGTAAGGGTAATAATTATTTTCAAATAGTCATCATTAAGCAAATATGTTATTATTACAGTTACCGTTGGAAGCCTCTGGTGATAATTTTTAGTAAAATAAATGCTTTTATTTTAATATTTATTTATTCGTTTTACCGTCAAAAATTGTCAACGGTAAAACCTTCGCCTCACCATGCGCCATTTAGCGCCAAACATTACTGACGATTTTACTGTTAAATGTTTTTATTGACGATAATTGTGTCAAAAATTGCTTCGGTTCGTCCTAAAAATTGTTACTATCGGTTTGTTTTGTCATTTCTGACGCTAATATCGTCGAATATACATCTGACGGTAATGGTCCCTCCGTAATTAGCATGTTTATAGTAGTGTGTGTTGGGTTTGGATCTATATTTTTTTTCTAGTTCTTTTTTTCTTGTTTGTGTTTTTTTTTCTGTTTTCTTTTTAATTTTTGGTTTGTGGACTATGGAGATTTTGGTTGATGAAGATGATGATTTAGTGAGTGAGAGAGCGTGAGAAGGAGAGGAATTTTGATGATTTTGCGTCGTGTTTTGTTGGCTGTGAAGTTGATGGTGAGTGGTGATGAGGGTGGAGGTGGGGTAGAGCTAGAGAAGTGAAGAGGGGAAGGGGTAAATTTGTTGTTGGTGGTGGTGATTAATAGTGGTAGTGTGGTGGAGGGAGGAAGAAAGTTGCAAAGAGTTGTAACGGTGGTGAGTGAAGGATGAGCCTGAGTGGAAGAGAAATTATTTTGTAATTTTTTAAAATTATTTTTTAATCAATTAATGGGTTGGGTCATGTGTGAAGGTCAGGTGGCATGTGCAAATCATATGCCACTTAACATGTGTTTATTTAGACGGACACGCCATTAGTTAACGCTCTCGAATAATGGCAGAGACAAAAATAAAAATAATTTTTTTTGAAGTATCAAACTTAAATTTATTTTTTTAATGGAATAATGCTCATTTTTGTCCCTCAAAATGTAAGCTTAAGTCACTTTGATTCTTAAATTTCAAAAATTGACTTTTAGGTCAAATTTTATCCCTAAAATTGTAAGTTGTAAGCAAATTAGTCCCTTAGTTAATTATCATTATTATATTATCACATTTTCGTTTATTAATCACATTAAACAATTCAAACTACAAATGAGTTGTAGCTGCACTTGAAATTGCAAATGATCTCGCTAGATCATATTTTTAGCCTTTACTGTCGCAGCACAGCCTCTATTATTATCACATTCTCATTCAATGCAAAAAATTAGTGAAAACATGACAATATAATAATGACAATAAATTGAGAAATTAACTTGACATACAACTTAAAACTTCGATGATAAAAAATCAAATTGTAAATTTTAGTGACTAAAATGACTCGAACTTACAATTTTAGAAACCAAAATCAACATTTTTTTTTTCATTTTTTAACAGGGTGCAAATGAAAAGAAAAAATTATTTTTTTAGGGGACAAAAATATATTAAATCTTAAAAAAATAAAATTTTAAAAAATACCAAATTGNGGGGGAGGGGGGAGCATAGTGTTTCTTGGAACTTTGGAGCAGAGAGCTTCTTGTTGTTGCCGCTGTTTAGCAGCATCACCTCACCCCCACTCTCGGCAACTACGCCTCAAAGGTTCCACAGCACAATGATCTCAGAGGAGTCACTCTTCCACCACGCCCTCCTCACTCTATACCTCATAGCCCCACCGACCTTCCTCTCCCTCTTCTTCCTCCAAGCCCCATACGGCAAGCACCACCGCCCAGGTTGGGGCCCGAACCTCCCTCCTCCCCTCGCCTGGTTCCTCATGGAGAGCCCCACCCTCTGGCTCACCTTCCTCCTCTTCCCACTCGGCCGCCACTCCTCCAACCCCAAATCAATCCTCCTCATTACCCCTTTCCTCATCCACTACCTCAACCGCACCATCCTCTACCCTCTATCCCTCAAATCCACGTCATCGTCATCGTCATCGTCAGGCTTCCCCTTAAGCGTGGCCCTAATGGCCTTCGCTTTCAACTCCCTCAACTCCTACCTTCAAGCCAGATTCGTCTCCCACTATAAGAGCGACTACGATGACGGCTTTCGCTTCTGGCTGCTCTTCGCTCTGGGGCTGCTTGTGTTCCTGATTGGGATGAGAATCAATGTGGTGTCTGATAGGGCTTTGTTGAGGCTCAAGGGCGAGGGGAGAGGGTACGTTGTGCCGAGGGGAGGGTTCTTCGAGCTTGTGACGTGTCCCAACTACTTTGGGGAGATCGTGGAGTGGCTGGGCTGGGCGGTGATGACTTGGTCCTGGGTTGGGCTCGGGTTCTTCTTGTACACTTGTGCCAACTTGGTGCCGAGGGCGATAGCGAATCGACGGTGGTACTTGCAGAAATTTGGGGAGGATTATCCCAAGAATAGGAGAGCTGTTTTTCCTTACTTGTGTTGATCTATTGGGACTTTGTTGCTGCTGCTGCTGCTGCTGATGATGATGATGATGCATTGCAGCAAAAACTTGGTGTATCCTATCTAATAATATAAGGTTCGATTCTTATGATTCTGAGGTGTTTTTTATTTGTTTATTTATTATTATTTATTTAAATGTCATTCTGGGTTGCTTAGAGCAGTTTGTGAGATACATTAACTGATGACGTATGAGTAGAAAATTTGTAAGATTTTCATCAACAGGACATGTCACATAATGTATGGATTTCCGATAAGAACATGATATTTTCTTGTTTTTTCAGCAAGTCCCAGTTGTTGTGAAATGTATGCTATTCTTTGTTTTTGATCGAATGCTTTCAAGCAATGCTATCTATCTGTCTATACCCTATATGTACTAAAAATTGGTATTAGAAATGACCAAGTATTAACCGACCCTTAAAACGTTGTTGAGTACAAGCATGTAGTTCTAGCTTAGTAGCAAAGGACCTCAAACATCACAAGACTCCATCTCAGTTATATTGCTCTTTATTTTCACGATTCAAGGCATGTTGTACCATCTTCCTAACAAAGACAGAACCTCAACGGGCTGGCAAAAGTTAAGTATGGCTACAGGTTGCAATCCTTACGAAGAGGAAGAAAGAAACCTTTATAGGTTTGGTTGTGGATAGAATAGAACCTCCTGACATGGTTTACAATAGTACATTTTAGTGCTGTGTAACCAATCCCAATTAAAGGGACAAAGCTTGGTTGTTGTATTGGTACTGGGACATAAAGGGCCCAGCAGAGTGCAGAGTCTGATGTGGATATGGTTATGGTTAGCTATCCTTGCTGAGAGGAAGAGAGAAAGCTTTGGAAAGAACATCTGCATCGTGCGTAGTTGCTGAGAAGTGGAAACTGGTACTTAAGGCATGTAAAGTGACATGTTTTAGGCCTCTTTTTTGGTTATTTCATCTATGCAAACCCAATGGTGTTATTTGACTATCTCACCTAATTTTATAAGGCTTGGTTGTTGTTGGTTGATTTTGATATTAAGGGCATTCTTGATGAAGACTTATAGGTTGAAGTCACTACATGGTAATTTACTTCTTACTTCAGGCTTTGGCCAATGCCTCTCTCCTTCTCTTCCCCCCCCCCCCCTTTTTCTCTCTGTCTCCATATATATGTATGGGGCATTGTGCCAGCCATGTCATGTTGACTAATAAATAGAATTTTAAGCTTCATTATCAGTTACTTTCTCCATAAGAGCTTTAATTATAAAAGCAAAGTGAGCCGTTGTAAGCTTACTTACTATATAGCCTTTTTAACAGGATCTCATTTGAGCATATAGCCTTTTTAACAGGATCTCATTTGAGCATATATTTCAAGTTATGTTGTTTAGAAAACAAAGTTTTATCCATGGTTGTCAAAAACGCGCTTTAAAACTGAAAAATGCACGTTACGCTTTTACGACACTAAAACGTGTTGGATTACACTTAAAAACAAATTTTGGTAAAAACGTAAAAACGTAGGTTTCTAAACATTAAAAATGCAAGTTTCTAGTTGATGACTAAGTTTTTATCTGTAAGTGAATTTTTGAATCATTTTTTGTTGGGCTTCATGTTTGAGTATGTTTAGCTTTTGGACTTTTGGGCAATAATACCCATTCCTAACCCACAAGTGACTAGTTTATGATGATTTAGAGATAAATGATGCTTTAGATGATCATAATGAAGATGAAATTGGAGGAGGGGAACAATATTTTTCCTCTTAACGATAAAGATGATGGAGGACAAGATAATGATGCAAATTATAATAGTAGTGAAATTGAGGATGATATATTAATGACAACAAATAATTTCTTTTACATGTTTTATTTTAGTCTTTGTTTTATTGCATACTGTAATGAGTATGATTAATGAACTCATTAGATGAACTTGCTATTTTTTTGGATGTTGGTTAGTAGTATTAGTTAGTAACTACTAATGAGTAATGAGTATGACATGCGTTTTGGCCATTATTATGGGAGTCTATGTTATTTAGTTATATTTAAATGTTGAGTTAGATGTTATTATTTGAATTTTAGTCAGAATTTTGTATATTACAACATATAAACTGTGTCTATGTAGGTTACAAATTTTTTAAAATAATATTTTTTAATAACACAAAATCTACGTTTTTACGTTTTGCTTTTACGTTTTTGTTTCTACGTTTTTACTTGAAATCTCATTTTTTATAAAAATTGTGCACAAAGCCAAATATTCATTTCTCTTCCATTTTACAACATATTTACTTATGAAACTATTCTCATTGTACATGTGTTTTATCACTTTCCATTCCTTCACATTTTTTCCTTGCTGCTACCATATACATACAATCAAGCACAACACCACAACTATACAACTGATGATATTTCTGTTGTTGATCTAAAATTTCTATGCATTAAATTTTTTTACTTCTCTTTCTTGGTTTGCAGAGTGGTGAAGATGTTTATTAAGCTTTAGCCACCAACAAGAGACAAAACTTTGACAAAGAAAATCTAGTAAACTATGTGCTCTTCTTGTCTTTCATATATCTGCCTATATATCTAGATTAAAGTGTTTGTGCTATATAGGTTAGTAGAGGCCATTGCAAATGTGTTTTTGAGATATCAACATTTTGTAAGGCCACAAGGTATCTCTTATGGATTTGGCCTATTTGAGCTATCCATAAGATTAATTTTGCCCAATTATGCAGTCTACCCACAAGAGCTGCCTCCCTAAGATTTGAACTCTCATATCTTCCTATTAGGTGGTCAAGGTTTCATACCACTTAACCCATTTGTGCATGGAGGGTAGGTTTGAGAAGAAACTTACTTTTTCCACGCAGTATCATGTACAGATACTTTTAAGCATACCATTACCAGTATAGAAGATATAGTTTTCTGTATGTGTGAAACAATGCAAATAAAATGAGGATAAATGGGTTCTTTTTATGCTTAAAGCAACAAGCAGCATCCACAACAATGTCGTGTAGAATGATGTTGTTCGTTGGAAATGTAATTCCAGACTCTATCCAAGCATGTGCAAAAGACTGTTCTAGCTTCCTTGTCTTGAGGTAGTTGAGCAGATTGTTTCTACTTTCTAACTTATCTTAGGCTGTCTTTTGTAATTCTTCTTTAGGCTGTGGAGTAAATTGCCCTATTGCATTCTAGAGACCAAATTATGGATATGGATTCATTCTATGTTTAATACATATTTTCTCTTGTATATATAGAGGTTGCAGACTTGGATTGTTGAAATGATCATAATCGAGCTAGATATCTTCATTTTTGCAAGAGGCCGATATAAGCAATGCAAGGCATGGCATTACAAAGAATTAATTAAAGGTTGAAAAAATTAAGACATTCTTTCAGTGTTCAAATTTATTTCCAAGTCTGTTCAAATTTATTACTAAGGAAAAAGATATTTGGCACGAACAATTTTGTTGTGAAATAGCCCACTAATAAGTGTGTGATAAAACATAAAAGTGGCCAACGGTCTTGATTGCTAACAATTTTTACCTCTCCTTTTATCATATTTCTTCTCCCATGATTTATCGTGCAATCTTTCCTGGAATTTTAACGAAAACTTGTGTCAGGAAGCAGATCTGTATTTTCAACGTAAATTTTTGCTGTTTTGGAATATTGAGAAAGATTTAAGGATGCAACGAGACAGAATTTACTAAATTGTTGCTGAAAGATTCAAGTCCAATATATGCTTCCCTGTTGGCCGCAAGTTTTGTGCTCAAAGTCCTCCATTTAATGAATGAAAATTAGTGATAGGAAGGTTTACATTCAACATAAATAAGTAGACATTAATATGTGTAAATACCAGAAAATAAATATCAAAAGGAGAAAAACAAAAAAATAAGACCCTGCGCAATTACAATTAACTACTTTGTGATGAACTGCAACACGTCAAAAGGATCGATTTTCTTGCGCTTTCAAAGTACTAAAGTATCCCCAAAAAAAAAATACTAAGTATATATTTTCTCAATTCTATGCCAAAAAGAGGAAAAGAAGGTATGTAAATTGGAATGGGATTTTTAATCTAAAACAAATAAAGGATAAAAGAAACCAAGCAGTGACTGTAATTACTAGATTGTGGCATTATGGTATGATTTTTCATTATTTTACCTGCATTAATTTTCAAGTTAATAGGATCCCTAGACCTGGAATACTTCTAATCAGAATATAATATACAACATACAATTGAATATCTTCAAGATGGTAGCAATAAATGGACTACAAAATAAAGAGCTGAAGGTCTATAGAAGATTAAGTTGATTAACCCTTTTAGTGCAAGTGCATCATTTGGGCCGTGCCTTACTACTCTACCAATCTAATTAACATAATAAATTCAATTTAAATTCTTCAATATCTGAGAAAAGATTGCTGCGGGCGACAATAAAAGTGATACAACGATGCCACAAAGCCAGAAAAGATAAAATCACTTGTTAGCAGAAATCATGACAGTAACGAGAGGTTGTCACCAATCCTACCAGTTATTCTAGCAGTTTGGCTGCCTAGCATTTTTCAAAGTGATAAATAATTAAATAGTCTACCATCTAGAATCTAGAAATAGTTAATAAAATCAATGCCTAAAAATCCATATTAACTACGGCTGTATTAAGGTATACATAAAAGTAGGTCAACCAATCTTGACAAAACACCACAACCTTATATTATTAGGTTCCTGAAACTCAAGCAATCTATACAATGTTCATTAAGCATCTAAGAATATTTAGGGAGAAACTCATCTTTTTAAATTAAGAAAAAGAAAAAAAAAGCAGATAAAGCAGGTCATTCTAAAATTAACTGCAACATTCTGACTCAAACAAATACAAAATAGCTTTCCCTTTTATTCCCCTTGTGGTCTTCTGATGGAAGATGACAGAAAAATATCAGCCACAATTCAAATGTATCTCCATTAAAATTCCCAAAACTTGTTTTTAAGAAAGATGGCCATGATGGTAGATGATATACCACACAAGCTGAAGATATAATTTAACATATCAGGATAACACTGCTGCAGTTTCCATGATCTCATTTGTACTTATCGCGCAGGTCCGCACCATCTACACCGGCACCGCTGAAGCAGCAAGCTGATTGAAGAGATATTTGACATGTTAATTAAGGGGAAAAAATTCAAATGAAGGATCAAGAAAATTTACACATAATAAAACTTAATATAAATCCGAGATCACATAGTCCCATCTTAAAGCCATTTTTTCTCTGCTTTGCGAAGATTTAGTGAACTCACATTAAGAGTAGGTGCGGTTGGTACCAACTTTCTCTCGCAACTCCTCGTTGGTGAGACTGTCTACTGTTGGATCTTCCTTGCTCGAAACCGTAGACACGAGATTTTCGTACTTCTCCTTTATGCTAGACGAGCCGACGGCCTCTGCAAGGCTCTGCTTAATTTGTTCCACCAAGGCAGCAATTCTACTCTTTGACTCCGGATCAGGTGTGTCTCCAGCCTTAGCAACCTCCAATTTCAATAGCTCAATCTTGCTCTTGATATCTGATGAGGTTGCTGAAGCTTCAATTTCCTTATGTATGTCCTCCTTCAGTTCATCTATCTTTGAGTCATACTCTGATGCTGAAGACTCCTCTGAGCCGTCTTGTGGCTTTGCCGCTACAAACTTCACTTCTAAGCCTGCCGATTTCAAAGCCTTAGCCAGCTCCAAGTCTACCTCTTTCCTGAACTCAATGACTCTCTTCTTCAAATCATCATCCAGAGGGGAGGAATCACCGACAGCTTCAATTTCAGCCTTTAATGCCTCATAGGATTCCTTTATTCTAGGATTATTCACAACACTGTCAAATTTAGCCTTCAATTCTTGCTTCAATGTGGAAGTTCTCTTGTTCTCCTCTGACAGATGCTTCACTTTAGATAATTCTTTTAACATGTCAAGCTTATTCTGCAGCTTGCCATAGTTGGGAGCTACGGCCAGAGCTTGATCAAAGTCCACCTTCAGCTTTTCTATCTTTTCCGTCAGCAATGGATCAATAAGTTGGTTATTTGCATTTGCTTTTGAAACCTCCTCCCGTAGTTTTGACAGCTTGTCAGTCAAGCCCATGGCTTTAACTGCCTCGGAGTATTCCTGATCAACCTCCTTTTGCAGTTTCTTTATCATCTCATCTAGATCCAGTCTTGGCGGCTCGGCAGAGGATTCCTTAGCTTTCAAAATTTGTTCCCTCAGTTTCTCAACCTCAGACTCTAATTCAGCATCAGGAATCTTCTTTGCAACGGTTATATCCCTCTTCTTCATGTTTCTTTTCCTCTTAGGCTCTACAGGAAATCCTTCCTTGAACCCACCAATCTTTCGGAACTTAAGCATGCGATGTTTTAGCAATTCTTCAGTATTCATCTTGGAGAGCTCCTACACAATATACAAGCCAAAGTTATAAACTAGCCTGTGCTGTAACATATTTGATTTCAGTAGAACCCTCACTGGCCATAAAACTTACATCCATGGTTTCATTGATTGCGATTTTTATCTGTTGTGAGGTCCAAGATGGATCTGCATGTGCACCACCAAGTGGCTCCTATTGAAAAGACAGTAAAAATTCTTTAATTCCATTGAGAACATTGTTGTCAATTTATGCAATTGTAACTATTTATATTATACATAGAAAAAGATGAAATTAGATTGTTATGACGTTTGACAAATTTACCTCTAGACTAAAATACTTGTTACCTATCTTTTAATATTTAACCCATTAAAATGGTATATGCTATGTATATATATATGAATACAATTTAAGACTTAAGAGAAAAAGGCAGATTTAATAGGATTATTACAGGGATAATTCCATCTGCAACTTGCAACTTGCACAATTCAGTGGATGTAATTTTCAGTTTCTCAGCCGCCTGCAAAGGATAAAAAAAGAAAATATATTAGAAATANATATATATATATATATATATATATATATATGATCAAATGAAAGAGTCAAGAGCTGGTGCTGTATATACCTTTGGTGCTGCTTTAGCACTCTTCCACAAGATTGCTGCACATGCCTCTGGACTATAAATCATGACAAAAATAGAGACCAACCAACAGAACAGATCAGAACAGACTTTTTCAATTGAAAAATTTACTGACAAGTGTACACAAGTAGTAAACCCTACAATATGTGTGCATGTGAATATCTAATTTAGAGATGAAACTTGTATGATGGGTTATTTGAGACCATTATACAGTTTAACCACTTCAAACAGCCAATATGAAACCAAATTTGAAAATTTTGGCTCAGGTAACAGGTGATCTTCAAAAAACCTGCTTTGTCTATGAATGTTGTACCATAGAATCTCTGTCATTTCTTCCATATATATGGAGCAAGAAAAAGGGGGGGTATTGACGAGAACATTGACCAATACTCAAAGTCAAATCAAAATAAAAAGGGATTAGATCAAATGATCATCTAAGTAGGCAACATAAATTAACCAAATAGCATCATAAGCACATTACTAAAACATTAGAAAGAATTCAGATAATTAACAACTGGCATAACATATAATCACGTTCAACAAAATTCTGAACTATCAATGTCAACATGAAATTATGAACAGAACTGCAACATAAAACCTTCAGCTAACACAAAAGCATTACAAATAATTTGCAAAGTTAACATTATTACAAAGAAGCTCTACAAGAATCATCTAATATGCACTAATGAAAAAAATAGGCACATAATTGAAATAATTATTGCAATACTAAAAATTTGTAGAGAAAAAATGAATGGAAAAATTAAATCACCTGGCAACATAGAAGACTGCATTTTCAAGCATAAGTAATTTGTTAGCACATCCAATGGCAAGGGCACCACCAGAGCCACCTTCCCCAATAACTATAGACAAAATTGGAACTTTCAGACCGAACATGGATCTCAAATTATGAGCAATCGCTTCACCCTGCATGCATGAACAGCAATCAAATGGATTAACCTCGCAATAAAAGAAAGAGCCCAAGAAGGATCTTAAAGCCTTATTAACGACATACTTGACCTAGTTCCTCTGATTTAAGGTCAGCATATGCCCCAGGTGTGTCAATGAAAGTAACTATTGGGAACCCATGATGATCTGCGTATTCCATCAAGCGAAGAGCCTTCCTATAACTGTTTGAATTGAAAATTTACTATCAGTGTCAATCAATCGCGAGTAAACTTAATCAAATAAGTTAAAAGTGTTCTTATCATATCTTACATCTAGTCAATTTCTCAATATTAATTAGAGTTCCTAGAAGACATACCCATGTGGAGTTGGCATCCCAAAGTTACGCTGAATATTTTCTTTAGTATTTCTACCCTTTTGATGACCAATGAACATGTACCTTCTACCATCTATAGTCCCTATACCTGTAACAATAGCAGGATCATCATAACCTTCCCGATCACCATGGAGTTCCACAAACTGCAACATGACGAAACATGAGACATCAGTTGAATGCATGGTTTGATTACAATAAACAAACAAAATTATGTACCAAGAAAATGTTACAACTAATTTATAGAAGAGAAAAAACAATGATAATATTTGGTAGACCTTTTCAGTTATGTTAAAGATATGATCAAGGAAAGTCGGCCTGTTAGGATGCCGTGCAATGTTGACCCGCTGAATAGGAGTCAGATGTGTGTATAGATCCTTCAAAGCCTGAAATAATAATGGAAGCAGTGAAAGCATGAGACTTTTTCTATTTTTTACTGTTGAAACTTATGGGGTTTAAGTGGAAAAGCAAAAAGAGTATACACTTGAATAATGAGACTCTGACAAACACTGACCTTATAACCCTATTAATACTAATAATCTAGGTCAAGTACAATCACCATACATCTGGTAACGACATTCACAACATACTAACACAATATAACTCAAATGCAATATCACTCTTTAACATAGGATACCCTAACATTAGTATATCTACTTAAGTATAAAGAAAAATTTCATCCAATGAGAGAAGCAGAAATAATTTCTTAAACAGTTACACTTGCATTTCAGAAACAAAAGTATGAGATAAGCAATTAATAAGTAAAGGGGATTTTAGTGTATGTGAAAAAGGGAAGTGGCAACATGAATAACAGTCATGCTTAACTAACCAAACAAGTTTGAGTTAAAAGATTCTAATTCACTCTTGCAAGTGACAATCAGAGAGCAGCATGATGGTGACACTTATGTATGAGATTGCAAATAATTCAATCCAATAATCATCATCAGTTGTCTCATTCAAGTAATCCAGCTTTCTCAACAATAACACTGATTTGTTATGACAGCCAAACCTGCTGGTACTTGGTCTCCAATGAGTGAATCTGATCACTAAAGTCCAGGCCAGTTTCGTTCGCCATCTTCCGCACCTGTATTTTTTTTTTCCAACAATAAATAATAGAATGAGCACAACCCTTGTGAATCATAATCACACAGCTAACTCTCACTCAAGTGAAACAAAGCATGCGTGCGCGCGCGCGCACACACAAGCAAACACAGTGTGAATTACGAAACTTACATCAATGATCTTCTTTTGCAGATCAAGAAGAGGCCTCTCGAAATCCAAAGTGACGGGCTTCGGCTTCTCCTTGAGTGGCTTGAAAGGGGAGAGGTGGCTGAGAACCCCACCTTTCACATTGGGATCGGGGTTATCAGGCCAAGGGTACTCATGCTTCTTCACCTTCCTCATCTTACAAGAAACACTCAAGTCCCTTCTCTTCAAAGCCAGCCTTGCCCTCCCCAAGGTCCTCAAAGGGACACCACTGAATCCACTGGTCGAACTCCTCAGCAGATCCGAGGCAGAGGCACCGGCGAGAGATGCAGCAGCAGCAGAAGATGAAGCCATGTCCTATGCTTCAAATTCCTCCACACACTAACAAATCCTTCAAAAGCCCAGAAAACAAGGTTAGCAATCAACACAGTCAGCAAAACCAAGAGAGGAGATTCGAGAAACAGTGAAAAAAAGGAGGAAGCTATCGCTCGATCCAAATTAAAAAGAACCGATCTTTTGATGAAGCCCATCAACCCAACTAAGCCCCATTTTCACTAAATCAAAGGAAACAGTGAGCCACAGCCTCAAACTCCCCAAAAAACCAAAAGGGGTCCCTTTACATTCCAAAAGAAAAAAAAAAAAAACAAAACGATGAAACAAGGCCAAGGGAAGCTCCGCTTTACCAGGCGAATTAGAGGGAGAGAAGGAGCGATAAGAAACGTGAGAGATAAAGAGAGGGAACGAAATGGGGATTCTTTAAGGGAAGAGAGAGAAGAGAAGGGAGGTTTGGAGCATTGTGGAGATCGTCCAGGGTTGTTGTTTGTAGGTGGGAGGAGTAGCTAGATTGGGGTTTTTGGTTCAAAGAAGGAAAGGGCCAAATTGAGTGAATGGAAAAGGGGGCGATACTTCTTATGCTCCCAGGGTTATAATTACAATAATGAGCCAACTTTTTTCGGTTTGGCCGTTAAACCACAGAGAGAACTTATTCCAGTACCACGATGCACCACACACTACACGCACCACCTTAAATAAGGGTATGGGGAAATTAGGAATTTCAATTTTGTTTCTCCTGCCAGTTGTGCCCCTTTCACTTTCAACTCTCAATGTTTTTTTTTTTTCCCCCTTTTTTTTAAGGGTAAAGAACGCTTTGCCTTTATTTTAAGGAACACGTAATTTTTCTGGGAAAAGAGCACGTAAAAATGTTTTATTCTCGCGATTATTTTAATTTATAAAAATTTATGACTCGTCCTTTTAGTTTTTGCTTCTTTAATTTCTTTCGGCTTCTTTGTTATTTTTTGGTCGTCCTTCTCTCTTTTGCGTCTTTGTTTAATTTCGGTCGAAGTGATACCAAAGAAAGCCATTCTTTTGGTGGCGAAAAGAAATCTTAAGAAAGCATTATCCTCCGAACAGCTTGAGAAGCATCCTCGCGAAGGGGCTCGAGAATATTCACAGGAGTTTCAGCAAGGAAAGACACTCCAATAGAAGATTGCTCATGCTCATGCCCATGCCCAACCAAGCCCATCAAAATGAAAAGAAAAATTATCTCAGATGATTTGGCTTTTCAGATGAGTTTCATAAGCCTACTTACACCGTGATCTTTTCGACCATTTAATCTAACTATTCGTAGCCTTTGGTAGAGACAAAATAGGAAAAACTCAATTCAATTAGATTATAAAAGCACAAAATAGGCCCAAATGAAGAGCATAATTACTGTTAAGTGATTTGAAATATCACCCATAGGGATAACTATTCTTGCAGAAACATCCGGAGAAGTAGCCTATTACAAAGAGACTAATGATTGGAAAAGCCCTTAACTTACTAGCCTTGGCCACCAAAGCTATCACGGTTATCGTGCTGCCAACCATAACCCTGACCTTCATGTCCAAGCTCACCAGAATAGTAATTCTGCTTCAAATGTGACATATGGGGTGGAGGCGGGGGTGGTGGTGGAAGGGGCTGCGGCGCCAATATACCTTTGGCTTCCCTTGGATCCACAACCATGCCACCCTGTGCTTGTTCAAAAGGCACACCACCCATTCCAGCATGCCAGGGCTGGGGATAGTTTCCAGGAAAATTTGGGCCATTTGGGACCCCTTGTGGGAAACCCAGCAATGAACTCTGGTCTCCACCCATATCCGATGAAGAGTCCTGCCTAGGCATATCATAGGGAGCAGCATAAAACGGTTGAGCGCGCTCTTGCGCATAAGGGGGATATCCAAATGGCATTGGAGGGTTCATCATTGGATTTGAAGTAACCAGTGTGGGGATGTTGGGAGGTTGGGTGGAATGCATTGGTGGATACTCAGGAAATGGGGTCTCTGGACCAACTGCTTGCTGCCTGTCAGCAAACTGGGAAGGTTCTTGAGCAGGATGCTGCATGTCAAAACTTTGCTGATGGAAGCCCTGGTGCATACCTCCAACAGAGCCGGAAAGGGAGTCTGAAGGGTGATTTTGTTGACCAAAAAAAGGTGGCTTTGGCTGCATATTTGGCCTTGAAGGTGCTTGCTCTCTTGGTGGCTGTCGACGAGTTTTGTCTTCCTGATCATGTTGCTGGGAATTTGAACCGGGAGAAAAAACTGGCCTTTGGGGACCTCGGGCAGTGGAATCTGAAGCAGCAGATTGCCTAACACTCTGTGCCTCTGACTCATTTGCTTCTTCTTTGTCTGCATTTGGTCGAAGGAGGTTAGCATGACTGTCTTGGATATGAGATTCAAAGTCAGCCCTTTTCAAGAAAGACTTGAGACAGTGAGGAGCTGCGCATATTAGGATTCCTTCCATCATTTTGATTGTCTGAATCTTCTGGATACGTTCATCACACCTGCATTCGAGAGACAATAAAAACCCATTTCTTACATAGCTATCAGGTATTCAGATATTACAAAAGAATAAGGTGGACCAGTGCAGAAGGCTCACACCTGATGGAATCTAGGGAGGATAGCTATCAAAGGTTATACAATTTCTTTTTTGAAAAAAAAAGTGGGGGCTATTAAGTGCAAAACAAATTCCTCTTGGCCGATATTAAGGAGGGCAAACCTCTTTCCCATGCATATTTAGATATTTCTAGTATCTCTGTTATTGCAAAGTGGGAAAGAAAGTGTTACATACTTGCATACACATCATTCAGACTTATTCAAACTGGCAGATCTTGAATTGTGTTCAGTTTGCCCCACAACCATGTACTAATCAAAATCTACCACCATCCACAGATAAGGCATCGATGAGGTGACGTGTAAGTAAATGGACTCAATACAAGCGCAAAAATATTTAATAAATTTACAAATCATAAAATTTTAACTTAATAATGCACCTCTTTCCTGAAAAATAAAACATGTATGTATTACAACTTCACTTAGTGTAATGTGTTAAAAGACATTTAGAAAGGGAAGAAAGAGGAGCCTAGTCAAGCTGAAACCAAGATATAGGATACAGTATGCTCCAAAGTGAAGTCCTATAAGAATCTAGAGAATGGGTTAAACTTAAAGCAGATAAAAATCAATGTTGCTTATGGCTCTACTGTATAATGTAGATAAGACAAGAAATATCCTTACAGGTAGCACATTGAATCACTTCGAGCACAATCGAGACAAAATGCATGATCACAAGGGCTCTGCAAGACCATAAGCCTGTTAATTCACAGTAAGCCAACATCAAGGTATTTATTATTTAACAAGTTACTTATGACATATGTGCAGTAAGATAAAGACCGTGTAACTAAATTTAAAACACAGTAGCCAATGTCATATCATTAGACAGGTCCACCTCAGAAGTCAGAAGTTATGCTTTAACATCTAGAACTCTGAACTCAAAACAAATTAGATATGATTTATTTTAAGGATTTTAGGACACTTGTTAAGAGAGCATAAATGGTAAATTAGTATAGAAAAAAGTGAAACTTATGTGTTTCCAATTATATTCAATGCTTTAAAAACTTAAATTTTCCCCTTTTGGCTTCCTTAACCAATTCCCTAAGGGCATTGGTGGTTAGCAATACCCTTCGTTTAAACCATTTTAACATATATTTTTTCAATTTCAACCAAATTTCAGATAAAAATGCAAAGCCACAGATAAAATAACAAGAGTGTTATCTAGAAATGTCAAAAAACAAAACCATAGGCCTGTTATACGTAAATATTAAGCACATAAAAGACCATACAATTTATATTCACACCAAAGATTCAGGCAGCTAGAAATTAGCTGTGCATTAAGGAGAAGTGAGGGGTCCACTCAAAACACAGAATTCACATGTTGTCTGCAAATGTTTATTCACACTAAAATTCTACCAATGAATGTAATTCATATGTAAAATTGCAGATTGCGTCATATCCTTAGACCTTAATATAAGTCAATAAAATGACCTTCCATTTCTCACACGCTTTCCAGTATTCATAACAATCCAGAAACACTTGGTAAGAGTGACATTGAGAATGTAAGGATAGATCACTATAAACTATGCAATATTCACTTCACTGTACTAGTACTATTAACTACTAAACGTTCATTCTTTCCTTTAACTCAACCAGTTAGGTGTACATCAATAACATAAATGAAGTGATAGTTGAAATAACTCTAATAACCACTCAGCAGTTCAGCCATCATGCTCTCATCCATAAATTTCAATTTTCATATGCACACTATGTTTCTAGAGAGGGCACAGACAGAGGCTAGCTGCTAGAGCAAAGAATATATAAATAACCACTTTTCAAATTTTTGCCTGAAATCTGAGAGCAAAAATTGAATTAAAACCAAGCAACTCAGATTCTATCATGATTAAGAGTCATAACAAGCAGAAACGTCAATTGAAAAACCTGCTAAACCTATGCATAAGTAGTTACCAGCCGTCCATATATAGCAATTGGATAATCACAGCGAACGCAAAAATGGACTCGCTCGCCAAGCTGGCGGCGGGATCTACGGCCCAAAGTCTTGACAAGGGAAGCAGCGGTAGCTGATCCAATGCCCTTTGCAACAGGAAGATCAGCAAGGACCAGATGATCAGGGCATGCAACCGTAACAGTCTCAACAGGTGAGAGCTTAACCCCTGCCGACCCTTCTGAGGTAGGAACCTTGCTAAGCCGAATCTGAAGCATGTTTCAACCAACTTCTTTCTTCAGCTTGCAAAACCACTTCAAAGACAGTAACTCCAAATTGAGCACGCAAATATATCAGCAAAATATGCTTCCTCCTCCTGTAGCAAAACAATAACAACGAAAAGCTTTTAGATTTTTTCTTAAAAAAAAAAAAAGGAACATGACAACGTTCCCAATGTATTAATTATAATATCTAAATTTGACAAATAGAAAAATCAAATTAGCGAAATATTATAGAAGTTCTACAAGAACCCAGAAACACGCAAATAACTTAAAATTAACAAAAAAAATAATATGATAAACAATAACCCGATGACTTTGCGATGCATATTGAATCTGGCGTTAACAAAACAAAAGAGATTTGGGCCCTAACAAGTTCGAATTGCCGGATGAAAATTTAGGAACCCAATTTCGACGACATTAATTCTTGGGTCGCCCCCAAGTTAAACCCTAAAAAGAAGTAGTTCTCAAAGTGTAATGGGTTTCATTGAAGAAGAAAATTGAGGATAAGAAGAAGCGTTGATCGAATAAACTAACCTGCAGTTAATGCATGAAGATGGTCCCAGTCTCTCAGATTTTCGTCGCTATGGGTTCGTCCTTCATTCGTTCGCGACGCAGGGGCGCCACAATTACACTGCGATTGCGATTTGTGAGTTTCGCAACTCAAGTCCTCAATTAAGAGAAAAAAATCCTTCAAACATGGACCAAGTTAAGTTATGGACCACGGTGATCCTTGAATCTTGGCCATCAAAAATAATTAACTAGTTTTCTGGTGAGTAAAAAATAATTAATAGTTGAAATTCATTCATTCTTTCTTTTATTTTAATATTTAATAAAAAAGGGAGAACATAGAACATGGATATAGTAACATTTTCATTGTTTTTATTAATTTTATATATAAGGGATTATCATGGCCCTGACCCCATGTTAAACGGTCTTAAGTAGGTCCTTAAGAAAATAATATTCAAGTATTCATAAACTATAAGGGAATATTTAAGAACTATCAAAAGCTAGATAACTAAATTCTAATGGACTAATTTTTAAGTAGAACGTGTTTGATAACTACTCAAAAAGATTTAATTTGATTTTCATTTGAACTTATTTTAAAGTAAGACTAGTTTTGAGAAAAACCAATTTTAAATTGGTTTTATCAAGCTGAAAATTTTGATATGGTAAAAGTATTAAAATTGCATAAGAATGTGGTATTTTTTTTTTGTAGTTTTCTAAAATGCGGTAATGTAAAAGAAATCGTCAAAAAATTTGGTGATTTATATATATATATATATATATATATATATATATATATATATATAAAAGACTTCTGCCACTCAAGTTGCACCAAGTGCAACAATGTGCAAGTAAATTGCTAGAAGAAAAGGAAATTTACATATAAAAAATAGAAGAAAAAAAATCAGCTACATAAATTGTCCAAAGAAGTGTTGATTTAAAAAAATAATAATAATTAAAAAAGAAATGGCAGCAAGACAAGATGCATGCTTCAGTTGATAAAGTTTGGAGTTGAATGCTATGCAGAGTTGCATTTATAAATGGGTACATAGCAATGTGACAATGCAATTGGCAGGATGACAATACAATGCAAGCATACATCTCATCAATCAACATTCTAGACCAAAGTGACAATGCTTGGATATGTGAAGCACATTTGGATAAAATTTATAATGCTTGGATATGTGAAGCACATTTGGATAAAATTTATAATGCTTGTTCACACTTGCAACACTAATTCATTATTCTTCTCCACTATCTCGCGTTTTCTCATTTGCTTCTCTTCTCTTTTCACATAGATTCATTTTTCTCTTCTCCTCTTCTCTTTTACATTTTTCATAGTGTTTGAAAAAAAAATGAATGATGAGAGTATTGATGCTTTAATTTATTTTAATGGATTTGTAAAAAGATCTTGTAGTGAAGGTGTGTGATTTATATGTGAAAATTTATTGTTGATAGCCATGTGGCAACCAGGGGTGAATTGAGTGTATGAAAACTTAATCCAACTTTAAGTTGTTGTGCATTTTCATGCATTTAAATATTATTTGCTACAGAATAAACTAACAAATATGAAATCATTAAGAATAACTATAATAAATTAAACTTGCAGTAATGTAAAGAGTAAGGGAAAAGAAAACTCAATTTTATCCTAATTCGATCACCCCTTGTGGCCTACGTCCAGCCCCCAAGTAATCCGCTTAAGTTTTTTCACTAGTTTCAATCCTTACAAGTGTTTGGAAAACATTTACAACACTTGAGTGCTTTCACTTTTTGGGATCCCTCACCCTTAAGTTCAAGCCACTCAAGAACAAGAGATTTATCACTCTTGATTCACTTGAGGGATGTCTCACCCTCTTATAATGATTCAGAAATACATGAGGAAGAATCAGAATCACTCTCTCAATAAAATAAATTATACAAGTTGAAGAACTATGAAGTTTTGCAAGTGATAACTCATTTTGGCCCAAAACTTTGATGAAAATGAATGATTAAATGTAGTTTGTACTTGGTTTTTCATACTTGAAATGTTGCAAAAAAAATATGGTATTTATAAGCCTTGAATCTGTGCACAATGATTAACTTTCGGAGAAACATGCCCCTTGATGTAAAGTCACTTCGTTTTAGCATAACGAATACATGTAATCGATTGCATGACCTTATTATCGATTACATGCTTCAAAGTTCATGTGTAATCAATTACACAATGTTGTAAATCGATTACAACATGTTTCAGAAGCATGTAATTGATTCCTTAAACAAGGTAATCGATTTCTTAGCCTTTGAAAACATATTTTACTATATTGAGGTAGGGTATTCCTCAGTCCCATTGGGATCCTAGAGCTTCTCTGTGGGTTCGGGGTTGCTAGGACGGGTACCTGCAAGGACTTTGACGCTTAAGTCAGTGAAGGTTTGAAGTAGTGGTGAGATCAAGGGTAGTTAGGTTCTAGGCGTACCTGATATGTTGATTAGGTTTAAATACCTGAGTGGTGTCCGTGAATTTTACTACTCTGGAAATCTTTCTGTTGAGTTCGCCTTCAAAGATCATGGAGCATTGTTTGCTAGGGAGAGGATATCTCGAGCTGAGAATCGCATTGGCCGGTGAGGCGGCACTTAAGTCAGGTCGGGTTGATCCGCAAACCTCCAGGTAGTGACTCATTGACCCAATTGTGCGATAGAGTCAATCAATGGACCAAATTTAATAACTATATATTTAATACCAAAAGTGTTAAATTGCTAATTATTTATGTCTCTTCATTGTATTTGTTTGAGTTTTAAGCACTTTAATATATTTAAATAATTGTATCCAAGTTCGCCCTATTGACCCAATGTCTCGGTTAACTATGGTGAAGAAGCTAAATTTGTGCCACTTTTCTCCATCGTCTTACCTCTTATCCAAACAAAGTATAGAAGCTAAAATGATAATAAGAAACTATGATGATTGTGAATGTCAACCTTGATGCAATTATGACTTATGAGAGACATACATGCTTTTTTTTTTTGGTTCAAAAATGGCTAAACATATGGTTTGAGGCTTTGATCCCATTGGAAGGATGTCCTCGTTCCCAAGCGCAAATCATAATAAGATTTTAAGAGAGCTACAATTTACCAGGAAATAGCATGCAACTATTAGAAGCTTTAAAACTAAGTCTAAATTAATGTTAATCATCATTTATTTTTGCACCCAAATGAAAAATGTTTTGCTACATTCTAACTCGCAAAAATTGAGAATCGGAGTTTTATTTTCCTGACTACTTCCATTGAATTTGCAGTTGCGGAATTGATGGAGCTCAAGCTGATTGCAAACTTTTGACGAACTTTTTAGTCTGTCACAATAAAGAGAGAAACAAATGAGCAAGAAAACAAACAAAATTAACGGTTTAAGCTAGAGGGGTTTTGAGAGAATGAATGTAGGAACAGAGTCAATCATGCTTTAGATGTAGATTACAGGAAAGAGATTCACTTACTTTGGGAGTAATTAATTTTTATTTACGTAATATATATATATATATATATATATATGCAAGCCTTTACATAGTAACCCTTGCCTACTATTAAATAATTTTTTTTATAAACAATTGAATTTCATCAATCTGATTATCTTGATAATCAAGCTTATCAAATTTTAGAAAATATATGTATAATTTAAAAAGTAGACATTAATTTGTATTTTGAAAACATATTATATGTATTCACGGCATATTTCTTATTAAAAGCCTAACCTTTATTGAATTTAAAATTCTTCATATCATTAAAAAAAATTATTCATAATAAAATTCATTTACTATGTCCAAATCAACTATTACACAATTAATGAAAGTGCAAGGACAACTAACAAGAGGCTATGAAAAAAACCTAGAAGAGTCAGGAGGCGAAATGAAAGATGACTGGAAACCTATCACAAAGCATTCATGTACCAAAAAGTACTCAAGTTTTACCTGTTCTAGAGTTAAAAACATGATCACATTCCAAGATCCTAGCCGTCCAAAATTTGGTATGAACCCCTTGTAAAAGGCAAAAGGTCCCTGCAAAACATTAAATTCCATAACCAATCAGTTATGATAAAATTATACTCAATGACGAAGCTCCTTGTCTAATGAAACTAATACAGACTCCCCCGTCCATTTATACAAGTCACTTTTGATTTTTAGATATCTTCTTAAATTTATATATCAAGACACAATTACATTCAGATGCATTGATTTAAAATTGAATCTAAAAGTCAAAAGTGACTTATATAAGTGGTCGATGGAGTAACAGACATGGATGTGAGTTGCATTAACAACTCCTCTTTCAACAAGTGTGTAGAGTCATAGATTCAGCAGTATAGAAATAATATCTTGCGTAATTCCTGCTGCCCCCTGTACTTACCCGACAAAGAAAGTCAAATAAAGAAAAAAGGCATATTGTGCAACCCAATGAAACAAATCAATTTTGTTTAGGCATATAAGCAATTAGAGATGGTAAGAAACGAGAATGAAAAAGGATGTCATAAAAACTGAAAAGTCCGGGAGAGTTTGTTCAGCTCGCTATGTTGTGGATTATACTTAGTATACACCAATCACCCACCATTGCCACCAATTACAGTTAGATATAATCAAATTCTGTGAATCATTTCATTCACCCTTCTCAACAACCATATGCACATAGAATTAATGCTTATAAAAAGAAAAGAAACAAGATTCAGAGAGAAAAGCTATAATAGCACAAAGCAACCATACATCATTCTTTAGTGTTTTGATGAAACAATCAAGGGTGCTTTTGTAACTAGAATCTCCCATCATTCTTGACTTAACCTGCATATACAAAAGAAAAAGAAAGAACAATCAGTGGAATGGTAAGGCTGCATAGTTAAGAAGCTCACTCAGCAAACCAAGGATGAAACAATCAACAAATTTCTCATACACATCCACCTCAATGGACCTTAAAATGATTAGCTGTCAACAAGAAATTATTCTTAAGCATTAGATGCATTTGCTACACCTCCTACCATTTCATAATTATCCCTCAATTTTCAGTTTAACATAATTTAACATAGAAAACAGAAATAGCAAAACTTATAACAAACTTCAGAAACAATTATTAACATGCTATATAAAATTCTGAGACAACAAAAATGTTCAAGATCAAGTTATCAACTATGAATATCCATAAATAAGCACCAATAAATTACCACATCTACAGGGGAGCCAATACAGACTGCGAAAAAACCAGCCCCTAGACCAGCAAGAAGATGAGTCACAACATTGTCGGTGAATCCTGGAATCTTCAAAATAGTCTGCAGCAAAAAGGAAAAGGAAAAAAAAAAAAGAAAGATAACTAGGATATAGAAAATATCAAAGAGGAATAAGAACAAAATTTTACTCCAAAATGCAAGTGATCGGTATCTTTTACATTACCTGTTTCACTTGATCATAGCTGGCTAGTTCAGCAGCATTTATGATAGCATTTCTTGCTATGTTGGGGCCAATCCCAGTCCAAAGAGCTGTAACTCCTTCCTGTGTGTTGGATGCAGGTTTAAACAAAACTAATTATGAACTAAAGAGAAAAATATCTGTCTTTCACAAATCATATCATGTGAAATGCATGTACCTGTCTCACAATTGTTGAATAAGCATTTAGTGATCCAGAGTAGCGCCTGGGCACACCTGCAGGTAACTTTCCTTCTGCTTGAAGTCTAACTTTCACAAGATCCGTCGGATTTGCCACTGCAATTGCCACCGCACCTGTCGATAAGACAAATTCATGGCATTCAACATTAGAGATATGTGCTTTATGTATCTAGACAGAATAAAAATGTTCTTGCCATCAAAAGGACAGTAACAATCCACAGATTGGGAAACAAATTCATCCACCAACATTTAGGAAAAAGCCATCCCAACAATGTCCAGCATAATAGCTTTACCAGTTGTAAGTGCAGCAAGGATTTTCTTCGACAACGGAACATCTCCAACATGATCACGGCCCACATAGAGATTCTTAACCTGTTAAAAAATCCCACGCCATTTGGACCATCAGTATACAACAGCAGATATGATGAAAAATAAATGAAATATCTATGGAATCGCTTGATCCATATAGCCGACTCCACGTAATGGGATAAAGCTTGGTTGTTGTTGTATCTCTGTATACAAGGCTCAAAAACTCACAGGCTCATATAACCCAATCCTTAAACCTCCATACAAACATTGCCGATGAAGCCCCGGCACGATCCCCTTCCAGAGCGCTGAAAGACCTTCTTCCCTGGCAATGGTTCCAACTGTTCCCAGCATACCCTTGTATTTAGGTAGGGTCACTGCTTCACCAGCAACAGCTTGTTTTTGAAGCTGAAGCCTAACTTTGGCAGTGTCCAAAGGAATAGTACACACCTGTTTCAAATACAACAATTTAATGAAAATTTGAGCTAAATTTTCAAATATGTACCAGAAGCCCAGAATCATGTACTTATAACAGGCCATGCAAAACGGGGTCATGAATATAAGAAATCAGAGTAATTAATAGATAACAAGCTGAACCAATCTTCATACAGAGCAACTCTGGAACAAAATCCCTACATTTAATGAAAATTTCCGAATAAATCTCCATAACTACGCAGAAGAATATTCAATTCGTAAATTATAAAAATTTTAACTGCCACCAAAGTTCAAAGACATAAACGGGTGAGTCCGCAAATGATACAAATGACACTTATCTAGAATTTTCCCGGCCACGCAGGTAATCGTGATTTTCAAGTCCATCAATTAGGTACGTTTTTGTTCCTAACTCAGAAAGGACAGAGACAGTGGACAGTAGAGACATTTCTCATGTGTCCCTTCTTTCGGAAAGTACAAAAATCAGCTGAAAAAGTGTAGGAAAACTTGGTCTCCGTCCCATTCTCCAAACTTGTTTTTGTTCTCAAGCCAAACGCTAATTCCAAGAATGTACACCTCATCAGCAATGGAATAATCCCCATCCACGTTGATCCTTGAAAAACTAAACATCCTGAAGTGAATTTAACCGTTCTTCAACGACAATTGACTAACATATAAGACTGGCTAATGGCCATGCACATATTAAACTGAATTCAAACCAACCGAAAGGGTGTCAAAGTTGATGTGCAACCATATTAGGAAAAAAAAAGAACAAACAAAGTTTTCATCCCATTTTCATCTCTGCCATTGACGGTTTGTAAATTGTACCAACAAAAGCACAAACACCTAAAAGGCTATAAATAAATATATAAAATAAAATCCTCTAAACAAAATCCATGGAAGTGAACAGTGGAAGTAAGATCCATCACTACCCAAAAGTAAAACATGAGCATGAGGTAATAGGAAGAGGGATACCTCGGCAAAGCATGCAGCGAAAGCACTGCTGGCGAAAGTGCCGGCGAAGGAGATATCTGATTTGGGGTTGCCACCAGCCACCATGACTTGGGAAGAAAATTTCAGAGAAATAAGGTAAACGAGACTAACAAGTGAAGAGAAAAAACAGAACCAAAGAGAAGAAGAAGAAGAAGATGAATAATGGGTTTCACTTTCAGAGAGAAAGAGAGGAAAGGGTGGCGGTTTTTGGTGCGAAGGCAGCGAGTGATGCCGTGTGGCGAATGAGCCGAAGCTGATTTGGCTCCTAATTTTTAAATTAAAAATGTTATTTATTCACTAATTACGGGAAGTGTACCATATCTCACTCACCTTTTGCTACACGTATACAAAAAAATATACATTATATATACACCTTATATTTATATATATAAAGTTTGTGTTTTAATGTTTATATGTTTATGCACTTAATTAAATATAATTGATAATATTATTTATAAGTTTGTAATGTTTGTACACTCATAAGAATAAAGTTTATGCATTATTAATAATATATGTATAAGTGTATAAAATTAGATATACATGTAATATTTTTGATCTCACACACATCATGGATGCATGATATGATGTCTTGTAGACGTGATTTGCTGTTTATATTAAAAATTAATGTATAAATAACGCTTCTTTAAAATAAATGTCAAGTTATTCGGATTATTATGGATTATGGATTTAATTCTGATTTTTTTTGGGGTGCTATTTTTTGCACAATTATTCAATGTTTGATTGGCACAAAATTTGATTCCACCTCACCTAAGTCTCGACAGTTCAGCATATAAGATGGTGTTGGGTACAAAAGAAAAACATATATACATAGGTGTGGGGATACAAAAATTAATTTAAATATTATTTTTAAATATATTTCACGTATTATCCTTTTGTAGGTGTAAAATTTAATTAAAAAATTATCTAAAAAATTATTAAGATAATTTTAAGTTTAAACATGTTTTCATTGCCTTCTTTAAATATGTTTCTTCTTTTTGTTAAGTTTTTATTTTTATTTTTATTTTTATTATTTAAAAAAATTCTTTTCCATAAATTTTTTGAATAGTGAATTGCCAAGTTCACCAATTCTTACTTTGTTTTTTTTTTGGTCATTTCATTGTGTAATAATTTTTTTAATTTTTTTTAAAGAATGAAGTTAAATCAATTACTATGAACAAAATATAATAGTTTTTCTCTTTTGTTTTGGTGAGGAAAATATGATATTTTTCTTAAAATGATTTAATTTGGTATTGCCATTCTTATTCATTTGTATTTTAAAAAATAATTGAAAAGTTACACTCATTTGTAAAAAATAAAATAAAATAATAAAGTCAAATAAATTAATTGACATATTTTTATAAGTATACGTGTCTACACTTGTACACGTTACCCTTATTGATGAACCCCATACCAAGCCTATCTAAACTTAAAGCCTCATTTGATATATCTTATAGGATAAGACTTGATAGTATTTGACATGATAATATAAGATTTAATAATATAGTATAAAAATACATTATATAAATTTATACATATATTTAATGCATCACATATAATTATATGATTTTATCATATTCAATCTTTGTAGTATCAATTTATAATTAATGCTAAAACAAAAAATAACATTTTCTGAAACATAATCTGTCGTGACCATTTTTAAAAAAAATTAGATAAACCTAGAATCATATTCAACATTTCTCAAACAAATTATTGTAAAAGACACAAATGTTTTCACCAAAATTGAAAAAGGTTTATTGTAGAGTTTAATAAACAAATGGTCCACAGCAAAGTTCTCAAATTTTACATAAACTCAAATAAAAAAGGTTATTTTATTTCAAAAATGAATTTTTATTCTTTGAGTCAAATTGATAATTAAAGAAGAAAATGACAATAAGGTTTGTTAGTAGTTTTTGAATTAATAAGTGTAAAATCTTCATTTGCTATGTGCTTTAATTTATAAAAAGATATTGAATTTGAAGATGAAACAAAAATAGAGATAATAGTCATGAGAGAGAGAAAGAGAGGAATATAATGATGATGATTGTCGATTATACGATAATGAAAAAGGAAAGATGGGATAAATAAGAAAAATTTAAGATTGAGTAAAACAATGATACTATCAGTTTTAATCAGACTTCAAGAGACATAAAAAGTTAATACGACAATCATAAGATAAAAATAGATAAAACCATATAAAATTATACTATTATATGCTATACCAAACATATGATAAAAATTCATATTATAATATTAATTAATACTATTAAATCTTATATGATGTAATAAATGAGACCTAAATGTATAATTTGACCCGTAAATTTATAAAATAATAAAACAAATTTATAATTTTTTTTCGCTTAATTTTAGGATGGGATAAGGATAAGGATTCATTTATATTTGAATCAGATCATACTCATGTTTAATTATGGCATCTTGCAAGTCCAACCGTCCAAAACATGTTTGACCAAAAAAGGAGGGGTGAACAAATAGGAACAGGGATTCTCCGGATCCAGAGCGAGGATATTATTTTAAAAAATAAAGTGTAACTTTTTATCCTTAAATTAATAAATTGTTAATGAATTTTATTATTTATTTTATTGATCTAAAATAAAATTTTTTACTTTAATTTTTAAGACGCCCCTCATTTTAGTCTTTAAGTTGAATTCCTCATTTTAGAGAATTCAAATATAAGAAATAAAAATTGAGTATTCAAATCTCTAAATTAAGAGGATTATGAGCACACAGAAGTCACGTTTTAAAAATAAGTTATTTTGTGTTTGAGTATATAATAAAAATATATTTTCTTTAATTTTTTTAAAAAATTCATAAGTTAGATATTTTAATTTTTAAAAATTACTAAAATTGAATTTTTTTTAGAAATAATAATATGTACTGTTAAATAGAACAAATTCCAATTTTTTTAATAAAAAACATTTAAATAGAAAAAAAGGACAAAATACACTTTTTGATTTCCTAACTTGTTTTTATTTTTCATTTTCGTTCTCTAGCTAATTTTTTGTACTTTTTGGTCCACTAACTCTTGAATAACACACTTTTTGGTTCCCTAACTTCTTCTTCATCATCTTATTATTATTATTATTTTGGTTTGCTAACTATTTTTTTTTCTTTTTGGTCCTCTAACTCTTACAAAATACACTTTTTGTCCTGCTAACTTATTTTTTATTTTTAAATTAAGAGACAACAATACAACAACAACAACTGTGCATTTTCCCACTACATGGGATTAGCTACATGGATCAAACAACGCCATAATGCCCTATTAAGAACTATGTTTTCATGTAAATTATTAACCTCTAAATATTTTTTAATAGTTTTCTCTATAACTATTTTAGGTCTCCCCTACCTCTAGCTAATGAATTATCTGCCATTTGACCTACTCTTCTTATTGGAACTTCTACTGATCTTCTCCTCACATGTCCAAATTAACAAAGGACGAGATTCAACCATCTTTTTTTTTTCTTATTATAGGTGCTACCTCGACCTTCTCCCTAATGCAATATTTTACACAATTAACTAATTATGTAATATTATATATATGTATATATTATATAACTTATAAAATAATTACTATAAAATCTAAATATTTTAAATAATATAGTAATATATGATTAAATCATTGTATACTTATTTTTTACTTGGCAAGGTATCAAAATTAAATTCATAGTATTTAAGATATAAATAATGAGTTTAATTTATATACATTGATAATATAATTTACAGTTTTAGTCAATAACAATGTAAAAAAATTACCAAATCATTGTGAATAATTGTCGTAGTATACATAATTAGTTATTATTATTATTATTATTATTATTATTATTATTATTATTATTATTTAATAATCATTGAAATTTAATATTACTAGATATTGTTGGTGAATAAAATGATGCGTCGATAATGATTTTATATTTTTAATGCATATATTCATAAATATATCAAATAATAGTGGCTAAAATGAAAAATAAGATAAATTAGGGGACTACAATGCATTTTCCAAGAGTCAGGAGATCAAAAAGAATAGAAAATTAGTTAGAGGACCAAAATTAAAAACAAAAATAAGTTAGGGGACCAAAATGTAAAGTTTGAGAGAGTTAGGGGACCAACAAAAATAAAAAATTAGTTAGAGGACCAAAATAAAAAAAATAAAAAAAGTTAAAGGACAAAAAGGTGTATTTTGTCCCAAAAAAAAATTACTTTTGAGTTCTATTTTAAAAGTTATAAATTATATTATTCAATCGGACTTTAAGTGTCTCTTGCATTTCCTTCTGAAGAATAAAAGAAAAATGGACCCTAAGTAAGCAGACGTGTAAATTTAAGGGTGTATTTTGTATAGACTAAAAATGAGGTTGAAAATTTTGTTGGACGAGGCTCATGTAAACCTCTCTCCAATTTTTATTTCCATACCAAACACAAAAACTCTAACATTGTTCTTCAAAAAAGTTGTTATACATCGATTTAGTCATTCAAAAAATTTATAACATCAGTTTAGTTATTGAAAGATCAAAATTTATTTTAAATTAGATCAAAAACTTCAAGATTATTAGCATGATAACTTCAAGAGAAATTACTTTTTTGGGCAGAATTTAAATGAATTTTAATATTTCAAGTACTAAATTAATCACACAAGTCTTTTGAAGGCCAAATTAATATCAAACAACTCTTTTACGGACCAATAAGAAGTTTTACTCCGAATTTATTGTTTTAAGATTTTAAACTAAGATATGATAATAGATTTGTTGTTGTGATTTTTGTACTAAATAGCATGATCCAATTTTCATTTGGAAAGCTGAAACCATGGTTTTGGAGTTTTAAAAGGAAATCTAAATATGCTAGAAGTCCATTTTTCACATACATGTCGTAATTAGACAATTACGATATGCTTGGTTTACCCGTATTCATTTAAAAAAAAAAATGAACATAGACATCAAAATATGTTAATGGCACTTTGAAGAAAACGTTTTCACTAAAAATATTTTAGAAAAATACATAAATCTAGAAACATTATTTTCACGTTTTCATCCGTTTTCGTTTTCACTTATTGAAAATGTTTTCAATCTTAAATTGCGGTGACACGGCTGATAAATAACAACTCCACTCTTTTTTATTTTTGTAATCCAAACGCATCCTTAAGTACAAATATATATAGTGGAGATAGTAATACCTTTTTATTTCATGCTCAAATCAAAATCTAGAAAGTAGGTAATAAGATTGAAGGTCTTCATATAGATGAAGATATTTGGTGCGCGGATTCTGAGTTATTAAAACAAGATGCAAGTTCCTTTTTCAAGAAATTGTTTATCTCTTAGGATTTGAACCACGGAAAGCCCTATGATTTTCATAACAATGTGGTTCTTAGTGGAGAGGATTGTAGTAAGTTAACGTCTATTTCAGACAACAAGTGATGTTTGTAAGCTTAGTAGAAAATGTGAAGAATGATAAGAGATTAGGGAGATAAGCAGAGACATGACTATGGTTATCAAAATCGCGTGTTAACTCGTAAACTCGTACGAGTTTACGTTCCTAGGTAGTAAAATCGAGCTAACTCGCATATAAACTCATTTTTGAGTAAACTCGGGTAACTCGTGTAAACTCGCATAAAATCGCAAGTTTACTACCGAGTTCACGAGTTTACCAAATTTTTTTTAAGGACAAAACAACCAAAACGACATTGCCGTTTTGCATGTCTCTGAATTTTTAGATTTAGGTTGTTTAGTGTTTCAGAGTTGCCATTCACAGCTGCGCCTGCAATCGTGCTCCATCGTGCCATCGTGCTCCGTTGCTAATCCATCGTATGTATTTCATCCTTCGCTAATCCAGGATGCGTGGCCTCTGCATCACTATCTGTGCTTTAGTGTTTTGGATTGGAGACATCATCGTCACATACTCGCTTCTTGTGATGCTCAGTACTATGGGACTCGCTGATATCTTCGGTGTTTATGCTGTTGTGTGTGTCATCTCTTGGAAATTTGTGTTCTTGAAGGTTTCAGAAACAAAAGGCATGCCCCTCGAAGTCATCACCAAGCTTGAATGAGTGACATTGTTCTAGAAACAAAGGCTGTCGACTCGAAGTAGGCTACTTCTGTCAAGAATGAGTAACATTATTCTTTATATACATTTTCTATGTTGGTTGCTCAACACACCACCTCTCTCTTGTGTTGATAGATTTTGCTTGTCATTAAGTTTATGTGAAGGAGGATATGTTCTGGTTCAAACGTATGTATTATGAATTATGTATGAATTGAACTTAAAACTTATATATTTCATCTTTATTTGTGCTTTGTTATGGAGTTAAAAGTATTTATGAATTTCAAGTTTTATTAAATATGTTTTTGTAGCATAATAGTTTTTTAAAATATTTTTTTAACATTTTTTTAATAATAGGTAAACTCGTACGAGTTTATGATCCGAGTTTACGGAGGCTCCACGAGTTTACTTAAACTCTTGAGTTTGATAACCTTAGCCATGACCACGAACGGTGAACGAAAACACCACCACAAAGGCTCTTCGGAGGATGATTCAAGGCCTGTCACTGTAGTTCTATCGAACGTTGAGGCTCCATTGGGCATTCATCCCCTTAGGGTTTCCTCTCATTTTCTCTCTATATTCCTTGTGTGTTGCTCTCTAGGGGGTTTCCAGATCTAATGTGTATGACCGTCTCCTCTTTTTCCCCTTTCCCTTTGATTCACTCTTTTCCCTCTTTATTTTTCCTCCATCTTTTCCCACTCAAACCCGCTAACTTTGTCCAGTCTGGATGGATGGTGACAACTCACTAAAGACGTTACTAGGATCTTCTCCCTTTCTATTCCTTGGTGCTAACTCTCTTAGTTTTCCTAGGGTGTGGCGTTCGCGTTTTGCTACAATGATATGCCTTGTTTGGTTAACCTTCCTATGTCCTCGTTTAGTGTGATTCTTGCTTCTCGAGGAATTTCCATATGGAGACAAAATTGACTGACGCTGGCTGACAATGACAATGGACGACCTTGAAGTTTGGCTCCAATGTTATGTACAGGCCCAAACTTTTTTACTGGGTAAGAGAGGACAACAAGAACTAACATCGCTTGCATATGAAGGTATGATCGTATCAATTGGGATTTTAATTCATCTTTGTTGGTGCTACATTTTTATGAAAACAAATGTTGGTAACAAATCTCACAAAAACTGGAAAAGTTGATGATCCTTTCGCTTGTGGAGTATATCATGGACTCTCCTTTGATTTGTAATTGCGTTCATTTTACAAAAGTTTTCAACTGCACCTCTTCTTGGTTTCACTGTACAGAATAACTCCAAAGACGGTGAGTGCATAGCCCAGCATTCCTATAACTGAAACGGGGTTTTTGAATATCAAGATTGAGACCACCACTGCTACTGCACCCTTTGCATTTCCTAAAACCTGTGAAGATTTAGGCAAATGGCATTCAGACTTAGTTTAGATATCACTTAACCACAGTACGTCAAGAATCATCCCTTTCAAAAGTTTAAACGGTTAGATAGACACAATTGAATGATTTTATAGATTAACACTTGGAACGTGCTCTGCGTAATTTGTTGACAAATTAGATCTCTAGAAGGCAAATTCTAGCAGTTAAATGAGTCGTTAGTTTGTCAATTAATTGCCTTATGGATTGGAATTTGTCTTTAAAGTAAGTAAATAAATATAGAGTCCTGCTATAAGTATACCAAAAAATATACATCATACATACACCCTATACTTATATACATAAAGTTTGTGTTTTAATGCATGTAATGTTTACGCACTTAATTAAGTATAATTGACAATATCATCTATAAGTTTGTAATGTTTGTACACTCATAAGAATAAAGTTTATACATTATTAATGGTGTATGTATGAGTAGGGTTGTCAAAATCAGCCCGACCCGTTTACTTGGTTAAATGGACGGACTTTACATGCAAAAAATAGACCCGCGAAAATTTGAAAAAAAAATTGCACCAGCCCGTTTAGGCCCGCGGACTGACCCGTGAGCCCGTGAAAATTTTTAAATAAATTTTTTGAATCTTTTTGAATTTTTTGAATTTTTTTGAATTTTTGAATTTTTTAAAAAATAAACGGGCTGGTGCGCTGGCCCGTTTAGGCCCACAGACCGATCATAAACGAGCCGGACCCTAAAAATAGGCATATTTTGGTCCGGCCAGTTTGGGTCCACGAGCCTAAATGGGTGGGCCGGCCCGACCCGTTTGACAGCCATATGTGTGAGTGTATAAAATTGAATGTACATGTAGCATTTTTGATAAATATATACCGGGACATTTGAATTGACTTAAAAAATATATATTTATTTTAGTTATATTTTTAAGTATAGTATTTCTGTAAGAGGTTTAATTTACCATTACAAAGTGATTTTATTAAAAATCACATATTTTTTTTCACTTTTTTTAAGAAGTAAAACCTTCTAAACTTTTAAAAAAAATGGTATTTTACATTATTTTTAAAAAAAATTATTTTTTTAAAATTGTATTTTAACATTTATTATTTTAAAATATATATATATATATATATATAATTTTTTTTTTAGAAGTCAATCCAAAAAGTGCTACACTTATTATTGTTATTAGTAAATTATTATTATTATTATAGTGCCCTTATTTATTAACTCAGAGAGACATATGCTCTTATTTTCTCATTTTAGAGACAATCTCATTTTAAAGTAGCCATAGTCTCTGTTTGGTTAGTCACCAAAATGGTTAAAATTCATTTCAATAGAAGTATATCATTTCCAACCCCGAATCAATTCATTCAAAATCAATTCTTTCAACTTTAATTACCCAAAAGCAATTTTATTCAAATCTGAACCAACGACCGGAAATATGATATTGGGGCATACCTGAAGAGTTAGCGCACTTGTCTGTTTAGTCACCAAAAAATTGGTCAAATTCACAAAATATGCAAGAGAGGAACTGAATAGAAGATACCAGAGAATTCTAACATCCCTTCTGGCAAGATCCACTGTGGTCCGAATCACATTCTCCTCCATCAGTAACGTTGCAGGAAGTAAGACCAGCATTGCCATAGGTGCCATATAAAGTAGAAGGTTCATAGAATTCAATTTTTCTCTGAAAGCCATCAAAGTGGTAAAATTACTGTTATTTGGTAAGTTAACATAACAGCACTCGGACCCTGTTGTCACACGAGCCTAAAAGT
Source organism: Nissolia schottii (assembly GCA_003254905.1). Taxonomy (NCBI): domain Eukaryota; kingdom Viridiplantae; phylum Streptophyta; class Magnoliopsida; order Fabales; family Fabaceae; genus Nissolia; species Nissolia schottii. The sequence continues at coordinate 343,179 of QANU01071322.1, read as the reverse complement.
TCTTTGGCTCAATTATCTTTGCTTTTAATCAGGACAAAACAGATAAAACTCATTACCCTTCTGAGGACAACAAAATAGACTGAAGCACTGACTTGAATGCTCTGGCGGCAGTTGATGAAACGCAGATCAGAAAGCCAAGTAGATGGAAACTCGGTTCCCCCTGCAGCCAAAAGAAGTTACATGTGAGGGCAAAATAGACAACAGGTCCCTCATCATTTTATTGTTTCCTTCTAGTTTAATCCTGTAGATTTCAAACCATCTTACACTCTAGTCCTCGCTCATGCTTCTTTTATAAATCCTGCCGAAAGTAATGATCTAACAATGATAATGCCAAAGAACAGTTAAAGAGTTTAAGGCTAAGAAATCATAAAAGCAAAGCAGTTGGCCTTAAAGCAATTGATGCTTGAAAGAAGGTGCTAATATGATAGCCTTCTCTAAATGCCCCGAGGGAAAATAGGGTTGTTTCTCACTTCGCTCACTTTGATGAAATAAGGTTAGATCTGACTAAGCCATATAATGAAACAAACCATAACTATCTGATTTTCCATAACTAAAATTGTCAAGAATGAATTTTTCATCAAATCTAACACATCATCTTTAAACGCGCTTACAATAAAAGTAGACGAATTTAACAATTTTATCCTTGTGCTAAAAGGGTTGCATACAATAACTGTTTTAAGGTACTGCCACTTGATGCATATACGCATCCGCATGCGGTAAGCATAAGTGAGCAAAAAGTATAAAGCATTTGAAAAAGAAATTACCCCAGTGGCTATGACGACCCCCGCAACAACAGGCACCAAGGTGCAATACGTGACCCAAGCCTCTCTCTTCCTGCTCATCGCATAGGCGAAAACCGCCGTAAAGAAAGGGGTGGTGGCCCCAATCGCCTGGTTGAACGACACCGGGATGTACTTGAGCGACACGTTTCCGCACACGACGGAGACGCAGAAAACGAGGCTCAGGAAACAGATCTTGGCCAGCTGCTTCTTGGACTGTATGCTCTGCAGCGGCGCCACCTCCATGAAGGAGATGGCAAGGAAGCTGAGAACAGAGCACATCATCATGTGGCACATGGTCAGGAAAACCGGGTACTTGAACCCGTAACTGCCGAGCAAGTACTTGTTCAGGAGGAGGACGCCAATGTTGGAGCTGTACCATGCACTCACAAGCCCAATGGTGGACCATGGGATTGTCACCATTGTGGGTTTCTTGCAAGATGCAAAATTTCTGCTAGAGAATATGGGTTTTGTGAATTGTAACCGATGAGGTAACGTAATGGTTAGGAGTTGTGGAACAAAGAGAGAGAGAAGCGATTGCAGGCCAATTTTGTTGCGGGTCCAAAATCAATTTCAGAGCTTGGAACTCAACATCACCATTTGGTGCACGTTTTGGAAAGGATTAGAACGTGTAGCCCTTGTAGAGAATCTGAGTTAGAGACGTGGGACTACACTATTTTTGGTGTTACTACCACAAATTCTTGTGTGTGAGACATCCTATTCTCCAATATGCAAGAGCACTTATCGGTTTATTATCACATCAAAACGTAGACATCGAGCAGCGATTAAATGCAATAAACGTTCCAACCTCACCATCAGAGAAAATTCGGTGGTTCTTGTCAGATTTTATTAGGTAGTACTGACCGGTTGGGTTGGGCATTAGTTTCACGCCCTTCCGAGGCTGTTACACAATTGTTCTTTACTGCTATGGAGGCGTTTGTTCCGGAATGAGCGCATTGAAAGTGTTTGTATTCTCAAGTTTGTTTTAAGATGTATAGATTTTTTTTTTAGGAATAAATAATTGTTAAGGAAAGCTATAAAGATTGATCTAATGGTAAGGGTTTGGAAAATATTTATGACGTTTTAAGTTTAAATCTCGTTTCAAGCAATGTAATTTTTGAAGTAAAAAAAAAAAACGTCGTTAAAGATGTCATATTAATAGATTTTTATTCTAACTTCAAGGGTAGAATAATTTTTTCTTAGTAGAATTCTTGAGAAAAACACCAAAACACCAATTATCTTTTAATTTTGTTTGGGTTTCATCTCTTTAACAAAACAGACTTCTAAAAAGGCTTGTGCCTGACCCTGTTCTTAGGCAAGTCAAGCCAGGCCGTAGCTCAGTGTATGGTGCATAAAGTTCGTGACAGAGGAGAAAAAGTTCGTGAAGGTATGGTGCTAGTTACTGTCAAAGTTACTGTCAGAATTTTTTTAATTATCTTCATAATTTTTGCTTTCTGTTGAATTTACTGTCGGAAAGTCGCCTGACGGTAATAGCCTCAATGGTAACTTATTACCGTCAGATTTACATACCCGATGGTAATTACCGTCGGTGTCGACCGACGCTAATGGCGGTCCAGGAACGGTTCGTATTGAACCGTTTACCATCGACTAAAATCGATGCTAATAATATTAATATTTTATTTTGTTTACCATCGATTAATTTTGACAAAAATTTAATGATATTTATACATAAATTTATGATGATTTATCGTCGGCGATAACCGATGGTAATGTGTTCAAATTACTATAAAACATTACCAACGGTAATTCTGAATATTATACTACTATTTTGAAAATATTACCGTCGTTATATTATTGTGGCCATTTTTTGACGATAATGATAAATAATTTTAAAAAATTATTATTTAATTATTATTATGATTACATAAATAACTAAATTAATATTTGATGTAATAAATTATATATTAAATAAATATGTAATAATATAATTTTTAATTAAATAAAAATTAAGTAAAATATTATTGCTTACAATCAATTATTTAATTGTATAAATTATATATGAAATAAATTTATAATTATTGAATTAAATGAATATTAAATTCAACAATATTTTTAGTAAATATAATAAATAATTTAATAGTTATCTAATACCAAAATATGAAATTCCATATAAAATTAAAAGGTTTAATTTAAAATTTAATTAAATAGATGTACATTTAATTAATTCAATTAACATTTTTATTAAATATAATAAATAATTAAATAGAATATACAACCAAATATTTATCTATTTATTTTAATATATAAATAATAAATTATCCTTATAAATAATTAAATACTAAAAATGAATTTGTGCAATAAAAGTTACTAAGAAAATTACACATAATATTCAAATGAAATTTTGTTACAAATTCTCAAATAATTACATATACTATTCTGAAAGTTCAAAATTATGATCGTAATTTTTAGAACTAAGTTCATTATCAAACTCTTCTTCTTCTTTACTACCATTGTATACATCGATTTCTTCATCACTTGCATCTTGTTGGAGGTTAGGGAGTTCAATTATGTCAAGGTCATCATCAAATGTACTGCTACCTATTATTGCAAGCAATGGGACTCAACAATTGTTGTTGTCAGGATTGGCTCTGGCAGTTGATATGCTTGATCAAATGTATTGTTTGAAGACTTTGAATCATCAAACTCAATTCAACCACTTGGTTTGCATTTCATCACAACTTTCCAACTAGATTGGCTAGCTCCCGGATAGTTTGCATAATAAACTTGTTTTGCTCTTTCAACAACAATGAACAGATCATACCCCCTATATCGCCATGTAGGATTAATCTCAATGGTCTTGTAGTCGGGGTGAGTCCGAGTTCCATTTGGATCATCACAATCACAATAGAAAAGTACAACATGATGAGATGGAACATCGTGTACATATTCTAATTCAATAATTTGTTTAAGCACTCCATACCAATCATTGGTTGTTTCAGTAGCATTAGAATATTCACCCTTAACCCAAACCCCACTATTGTTTATCCTTTGTTCAGTTGCCCATTTAGATGTGTGAAACTTGTATCCGTTAACAAAATAAATGAGCCAACTAATTACTTTGTTCATAGGTTCCCATGACAAACTCATCAAGTGATGGTCGCTGCTACAATGATTTTGAACCTATATAGATTTTAAAACTAAGTTATACGTATCCAATTATGATAAATGAAATCAGTCAATTCAAATATATAGTTTAAAGTCAAACACATACATAATTTGCAAACCACAAAGGAAACATTTGATCAGAGCATTGATCACAAAATTATTGTTGAAACATCCTGTAAACACGCATCAACATAATCAACATTTTTAGAAACTATGTATTAATAAATCAAACAAGATTACAATGATTAATTGAACTTACTGGTAATACGGAAGCACTTCTTCAAAATTCAGTAGAACAACCAAGTGAGTTGCCACCCTTTCTTGCGCATTCAACCAATAATTGTTTTCTCTTCCATCTGTGCATCCAGTTTGATTGAAAATTGAAAATGTTGATTAATCACCACCATCATCGTTATGTCCTACTGTGGTTCTATTGCAATTAACATTAGCACCAAAGTAGTACGAAAAAAGTAAGAAGTTTCCTTGATTAAGAATGCCTCACATATTGACCCCTCAACTTGAGCACTATTTTTTTACTGTTCTTTTGAACACTCCCATGCACCTTTCAAATGGATACATCCACCTATACTGAAATAGACCAAACATTTGGCCTTTGTAAGCTAAGTGTACAGGCAAATGCTCTATTACATCCAAAAAACATTGGGGGAAACACTCTCTCAAGTGAACAAAGGATAATGGGAATGTTCTTTTTCCCAATTTGGAGTTGTCTTAGAAAATTCTGACGTTACAAGGAACCAGGGTAATGATTTAGGCTTTTCGCGTGGTCCTGCAAGCCTGAAACCGATTGCCTCTCTATCTAAACTTAATTAAATTTTAAAGCTATCATTGTGACTCACTTTTATATTGTTTGACTCGTTTGTACCTTTATCTAATTTAATTTACCCATAGACAATCAAAATAACCACGTTTTAGTGTCCCGAAGCACCCCGAATCGTGCAATGAACCTACAAACAATACCTCACACTTTACTCCTTTGCCACTTGGTGACACATGGATCACCCCTGCAAGCCCATGTCACCAACCCATCCCGCATTAGCCATGTGGCCTCACGACCATGTAATGAACCCACCACCATGTATTGTTTGTTTTCATTCTTTCTTTATCCAGCTTTGGGTTTTCATTTTGAACCTTAAGAGAACTGTTTCTCGTTATCACCATTTCACCATGCCATGGCCAGTCCATTCAATCAACGTCAAAATTCAATTTCTTTCCAATCTTTCCTTTTCTGTTTCATTCATTATTCTTACATTTAATTATCCTCCTTCATTTATTTCTCTTGAGCCCACTCTTGTAGCTCATCAAACATTAGCTTTAAGTTGAAAAAAAAAATGGAAAATTAGATTTAGATGGAGAGCCAATAAAGATCATCCAAAGCCATTGCAAAGATAATTCTTTTCTCTTCATCAAAATCATCGCCAACATGGCCACCACCATGATCATCACCCACTGAGCCTCCTCCACCTTCATTCATCATCCATCAATCATCTTCATCACTATCTCACCATTCTCATAATCCCATCATCATCATCGTCATCATTCCCACCATCTCCATCACCTTGTCCCAACGGCCTCACCTCCAAGCCACCATAATCATCATGAAGTCGAGTTCAACCATCATCCTTACCATAACCGAGTCCCCATCATCATCATAAGACATTCCACCAAGCTAAGCCATGGCCTACAAGTCACCAACACCACCGCCACACCGAGTTATTATTGTTTTTTATGTGTTAGGTAGGTGATCCTTGAGTTGCATGCACTACCTTGAGTGCATGTGTGAGTGTTTGTGTTCTGTAAATGTTTGTCTGTTCTGAATTATATTAAAATTGTGTTTACTATGGTTGGAAAATAAACTTGTGGAGTTTGTGTGTTGTGTTGTGATTTCAGTTGCTTGAGGTATTTAGAGAGAAAAATGAAATTTCAGGGAATTGTGGCAAAGTTAGTGATGCTTCGGGTAGCAAAGGATTTTTGGGGACTAAAGTGAGTTTTGGGTGTGTGTGTGGTGGTTACTTGAAAGAAAACTAAGTATTTTGACGAAAAATTGAGGTTGATTTGGTTTAAAATATGTTTGTGAAAGATTTGGGTAAAAAGGGGTTTCTCGGGCTTTGAAACAATTTTATGAAATTGCGAGTGTTTTTGAGTCTGTCAGTGAGTTTTAGACTCAATTTCAAAAAGAGTGTCGGCAAGGAATTTTAGAAAATTGATTGTGGCAAACTTAGGAACCAAATCAACACCACAAGGCTTTGGGGTCCGAGAGCTCAAGTAATTGAGTTTCTCGTATTCAGTACTTCTTTCCCTTGATAGTTGGGACAACACATTCCACAAAATCCCTTTGATAAACATGCGGTTGTAATTGGGAAGAACAAGAGAAACTCCTAATCTTTGTCACTGATGTATGCTTATCCCAAACTTTGATAACATCAAACCTACTAGGATCCATTAGTATATTTTCCTGAGATACCATGTGGCCCAAAACTTCACTTCCTTCGCTCAAGATTTCACTCAAACACTACCGCGTAAAGCTCCTTGTCTCTTAGGATTTTCCTAACAATACTAAGGTGCTCAACACACTTCTCTCAACTACTCCATCAACACAATAAATTTTTTCAAATTCATCATTCTTCTTTATGGACACACTAAATTTTTTCCAAAAGATGCACTCGACTTGACAAACTTCTTCCTCAACTAAACCTACTACCGATACTTCAACTCCTTCAGCTCTACAGAACAAAAAGGACAAGGGATAATAACTATTGGTCCCACTTCAAGGAACAATCCATAGGGAACTCCTCTATTCACTTAGGGAACACTTAGACATTTCCTTGGGAAACACATTCCGATTCTTATACACTTTATAGATGTCATATAGAGCTTACTCAACATTGATGTTAGAATATGCTAAAGGAAGATATTCCTAATTATCCACTTATAACAACATAGGGACACTAACTTAGGCTCTATGTGATTCAAACTTCACTCTAGGTTTTCATATTTAACTTAAGGGTTTAACTATGACACCGAGATCTATAGACCTAGTCACACAACCTAACCTTACTTGATTTGTTTTAGCAAATTTAACACCTAGGGTCATATTCTAAATGAAATAAAAGGGGGATAAATGAGGTCAATTAAGATGATTCTATTCCTTTATCTAGAAACAATTCTAAGAATAGAAATAACAAGTTTGGATAGGGGTAACTGCGAAGAAAAACTATTAATACTTATGTCAAAATAGAGGTATACTTCCAGGGATGGACGGGTTGGCAAACCTATCTCCTTAACACAGTCTAAGGGGTCCAAATGGCAGCATATTCTTGAATCATAAAAGACAATTAAATTCATGAAGTCCATCAATTGCATACCTAAGATTATATTGTTGGACACTTTGACTTTTTCTAGTAGTAAAGTGACAACCATTCCTTATCTTTGTCACATGGGTGACGATACAGAATGGCACTCCTTCACATAGTGCCTTGAAACACTAAACCATAAACTATGGGTGGATACTACTAAACCTAACATAACCTCTTGGGATTGACAAAAGGAAACATCTCAAAATCATCTGGAATACGAGGGCAAGCAAAACCTTATTCAAGGGCTCATCTTAGAAAAAGTAACACTCACACACAATCTAAAAATTCTCCAACAAGAGCATAAAGATTTATAAGGCAAGAAAAGTAAGAAAATACTCAAGTTCTTGTCTTTTTCAAGGGAGCTATACTACGAAAAGAGAAAAATGTACAGGTTATGGGAGTATTTTAGTCAAGGAAAGGAAAAATGAACTTTCCTTGGTTAGGGACATATCTTCACAAAGAACAAAGGGTATACCTATCTCTCGTAACTACTGGTAACCTCTAAAGTTGTTGCTACTTAAACAAGGTTGTCTTAACACAATTACTTCCTTTACTGATGCTAAAAGGCCAAACATAGAGACACACCCAACAAAATGCTGGGGTTATCAAAGACATAAGGAATTCACTTTGTATTAGCTATCAATCCCTGAATACATTCCATAAAATCATAGAGTTAGCTAAGCTCTAGGTTCTTGAAAAAGGCAACAGTAGGGCGAGAGCAAAGTGATAGAGTGCACAATGTTAAAACTATTCCTTGTCTCAAAAGACAAGACCTAATGCATGACAAACATTCTATAAAATTGCATAAAAACAAAGTCAAATCAATTTTTAGGTACCATTGAATCTTAATTTAGACTATTGACTTTATGCAAAAAAACACCAAGGAAAAACTGACACAAAAATAATGCTTGGAAGCATACTTAAGCTTAATTAGACCGACTTGCTCTTATACCAAAAAGTGGCAACCTAGCTGCTATTTACGCTTCAGTTGTAAATAACGCTCACTAGTTGTTGCCTTTCAGCTTGGTTACTTTTAGACTACTTTTAAAATTTACTTAGTTATGGAAATATGGACCGATTCAAAACTTTTCTTGTCATTCAGAACTTTTGACACGAAAAGCATGAGTCGTACATGTAGCAGAAGGTAAAATGAGAAGCGAACTAATATAGTGAATAAAACTTGCGTACTCACCCTAAGGCATATATCTACGAAGCATTACATCTCTAAACCAAACATACATATGAAATACATATGTATATATACATGAAGTGGTCCAAAGTTACACATAGTTTATAAGTGAAATCAAACTAATAATGCATAGTGCTAGTTGTGTAGCTACTCATACACTGGCCTATATGGCAATTAAACATAAAACAAGAAAATGTAGCAAATTCACTGAAGCTAACTACTCACTTTTGGCATTTAGTGCATCTTGCTGCTTTTCCATAATAACATGGAACCATAAGCAAGTAGGGGTGAGAATTAATTTGCATTCTCAATGGATAACCAAAGGGGATAAATAGGTTAAAACTTGCTTATTGTTCTGGCGCTCGGGTGATCTCCAGGTGACATGCATAAAAAAAACATTTTTTTGTTGTTTATTAATGTTTAAACTAGTCCAGAACGACTTTATCCTACTTTATTATGTGAGGGGAGGGGACAACTCAAGACAAATACAATCACATAGACAGTAGACTTGACTGACTTGACTACTCTGATGATTGTTTTCCATTTTGGAAGGAACTCCTTCTGTACCTGTCACAAAAGCTACAACCTTCTTGATTGGTTGAGCTCAATCCAATCGGTGCGACCCACAAACACCTTTAGTGCAAAAGACCAACTCTAGCTGATTATGGGTCTTTCACACTTATATGGTCCTCACTTAATCCATTTCTAACCGATGTGAGACTTTACTACTCACACTTTAAAATTCCAACATTCTCCTCCTCAAGTGCGAGTCGGTTTCCCCTTCAGCGAAAGGCTCATAGGGAACCAAGACCAAAATCTTGGCTAATACTCCAATATAGGTTGGATCAAACCCAAGCATTAACCAACTTGCACTCATCCTAACCAAACCATCAGCTCTGATACCACTTGTTGGGAGAGAGCACAAAATCCGTCTAGATCTATATCCATGGGCTAGAAGACAAACCACAATCGTGGATCAGACGCCACACCCGAAACCTTAAGGCAATAAGCTTATGGGTCTTCCACACTTATATAGTCCTCACTTAATACATTTCTAACTGATGTTAGACTTTACCACTCACACTTAAAATTCCAAAACCACATGGATTATTAATAGTTTATCAATCGTGGGCTCATATGGTGTGAGTGGCACTTCTGTTGAAATTTTTTATCAAGTTTCTTAGCTATTATAACAGATTTTTGTGAGATTGGATTGCCTTCCTAGTCCTGTTTTTTTTTTTTTTTCTTTTCTTTATTCCCTTTTTTTTCTCGTTTTCATTTTTTCATATTACTAGGATGTAATAACTCACCCTTTATTTTTATGTTTATTGAAAATCAAATGTAGCTAGATCATCAGATAAGAAAAGTTCCATGACAACGTTCCGAAAAAGCAAAATAGACAACCTATGACTAGCAAATGAGGCAAAGATACTTTCTGAAGTGAACAAATGGGTTGCTAGTGTGTCTCCCTACAGAGCAGCAACAGAAGACACCAAATGTTATTCTTACTTCTCGCGAGAAGACCTCTTTCTTGAAGCGCTTGCTGAGGCTGGATCCTGGCCAAAAGAAAAAGTAACAACATTATTTATGGCAATATTAAACACCTCTCGGCGATTTCCTGTCTTTGTAATTTAGAACATTTATAGTGCTTCAATTTGAATACATGCTGAACATAATGTACGTGGTTACTCATAACTGCTTTACCCACCTCTTTGGCCTTTCTACTTTGTTTGGGAAGATGTTTGGGAGGATATGTTTCAAATAGCACAAACTGCGCCACCTCAGCCTTGGAGCGAAACTTGTGCTCGCTTGTTAAGTGGTGGAAGTACTGCATAAATAAATGTTGGTTAATTCTTATGAATGTTAGCCAACATATTTCATGTATCTTGAAGATGTGATTTAAAGCCATAGTAAATCATTACAAATAAACTAGGTATAGAATTTGCTGCTCCTAGGGTCACCGTGATCTCTCCCTTTAGAAAGCATACAATTTAGTATTTAGCATTGTATCAACTAAACCATTATCAAATAATTATAAAAAATTTTACAATAAAACTTTAATTTATGAATTATATATAGTTTCGAATCCCTAAATTTGAACTAAAAATGAAAAAAAAAATCCAAAATAACAATAAATTGGGGATTCAATTTTTAAAAATAAAAATTGAGAGAAATTATGTTATTAAACATAAATTAAAGTATCATTGTGAACATTTTTATGATTATTTCATAATTTATAAAGTGATATAATACTAAATTGTATTCTTTTAGGGAAAGAGGACATGGTGCTCCTAGAGATACCAAAGAATCCACCATAGAATTTCTTCTTAAAATTAGCCCTTTTTTCGGTAAAAATAAAATAAAATTAGCCCATGTTATATATGGCAATTGGGAGACTAAAAAGATAAAGAGAAATTTTAAGTGTACTCATTATTCGTGGGACATGTTGACTCAAAACTCATCTATCACCTATGAGATGATATGAGTCAGTACGATGTCTCATAGAGAATGAGTACAAATAACACAACTCAAAAATAAGATAAGAGTATAAGCTTATTTTATTAATTTTTCAATTTTTCAGTAATTAGTGTTATCTCAATAATTATCTTACCGTATCCTTCCCTCCACTAACTCGTTCCTTTAGTTCGACCCTCCAATTTTGCAGCTTCTCATCAACCAAGAATTCGCGAGCATAATCCCCGTAGTGGGCTCGTATCGTCTGTTTCACATTTTCCACGACATGCATGTATATATGTTTCAGAAAACAATTTGTTACACTAAATTACATGTTGCAGATGATCACAATTGGGACATGCAATCGAACCCAGAGAGAAATTAGTTGACTGAAAACCAGCCACTAACCTTGTCCATGTCCACCTCATTCTCAGTACAAATCTCTGGAAGCTTAAAGGAGAAATATATTTCCGCAAGAAGGCTGCTACTTGGCCTTCTTCCTCTCTTCGGTGCAACTTCATCGCCTTCCTCTGCCCCTGCCGCTGCCGCTGTCGCTGTCGGAGATAAAGGTTGCTGAGGTGCCTTAGCCAATTCTTTCAATGCACGCACCAAGTCCTAGTACAAACAAAATTGATGATAACACACAACAACCCTCATTACTAATATCAAGTTCTTCATTGACTTTGAATTGAAGGAAGAGATGTTGGACCAATCAGATTCACTTACGATCATTTGCTGTCGAAGGGAAAGGCCAACTTGGTCGATCAAATCTAGAGCTTCTTCGTCCGGTACTACGAGTCCCCCTTCTACTCTAAACTTCTTGTCCACCGGCGAACTTGCCATAGCTTCTACAAAGAAATTAAAGACAAGTTAGAGGAAATTCTGATGAGGTGATAGAAGATCAGGCTGGGTGATGCGGATGTATTGATCGGGAAGGATTCATTTCAAGGAATGTGCTTTAATGTAACGTTCATGAACCTTGTGCATATCACAGTTCACAGAACGTTGTATTGACCATTGATGGAAAATACTTCAACTTTGGATTACCACTAAATATGAAATTTAATGAGGAGCTATTTATTTTTTTAATATTATTATTTTCTAATGTGAGAGGTTTTCGTTAACTGAATTGGATAGAATCGACAATCTTCTTAATTATATTATTATGAATCTCATAAATGCTTATTTGATGACATTAATGGCAAGAACATTAAATTTAATTAAATGCTTGTTTTATTATCTACTTCTTCCATTTTTGTATATAACTCTCCATTTGGGCTTTACTATATCAGAAGAAGAAAAAAAAAGCGGAAATGAATTTTTTCAATTAAATTTTTTGTTACGTCAAATATGATCTTTCACCATTAATTATGGATTTGAGTTTTTTACATATGATACAAGTAATAAAGGAATTAATTGTAAAAAAAAAACACATTTAAACTAACATGATGATAAATGCAGTTAAAAGGATTTGCAAATCTTGTCAACTTTTTAAATTTAGACAACACTAACTATCTATTTTTTTTTATATCGCTGTTTAATGGAAGAGAGATTGAGTAATAGATGAGAGATAATGAATATGCAAGTGAAGAAATTAATAGGGGTAGTCATGTAAAATACTATTAAAAATTTCAAACTTTGAGATTTTTCAATCAATTTTTTTAATACCGGCATATAATTCAAAGTGGACAACTAATTAAAAAAAATGGAGGGAATAGTAAACATGACTGTTAAACTCTCGAGTTAACTTGTAATCTCTTATGAGTTTACTATTCTACTACACAAAACGAGCTAACACTCATATAAACTCTTTTTTGGTAAACTCGTACGAGTTTAAGTAAACTCTCGATTCTACTAGCGAGTTTACGAGTTAAAATCTACCTACGACTACGAGATTACTAGTTTACCTCAAAATATACAAATTTTGTGACTTTGTTAGATACTTACTTGACTTGGTTTATGTTAGACAATGTCTATTGAGTTTATTAAGCTAATTTCATATATTTATCATAATTGAATTATGTTTTATCGAACTATAAAATAATACACATACATAATAATGTATGACATAACAATTAGGTGTCATACATTAACGTGTATTTTATGATAGTTCTTTCATTGATTTAATTTAAAGTTAACATTATTCAATTTGAATTATAAATACAATATTTAATCATGTTCATTTTCTAATTATATTTCTTATAACATATTTTTTTTATGTAAATAAACTCTTACGAGTTTACAGTTTAAGTTTGCTAAGGCTCTACGAGTTTACTTAAACTCTCGAGTTTGACAACCTTGGTAGTAAGAACATCTCCAATGGCTCCCTCCTAGCTAGTCCCACTTTTTTTTTCACACCATTGGAGATGGGAAAGAGAGAGTCTCACTGTTATGAGGTAAGCAAAAAAGAGTGGTCCAAATCCCTCTAAGTAGGGACTCATCCCACCTTATCTTCCACTAATAGTTATTGTGAAGTCCCATGATTGATAAGTAAATATAAACAAGTAACAAGGAATAAGCAAGGAATATAACTCAGGGAAAATATATTATATTACTGAGGGTTGTGATTTGATGTAATGAGAAGTGCCTATAAATAGGCTAAGAAACAAAATCATAACATAAATATAAAATCAAAATAAATTTGGAAGTAATCAAACTAAATAAACATTAAATCAATTTAAAATAAATCAGAGATATGATAATATTCTTAACACCCTCCCTCAAGCTAAAGCTCGTAGAGCTTTAAGCTTGTCACAGTCAGGTGAACCAAAAGCAACAACAGAGAATCTTGTATGGAAACAAGGATTTGCATGAAAATAGAAGTGTTGGATGGAACCAGCGGGCTAGGTATAACCGGCAAAAGACAACACTGAGAGGAAAAGTGAAGACAGAAAGGCAACGACTGCGTGGAGGCAGCAAAGGTAATGACTGCGCAGAGGTAGCAAAGGCAACGACTGCACAGAACCAGCAAATGTGGTAACAAGTCTAGAGGGTCGAGAAGGCAGCAACGGAAAAAGCATATTGGAGAGTTTTACAGAAAACAAAAAAGAGAGTTTTTGTGAAAAATGGAGAACCTAAGCTCTAAAGCAATGAAAGGGAAAAGATGGCTCACGGAGGGTGCCATGGCTCTGATACCGTGTGAGATTTCATGATGGAATCAGGAAAATTTGCGAAGAAAATAACAAGAGACAGAAAAGGATAAACAATAGAGATTTTTGTATTAGTGAAGGTTGTGTCACTTATAATGAAATAAAGCCTATTTATAGGCTAGGAACATAATAAAAAATATAAAGACAGAATCAATTTAAATATTAAACTAAATTAGTCTAAATCAATCAAAGATATGATATTGATATTATTTTATTCTAGTAGATATTCTAACAGCCTAAAATACAATGACTAACTACTAACAAATATAAAATAGAAAAATATCTTTATTAATGAAAGATGAATAGTTTTACGCATTCCAATACAAGCTAAGTACACGTGTCAGCTTCTTGGTGATTTTTTTCCTGCCCATTTTCCATGCCAAATGAGCACAGTTATTGTAACATCCCGCTTTTTCCTTAGTAAAGATTTCGCGAAATAAATAAATATATGAGCTTATTTAGATTAGAGATTTAAATCACAAGTTATTTTATAAAAAATTCCTGTCAAGTAATGTTCGTGGTTTCGCAAAATTTCGCGAAAACCGAATCAAGTACCTTTCGTCACTGGAATTTAATTACACCTCAAAGGTATCCGTAAAACACACTTTTACGAAAGTTGAGTTACAAATACCTCGGAATAAGTTAAATTCCTTATTTGAAAATTTATTAGATGAAGATTATATGTTTAGAAAATTTGTAGGATACTTGTACACTAAAAGTTAACAACCAAACACGATCGAAAATACACATAGAATTAACACACATGCACCCGGCCAAAAAGCAAGAAAATACACGGTCAGAAGTGAGAGAGTTCTCACGGCACACACACACATATCCATTAGTCAAAGCAAATTCAAAGCTTAAGTTATCCTTATCTAGTTTTCCTTTCTTTTTCTTTTTCTTTTATTTTTGGCCAAAATTGGCCCAAAGGCCCACGGCCTCATGCCTATAAATAGGCAGGCCATTTGGCTTAAAACCTTCAGCTTATAGCCTTTGTGAACCCATCTATATCACGTACTCATTCGTTACTTGCACGTAGCAGAAAAGCCAAACTTCACTACACGACTCCATTACGATTTTCCCTCATAGTTTTCCTTTTAAAAATTGTGGCCTTCACCACAGTGTTCTCTCAAATTTTCCTTTGTTTTCCATAGGGAAACCCTAGCCCACATATCTTAGGATACCCTTCTGTAGCAAGTCAAGCGAGTGTTGGAAACACCAAGGCTTCCGGGACTTCTACGCAAAGCCTTCGTTATCAAGCTTGGGAAAATTTTCTACAAATGGGTAACCTTAGCAAAATCACTACCTTAGTGATTTATGTGTGAATATTGTTATGTGCATGTTATTAGTATTTTTGTTATTTGTTTGGAAAACTGTTGGTGTGTATCTGTGGCTTGATTGGGATATATGCATACCTAAGGGGTGAATAGGGTTTTTAATATGAAAATGATGATCTTGAGAGTGTTTTCAAAAGGAGTGAAGGCTAGGTTTTGATGGACTTGGGAAAAGGATTGAGGAAAAGGGTTGAGAAATGGGAGAAAAGCTCAAAAAAGTAAGCTTGGCCTTAGGGTTTTCATTCAAACCACTAAGCGCCTTAGGGTTCTACTGAGCAGCCTCTACGTTCCAGTGGCCGCTGAGCGACCTGAAAACCCTAGCCACTGAGTGACAATGGCAAACCGCTGAGCGACTGTAGAAATTCCCAAGGGTACAAAGATCCCAACCAACATTATGGCACCATAAGTTACGCAAGGAAATTGTACGTGATTAACTGTATAGGTTGTACATATTCATTATGATGCATCATGAAGAACAGGTTGTCCTTAATATGTTAGGACAACCTTAAATAACTAGATGGATAATCACGTAACCAAGAACATNTATATATATATATATATATATATATATATATATATATATATATGAGAATAGGGAAATCCCCTCTCTTGGCACGTTTACGGACAAGCCCCTCACCAGTCCGGCAAGAAGGATTGGTTAATAATTTGAACACAGGCTTGACCTGATCTCATAGCAAATTCAAAATGAAAAGATGAGTATATAAAGAAGTGACATCATGAACAAGTCTGAGGCGCCAAGAACGTATAAAGGGCCCTAAGGAACGATGAGAAAGTACGAGTCCACTCCTGGTCATTTCAAGAGGGCAGGCCCCTCGCCATCCTGCAAGGTGGATGGTTGTTCCCTATTGATGGTCGATGAAGTATGCTAAATGCATATGTGGTTCGCTACCACTCAGGTAACAGTGCTGCTTGGTTGTTATCAATATGGAAATAGAAGCATGTTGTAACCGAACGGGACAACGGTTCCACGGTATACAAAGGAGGAAGGACATAATGTAACAAGAAGGACGTCGCCCAAGGCGTGTAATAAAAACCCCTAATCCCGCATGCATCAGGTTGTGATATATGTATGTATGGTGTGTAAAACACTATAGACCGTCTCTATAAGCTATATTTAACATATGCCTATGTAATCCAGTGTACCGTGATAAACGAATAATGGTATAAGTCTATTTCCTTAATAGCTAGGGCAAAGATTAAAAGATTCCCGAGTCACCTAGTAAAGTAGATAAAACTGCTCAGGATTAGAAAGGAATAAAATAAGTAGGGAATTTAGAATGGATGACACTTAGAGACCTCCTAAGCGGCTTGGATCATAATCGAATTAATAATGAGCAATCCTACGCTTAAGGTTTCCCACGGAGAGCGGAACATTCTCACCCCCACTCGTTTATGACTCCAGGAACACATGATGTCTACTCTGCTGAGCAGCGGGTAGAAGATACTAAACACCAGTGTCTAGATTGACCCCATCAATGGGGTCGTCACAGAGGCATATACTTATCTGTCGGTTGATGCTCTAGATGCCCCTCTACTAGTTCTAGCACCCTCCTCAAGTCCGTTCATGGGTCCTGATATGCAGCCTTCCATACCTGTCTCTGACAACGTAGAGGAGTCTGCACCCTACAAAAAGGATATCGAGGTGGACCCAAACTCCATACTCCCAGAGTACCTACCTCGACACATCAAATGGGGGTCTAACAAGCGCGTTACTCCTCTAATGCGACAACAACTGGCTCCCTGGACACATGATGGGTACAAGGGCTATTTGCCATCCCAGAGTTCATTGGGGAATCAGAGGAAGAGGATGACTCACCTGTCCACAGCTCCCCTGAAAAAGAAGAAGATGACGTGAAGGGAGAGGACCCCATGGAAGAGGACCCAGAGGAGGAAACGAAAGAAGAGAACGAAGGCCTAGATGAGGATCTAGAAGAGCGTTGAATGATCACCCCTCACAACAGAAGCATGTCTAGCAGGCCTACCGTGAAATGCTTTTGTAATGGGCTAAATGAGTAGTATACCATTTGCCCTTAGTTTTATGTATTTGAATTGTAATCTAAATGACGCTACATGTAATTACTATTAGATTACTTATGTAATACATGTATATGATGTTGTGGATGGACCGTATGGGTTACCTTACCTTAGTAATTGCTTGTTTACCCTGCTTGACTGTTATATTAATTGTGCAAGAACTGTTAAGCCCCAAGGCTCTATCGCTTGTACTATATGTTCTATTATACATGTGGCTCATACTTTACGCGTTAAACAAATGAAAGAAAATGTTTTAAATTGGTCCATATTTTATGTAATGAGTATTTTCAAAGGCATTAAAGGACTAAAGGTATTCCCATTAAAGTAGTTAACAACCTAGTAAGCATTGCTTATGACTTAAGCATAAGCTAGGTAACTAGGGGTGTTACAGTTGGTATTAGAGCAGTTGGTCCGAGTGAGCCTGAGGATTGTGCTACATTATACTTTCGAGTAGGTTGACGGTGTATATTTCTACTAAGTTGTATGTGCTGAATATATGTGCACTAGCTTTCTTGAGCCTGATCAAATCGGGATTTATGCAGGTGTAGTAAAACAGCCATGCTGCAACATAGAGATACTACACTATATACCGATAAGGCCACAAGCCTTGCAGATCTAATTCGAGAGTTGGCCTAAGCAGTTGACCGATTGGCAGACTCAAACGCCCAAAGGAACGCAACTCCAACAACACAAGAAGCAGATTCCCTAAAGTTTGGGGAGTTTGTAAGGATGGATCCTCCTGTCTTAGAGGGTGTCATGGACTTGGACCAGGCGCGCACAACTGGCTGAGGAAGATCGAACAAGTCTTCAAAGATGTCTCTAGCACCGAAGCCCAAAAGGTCAGGTTTGCCTCCAGAAAGCTGGAAGGCATTGCGGGAGAATGGTGGGACATGACCAAGCCTTTACTACAGCAGGAACGAGTTCCAATTACATGGAACCAATTTACTATCGCCTAAATGAACAAATATTTTCCCCGAGAACTCAGGGATCAAAAGGAGGCCGAATTTTTGGAACTCAAGCAGGGAAATATGACTGTTCCAAAATACACCACAAAATTTGAGAAACTGTGCCGATACTCCCGCACTTACAAGCTGAATCTGGACGAGAAGTGGAAGTGTAAGAAGTACCAAAGAGGGTTGAAATCGGAGCTGCAAATGTTCATTAACATGTTGGGCATTGGAGACTATGCCACACTCGTGAGCAAGTGTCTGACATATGAGGAAGCAGCAAGAAACTTGGCGGACGAACGAAACGAGCGATACAAAAGAAAGCTTGTCGAGCAGGACTGCTCTCAGTAGGAGCAGAGAAAGAAGGGACCCTTCCAGGCTCCGCTCCCTCGTAGGGGCAAGGGTCAGTACTACCAGCAGCAACAAGTGTCAAGGGGAGCATAGAACCAACCGCGACAAGGGCTGCCCAGGGCCGGGCAGCAAGCATCAAGTCCACAGCAGCAGGGAGGTGCTTCCGGGCGAATTGCCCATGGATCCCAACAAGGAAGAGAATACCAGCCGCCATGTCCAAAGTGCAGCAAGCTACACTTGAGGGAATGCCTAGCTGGGCAAAATGTATGCTTCAAGTGCGGAAAGGGAGGCCATTTTGCCAAAGTTTGCACGGTAGTCCTTTCACCCTAATCCCTTGCGTGCTGATCTTGAATTTCGGTTCGTGACATATATTGTCATGATGATAGAGTTAAGGCTAACCAAATATACTAGTGACTTCATAATGTCATTGGGAAAGAGGCATTTTTTTACTATTACGCCCCAATTTAGGACGTGACCACATGTAGGGCTATTGCCCTATGAAAGCACTGACATGGCATACTAACATGTAATAAATGCAATTAATAATTGAATAAACTTTAATATTCAATTGAAAAATGGTTTACAACTGTTCTGAACTGAAATAAGTAAAACAATATGTTTACATGATAAGCATACTACTGTCAGAAATACTAAAACTAATAAACTACAAGGATCCTAGCCTAGTATGTTTGGAGCATACTGCATACTACGGTAGGTCTCCACTCAAGCGGAGCTTAACATGGAAGTCTGGAAGCCTCGTTCTACTGCATGAAGGGACCGTCCTTGCTAGCCTCAGTCGAATCTAAACTGGTTTGATAGAAGGGTGAGTTGTCAACTTAGTGGTGGGTACCTCGATACCACCTAAATAACAAGTATACAAATATCATAGCATGCAAATATATATATATATATATATATATATATATATATAATACTGAAAGAATAGCAATGAGAATAACTGCTTGTACTGAATTAAATGAACAGCACAAATACTGTATACACTGTATAAACTACTAATTGAATAACTAATAGCTAGAATTGTATGTATGCCCACATCCCTGCGGAGGGGCACGATCCAAGGGAGTCGTAGCTCGACCTTACTTTACCAGGAATATTTCTAGGTGGTTCTGATACTCATGCAACCCAGACACTTGTGAGGGTATGCATATCCCAAGTCTGAGGAGCATGGCACTTGGGAATTTGATGGGGCATGCATACCGTAACTGTGGAGCCTGGCGCTCATAAAACTGGTAGGGCACGTATACCGTAACTTGTGGGTCTGGTTTACAAGATCGTACGACCTCGTACTGTTCTAAGTTATCTGCTTTGGTATGTATTGTTTGTGAAGACTTTTAAGGGAAGTGTCTTAATTACCCAAGTTGTTAAGGCCTAAGACTACTTGGTTATGATAAGTGCGTCCTAGTTAACTAGTCTTTATTTATTAGTTTGACTAAAGGAGTAGGGTCCCACACTTAGGACAGGATTCCCAGGTAAGAGAGGTGCGTCACAACAGACATCTTAAGTACCAAGTCTTACCTTAGCCAGAACCTGCCCCTTGTTAGGGTCCATGCCTAAATCAGAGTCTTTATTGTTAAGTCTTATGTATAATCGTAGCCTAATATCTTCTAAGGGTAAGTTACCTAGGGTTTAGGTCTCTGTCCTAACATAACATGGCATAAACGTATAACATAGCATACTGTAACATGGCATACATGTTGGTCTTGGCAACCAATGCCTAAGAGGGGGTGAATTGGGTATTTAAGAAATTATTCAAATTTCGACAAATATTGCATTTTCATGCAATCAAAGTTATTATGCAGCAGAATATATGAATTAAGAATAAGCTTGCTCTATTATGTATGTTGATTGAACAATAAGATCAATAGAACAACTTATAAACAATTATCAACAAATGTATAATCTTGCAATTCCCAAATATGCAAGATAATGATATAAGTTTGCAATAAATAAAGAGATAGAGTTAGAGAGATTGCAAACATAGATTTATCCTGATTCGACCACCCTTGTGATCTACGTCTAGTCCCCGAGCGCCTTGCTCAAGATTTCTCCACTATCATTAAGATTCTAACTTAGGTGCTTGAGAAACCTTTACATCCAAGAGCACTCCTCACACTTAGGGTCCCCACCTTTGTGCTTGAGCCTCAAGAACCAACTTAGGGATACCACACCTTAATCAATCTAGAGGAATACCTCACCCTCTTTACAAGTGTATGAAATTTTTGTGTTTGATAAGAAACTCTCTCAAGAGTAGATAATACAAATTGAAGCTCTATAGAAATATTGACAATATCTCTCTTTTGCTCTTAAAATGATGGAAAATATTAATCCATTGATAGTATGAAGTATAAGGATGATAAGAATCAAAGGCTTGGCTAGAAATGTGAGTTTAATGGGTATTTATAGAGTTTATAAGTGTACTAGCCGTTACTCGCCGTTACCCATTAATTCTCCAATATTTTTCCGTTGAAAACTAGTCGTTTCTATCTTCTGTGACAGAGTCATTCGAATGAATCCCATTGGTCATTCGAATGACCTATGTAATTTAGTCGTTATTTGTCCTTTGTGTCAGAGTCATTCGAATGACTTATTCATAAGTCTTTCTGATGACTCGTTCAAATGACTAGCAATAGTCATTCAATTGAACTATGCAAGTTTTATCCCTTTTCTTATCATTTTGATTCCTTTGTATATTTAATTTATTTTTAGTACCTAGAATCAAAATATCATTTAAGAGCATCATTCCAAGAGTTTAGAGAGATATATCAAATTTTCTTTGACAAGAATACCTTAAGTCCTAAGAAACTATATCCTTTTGATCATTTGTTTGGACTTGGTATTCTTCATGAATCTTATCTTTAGCATAACCATGTTCTTCATGGAATAAACATTTTATGCTCTGTCTTTTGGATTTGGGCATCATATGAATATGTTCCTCCTTGTTCCATCTTGTTCTTCATGCCTTGGACTTTCCTATACATAAGATCATTCATGAGAAAGTATAGTTAGTCCAATGTGTTCCAATATCTTAATATGCATCAATAGATCAATCAATGCATCACGCATATACAATTAAGCAATGATCAAATCATTATATTAATCAAATAATAATCTTTGCCTAACATGCATGCATTCTAACACTAACACTTGATATTCATGCATATACACATATAGACATAAGTATATCCAATAGTTAATCCATCAAACACATATAAAGAGTTATTTGATATGTTCTCAAAATGATGTTCCTTATTTATCATTGTATGATGTGTAGGCTATGTGATACCATCAAGTTCAATCATACAAGATCAAATGTATTCTATTTAGCATATAACATCCTTTTGTGTTCTAATTGTCTTTATTTGTTTGTTATGTTCTATTTGTCATTATCAAGGTATATTGAATTAAATAGAACAACTAGAGAAACCTAGTTCTACAAACAAAAGCATAGACAAAAGCATGGACAATTAGAGAATATTGCATTTGTCATCATCAAAACATATTGTATTAAACAATTGGAACAATTAGGGAAACCTAGTTCCACAATACATAGTAATTACTGATTAAGCATATATCTGACTATCATGTTATAGCTAACTGAGGCATTTAATAAACCATAGCATGCAATGGCACAATTGAATCGATTGATTGACTACTGAAGTGGGACCATCGACGCACCAGGACTGCCACTTAAATGTAAAGTCGCGGAGAGGAGGAAATTTGGCACTGGGATCTCCTGACGGCATGGCGTTGGCACCTAAAAAGCCAACCAAAACTCCAATAAGGAACCCATACATCAAAACTTTAGACTGGTAGGCGTCGCAGTAGCGATTCTAGCATCGCTATGGCGCTCTAGCATCGTCACGGCGTCTTGTGGACCACAACCACCAACACGGCAGTGGTGCTAGGGCCTACTACCCTAAGCCATCCTAAAAGAAAGAATGACTACCTACGAAAGGAAGAAAGAAGTGAGCAAAACTATTCTAATAGAGAAGAAGGAGTCTGAACTCTGAGTGGGTTAGAATGGGGGGAGGAGGACTCTATATATAAGCGAGGGAGTGACCAAACAGATAGGTCGGTCCTCAGAAAATGCGCCCAAAGCAAAAAAAAATGTAGAGCTAACATGGCGCGTGTCTCGCGCGAGTTAACTATGTCTCGTGCGAGACACTATCTGGAATGTATCTCGCGCGAGATGCTTATAGCATCTCGCGCAAGATACCCTTTTTTTTAAGGTCTCCACATTTACTAACAATATATGTGTCACTGGGAAAAAGTTACTTGAGAGGTTAAATTTCAAGTAGTAGAAGCATCTCGCGTAAGATTCCCTTTTTTTTAGGGTCGCCACATTTACTAACAATATATGTGTCACTGGGAAAAAGTTACTTGAGAGGTTAAATTTCATGTAGTGGGAGCGTGTGACCCCAATGCTCTTATCTTCGGAGTAACCTTCACTTTAGTTCCTTGCAAAACATACATAAAATAACTTACTTGTAAACCCTTCTCCTTACCCCGTCATTTATGAATGAAATGGAGTTGATTTTAACCTAACCCAATTGTCACACTATAGCCACCATCATCATACATCATCTACGGCCCCCACAGACCATCATCATCAATTCCTTACTCAACGCCATAAACAATTGCAGCCACCACCTTCGACCACTCCATCACCGCAGACCACCACTACCTCTACCATGTGTAAGTACTTTTAATTCATTGCTTTTAGATTCATATTTGTGGCAACGAACCTTTCCTCCAATGTTTTTATTCAAATAGCAATCTCAATTTTGTATTCAACTTTTTGAGAAACGACTTGTGTCAACCCTACTTGTCATGTTAATTGGGTTAGATTCAATCATAAACCTTTGGAAAAGTCCAAACTCATTATTTTCATAATTGATTTTGGAGTTAAAACAAACTCCATAAACTTACGTTCTTAACCCGTAACTTTCACTTTTTGGGTTGCTTTATTTTAATGGGGTTGGTAACACTATTTGGTGTGAAACCCACACCCATTTTAGTCAGTGTCCGCAATGCAACTGAATTTAGAGATCATAGAGGACTGTGGGGTCCCAAAGACTTGAAAGGTCACTTTCTCATCTTGAATCTTGAACTCAAGCCTTCTCCCTCTAATATCGATCATTGCCCCTCCTATTACTAAGAAGGGTCTTCCTAGAATTGGAGGAAATTATTCCCTTTCCTTCTCATCCAACACAAAGAAGTTGACATGCAGGTAGTGTGAGGCAGAAGAGGTTAGATAAGTAGTAGCAAACCGTCGTGAAGCTAGGATCGTCGGCAGCTGGTGTGCAATGTGCATGAGGCATGGAAAACATGGTGAGGGGAGGAGGAAAGTGAGATGCACATGACGATCAGAAGAAATATGTGTGAGGAGAGAAAAGCCACATGAGAGGCACCAGGTTGTGCACCAGGTGATGACTTGCCGAGATGAGGAGGTGGGCAGTAATTGCAGTGCTGCTCTTCTCCTATGGTTTCATTCCTTTCTGGAAAGGTTATTGTTATTTTATCACAACCTTATTTATGGGTTCTTACACTTTCTACTTAAAATGTGACGACCCAAAAAGTCATCATCAGCGCACAAAGGGCTTGGGTCCCTTTGCGGCGCACAAAGGACTTGGGTCCCTTTGCATACCTCTTAGGAACATTTTTTTTTTGTAAAACATGCATATCAAATATCAAATTTCCTTAAATAAATAACTGAAATGACTTTATTAACAAAATAAAACAAACTTCTTTATTTCAAAATATCATGCTATGATTTGTACAATAATATTCTCAACTAAATCTTAATAAATGAATTATGTCTCTTCCAACAAAAATATAAGCAATACATGATACATGCAAAAATACATGACTGAACTGAAGATTTTGTTTGTGTACAACTAGAACAACTCTAAGACACTAGATAAATAAATAAAATAAGATACAATCATGGATTAGCCTCACTGCAACATGATAGCTGACTCAGAATGAACCTCTACTATTGTTGCTCGAAGAATTAGAAAGGAGATGTGAGGGGTGAGTCTTTGGGAAAGACTTAGTGAAGGACAACATACCCACGACATTCACATGGGACAAATCAAAACATTTACTAAAAGCATTTGCATATATACATATACTATATATAATTCAAAAACACAATTAATACTTAAGTACACAAGAAAGGCAACTCAACCTCATTTAAAGCACTACATGAACTGATAAATGCACTTCCTGTAATTAGAAATTCCATAGATTCCATTATTATACATTAACTAGATTTTAACTTACTCGTTCTAAATAATAGGGAAATATCTAACTAGAAGTTATCCCCGAACCTCATGGTATGCTTTCCTAATTTAACTGTCTGAGTCACATGGTATGTTATTTACCCAAGCCTCATGGTATGGTATTTGCTTGAACCTCTCGGTATGCTATCCACCTGAGCATCATGGTATGCTATCAGACAAGGTGCATAAGGTCAACCTAGACTGTCATTAATGTACAGTTTCTAACTTAAATAAACTCCCTTCCTAATTACTGATTTGACAACATGATAATCTAATTCTGATCATTAACTAATAACGTAACTAATTTATCTTGAACCACTTACCTCACACCAACTGATCGTGATTGGGGTACTATAACCTGAACTTAATATCTAACTTGTTTATGTCTCTTATGACTTAAACTAATAATTCATCATTTATTAATCATGTGCTTTATATATTTATTATTAATAACATAAACTGTTAACTTCTTAATCATGAACCAACATACATATATTTGATCTTGCACATCAACACACACAACACGCATATTACTTATCATGTCTCTTCCATATCAGGTTACACATAACATTCTGCACCCATACTTTATTCTCATTGTAACATCCCAATTTTTCCCCTGATGAAGATTTCGTGAAAATCCACAATTTTGCCTAATTAAAGGCACAATCGGAATGATTATTTGGACTGGAAAAATTATTTAGAAAATTAATTGCTTCTAAACACCAGTCCAATAATTGTTTCTTGATCTTGTAGAGTGCCGCGAGGTCCGTGCCAAATTTCGCCGAAAATCGGAATCCCGATAGGCACTTAAGGTATCTGTGAAAATTGCCCTCTGAGCAATAAATTCACGAATACCTTAAACTGACACACCCTATCGACCAGGAAAATTCGTAGATCGCGTATATGTGTTTTAAAGATTTTTAGGATATCCGTACACGAGCGAATTAAGACCAAACATGATCAAACGTGATCGAAATAAGAAACAAAGCATTAGAGCACGCGGGGGAGGAGTCAGCCAACTCAATCCCTTTACTGTGTATGTGGTAATTATCTGTTACCTTTCTTAAATGTTAAAGTAATTTATTTTTCTACAATGCAGACTTTGGGGGGCTATAAGAAGCCCATAACCTCGTTCAAATTTTTCACACCGAGACTTTCAAACTTTCTTCAGTTTTCACTTCTTTAACAGTATTAGNTATTTATGGGTTCTTACACTTTCTACTTAAAATGTGACGACCCAAAAAGTCATCATCAGCGCACAAAGGGCTTGGGTCCCTTTGCGGCGCACAAAGGACTTGGGTCCCTTTGCATACCTCTTAGGAACATTTTTTTTTTGTAAAACATGCATATCAAATATCAAATTTCCTTAAATAAATAACTGAAATGACTTTATTAACAAAATAAAACAAACTTCTTTATTTCAAAATATCATGCTATGATTTGTACAATAATATTCTCAACTAAATCTTAATAAATGAATTATGTCTCTTCCAACAAAAATATAAGCAATACATGATACATGCAAAAATACATGACTGAACTGAAGATTTTGTTTGTGTACAACTAGAACAACTCTAAGACACTAGATAAATAAATAAAATAAGATACAATCATGGATTAGCCTCACTGCAACATGATAGCTGACTCAGAATGAACCTCTACTATTGTTGCTCGAAGAATTAGAAAGGAGATGTGAGGGGTGAGTCTTTGGGAAAGACTTAGTGAAGGACAACATACCCACGACATTCACATGGGACAAATCAAAACATTTACTAAAAGCATTTGCATATATACATATACTATATATAATTCAAAAACACAATTAATACTTAAGTACACAAGAAAGGCAACTCAACCTCATTTAAAGCACTACATGAACTGATAAATGCACTTCCTGTAATTAGAAATTCCATAGATTCCATTATTATACATTAACTAGATTTTAACTTACTCGTTCTAAATAATAGGGAAATATCTAACTAGAAGTTATCCCCGAACCTCATGGTATGCTTTCCTAATTTAACTGTCTGAGTCACATGGTATGTTATTTACCCAAGCCTCATGGTATGGTATTTGCTTGAACCTCTCGGTATGCTATCCACCTGAGCATCATGGTATGCTATCAGACAAGGTGCATAAGGTCAACCTAGACTGTCATTAATGTACAGTTTCTAACTTAAATAAACTCCCTTCCTAATTACTGATTTGACAACATGATAATCTAATTCTGATCATTAACTAATAACGTAACTAATTTATCTTGAACCACTTACCTCACACCAACTGATCGTGATTGGGGTACTATAACCTGAACTTAATATCTAACTTGTTTATGTCTCTTATGACTTAAACTAATAATTCATCATTTATTAATCATGTGCTTTATATATTTATTATTAATAACATAAACTGTTAACTTCTTAATCATGAACCAACATACATATATTTGATCTTGCACATCAACACACACAACACGCATATTACTTATCATGTCTCTTCCATATCAGGTTACACATAACATTCTGCACCCATACTTTATTCTCATTGTAACATCCCAATTTTTCCCCTGATGAAGATTTCGTGAAAATCCACAATTTTGCCTAATTAAAGGCACAATCGGAATGATTATTTGGACTGGAAAAATTATTTAGAAAATTAATTGCTTCTAAACACCAGTCCAATAATTGTTTCTTGATCTTGTAGAGTGCCGCGAGGTCCGTGCCAAATTTCGCCGAAAATCGGAATCCCGATAGGCACTTAAGGTATCTGTGAAAATTGCCCTCTGAGCAATAAATTCACGAATACCTTAAACTGACACACCCTATCGACCAGGAAAATTCGTAGATCGCGTATATGTGTTTTAAAGATTTTTAGGATATCCGTACACGAGCGAATTAAGACCAAACATGATCAAACGTGATCGAAATAAGAAACAAAGCATTAGAGCACGCGGGGGAGGAGTCAGCCAACTCAATCCCTTTACTGTGTATGTGGTAATTATCTGTTACCTTTCTTAAATGTTAAAGTAATTTATTTTTCTACAATGCAGACTTTGGGGGGCTATAAGAAGCCCATAACCTCGTTCAAATTTTTCACACCGAGACTTTCAAACTTTCTTCAGTTTTCACTTCTTTAACAGTATTAGTTTTACACTGTTCAATTTTTCTAGAGGCGTCAGAAAAATCTGCGGAGCATGCCTAAGCTCTCAGGAAATTTCCCCTATACCCCCACCAAGTCAGAAACTTGTTTCGAGGTGGGTAATCCAACCCCCACTGTCTATGTGGCTTTATGTGATATTTTCTATGTGTAGTTTTGGAAAAATAATTAAAGAAATGTTTTGTAGAAATTATAGAGAATATGCTGTGAAAATTATGTAAGGTATATGGGAAAATAGAAAAATATAACTGTGCTAGTTGATATCATGCAAAAAAGTTTTTACAAAGTTTCGGAGAACAGGTGACGCTGGGGGCACTTCTGGATGCTGAGCGGCCCGCTGGGCGCACGCTAAGCGTACCGGCCAGGGTGTAACATCCCGTGCTTCTACGAGCCGATAAGCTTTCAGTTTTGCAGCCGCGAACGGCCGGGAAACGCTGAGGAAGCGAGGGGAGAAGAGTTAAACCTCCGAAACCCTGAGAAATTCAAGGAACCAGATTAGGTTTAGCTGTGGTATAATTTTCGGGAGTCGCTGGACGAGTTTCGATGCAATCGGGAATTTTTTGGATACAGAAAAAGGCCCGTGGGATTTTCTTGGTTCGGTAAGGAGGTCCCTGATCCCTGAGAAAATTGTCCCGGGCTGAAGAGAAAAATAAATGGGTCACAGCGGCATGTCTGGAATATTTTTAGGGCAACCGGGAGTAAGACTTTCCGAACAAAACGCGTTTGAGCGAAAACGGAGCTGCACAGGGGAAGATAGCTTCTGAGGGAAGCTAACTAATAAATAAATAAAAATATAATAATAATAATAATATCAGCTGAAGCAAAGCTTCAGCAAAACAATTAAACGGAAAGAAAGAAAAGGAAAAACAAAAGAAAACAAAAGTTACTATGCACGGTTATAAATAACCACGTAACTTTCGCAAAATTACAATTACCTTCAGACGTTTTCACCGACGTCCGCTTCATTCCGACACACTTAGGGCTCGTGCCGGAGTCTCCAAAAATTAGCCGGAGCACGCCATCGTGAAGAGGAAAATCTCCCATTCAGAGTCACCGAATCGGAATTTCGATCGGAGGTGGGTAATCCTAAGCCCACTGTCTATGTGGATTTATTTTTAACTGTATATGTGTTTAATTGTATATCTGACTGTAAATCTGAGTAGTAGTATTTTGGGGGGATATTGGTTTAAAAGGGTTTTGTGAAAGATTGAGAAATGAAATGCATAACTGTACCAATTGGAACCCTAAGAACAGTGGAAAATGAGAACTGGAGTCTCGGGGAGGCGATTTTGTAAGCCATCATTCGAATACGCAAGGAATTCAGTCGAATGAAAGCCAAAACGAGCTTTCCTTCGTATGAATTCCACTGCAGTCGAATGAAGGCGAATTTTTAGGATTTTAATCGAATGAATACCCTAGTATTCGAATGAAAGAATGCCGAGGGAATTCAGTCGAATGAAAGCCCATTCCAATCGAATGAAAGGACTTCGAGGGATTTCATTCGAATGCCCCTTCAAGTATTCGAATGAATCCTGGCAGACTTGAGACTTTAGTGGTTCTAAGGGATCCAAGGGGTACATAATAGTCCATTTTTGTATAGCAAGGCATGCATCATAGGTGTTAGGGCAACCCTAGAGAATTAGAGGTCAATCACCTAATGCCTAAAAGATAATAACGGAGCTTAGGGAACACTTATATAGTTATATGTTAGAAAGCCCTCTCTTGGCAAAGTCTTACAGACAAGCCCCTCACCAGTTCACAAAGTTGGATTGGTCGATGTGTTACCTTGCCATCCTTACAAGTTTGGATTGGTTAACGAATCAGTCGCCCAATGGTGGATTGATTTGAAGAGGTTAATGACACTGGAAGGTAGAGGATGGATAGAAAAGGCGGAAGTAGAGGAAAGAGCGCTAACCCGACAAGCCGGTACGCGTACGGAGATAAAGAGCTAACCCGGCAATCCGAAAAGCCTATGGAAAAGATGCACTAACCCGGCAAGCTGGTACGCGTAAGAGATCTCCAACGCCCCCATGCATTATACAACTATGTATGTATATCTATGATGGACTGAATGATTGTGTATGAGCATATATATGTATATATCTTGTTATTGGTTTGTGTAATATGTAACGTCAAGGGAACGACCCGAGACGATTAATACATTGATAATTAAAATATACGATTCATAAGCACGCAGCCGTAGTAAGCAAGACTAGTTCCTTATTTATCTAGTTAACCTAGATAAAGTTGTTCAAGGTTTTAGTAAAAGATAATAATCAGTAGGGTTGTAGTATGCATGCTCACTTAGAAAGCCCCTGGATGGCCTGGAGGATACTCGAGTAAATGAACCATTAGCAGCCACAGGAAACTCACTGAGGACCTAGAGTTCTCACCCCCACTCGATTATGGATCCAGCTTACAGCCATGACTTCGCCACCGGCCAAGGATGTTTGGTTATTTACGCGTACTCGCATGTGCAATTACCGCACGGACACTCTCTTGGAGACGAGTACCTTCGTACCGGCACGCTTACCAGACGAGCCTGATCGTTCTCCCAGGCAGAGGCTTGGAGCCCCAAGTACATCGCCACTAAACCCCATCTAGGTTGACGAGCGCCACGGAGCAGTAGCAGGGATCCGATTCGCCTCAACAGCGATGAGGAGATGCCTCCTTCGGAGCCAGAGCAGACCCCCACACCAGCCCCAACGCCAGTCACAGACCCAGGTGCGTCCACCCTGACGGTTCGAGCTCGAGGTCGCTGGACCACTTCCAGAAGAGTATACTGACCGCTCGGCCACATCGCTTCATCCCACGCGGTTTCTCGGCGGTGACAGACCTGAGTAGCAGTGAGGAGGAGGAGCCCCCTGGAGCGCCTAGGAGACTCTGAGTAGGTGGCAGACAGCCGGACCCGAGTGCAGGGATAGGGTTTTGTATCGTACACGAAGCGAGTAGTGCCGCTCGTGTACGTAGTTTGCGATTACGTCTGTATATTATTGATACTGATGTCTGTATATTATTATCCAACTATACGGAATTATGTAAACACTTATGTATTATATTATAATGGTGTGTTATGTATATTCGGGCCCCTAAGTGTATCTTCTACCGATGAAGCTCCACGCTACAGGTATGTACTTGTACTCTCTTATCTTTTAGTTATGCCGCTATTCGTTATGTTATTCGCACGGCTCATTACTTTCTATATATATATATACATATATATACATATATATATATATATATACATATATATATATATATATGTATTTGCAAAGGAAATTTCAAACTGGCCTGTATTTTCAGTAACCCTAATTTCAGTTGATAGCCTACAACAGTAATAGTTCACAGCCTAGCATTCAACTACCTAGCCAGGGAAACCTACGACTTAAGCATAGGCCAACTAGCTAGGGTGTTGCAGTAGGGCGCTGAGCGGCCGAGCCAGGGAGCTGATAAGTGTCCAATTTACGCAATTTTAACCTATTAAAATGGCACTTATTTGCTTAGGTTTTAATGAATTATCTAATGAATTCCCCATTTTTGTAGAATTTTAAATATACTTTGAAAGATGGATGCAAGCATAAATAATTAAAGAATAATCCCAAAAGAATGGAGAAAAGGAAAAAATAGGAAAAAGAGCTTAAAGGAGGCAATCAGGCGTGAAGACCGCTCAGCAGTGACCAAGCCTCGCTCAGCGCACAACAGGACAAAGGGCCGCTCAGCGGTTGTACTACCGGAGCCACTTGCAGCCGCTGCATTAAATGCGCCAATTGGAGCCAGCCTGGAAGCGGCGCCGCCTGCAAAAAGCTGCCGGCGCATTTATTACTCTGCGTGTAATGATTACACCGCTCAGCGATAAAGCAAGGACGCTCAGCGATAAAGACCAAATCGCTCAGCGGTGGTACCTAAATTGCTGAGCGATGGCCATCAGATTTTGCCTATAAATAGAGGAGGTCGTGCCACACTTGAAAACAGCCACTAATACATCCCTCTTCCTCCCCAAAAGCTCATTCTTTTACATATTTTCTTACACTTTAAAAGCTTAGGTTAGTTTAGCAACAAAGAGGAGTCCGGTGAAGGATCCGGGAGATCGAAGAAGCTTGGCGAACCGCTGTCATGATAGCGTGATAACGTGTCATGGTAAGCATCTAAACCTTGCCTCTGAGATTCTCTTGTAAGATGGATTTGTAATCCTCTTGTTGTCGGGATTTTGATCATTATAGTAGTATGATTGTATCCATGTAACTTGCATATGAATCTATCAGTTTTCTATTGATTTGCTTGAATGATTTCGTGCTTAATGCTAGCTTTTGTTTAGTGTTTTGTTTCTGATTTGGGACTTAGTTGTATGAACGATAGTTATACTAATTTAGTCATAACCAAGTTAAGATCAATATCACTATGCTTAACTAGATTCTAGACTTGAACGTTGTGAACGAAAGTTACAATCATTAGAGTCGGATCTAAATCATTTCATCTAATCTTGTTGTCGTAACTGGAATAAAGGTTAGCCGTTTTAACATCTGGAGTAACGCTGGCGTACTTTGTTAAGTTTGTGTGCGAAAGTGACTATTTAACAAAGGAAACCTGTGATCTTTTCATGCACGAAAGCGATTATAAGTTAAGAACTGGTGGCGGGCAATCAATGAAATGATAGTTCTGTGTAATAAGTAAATGGGTGCATGAAACTATGATATGATTCAATTCCCAACAAGCTTCCGGATCTACCTCTGATTTGTTGCCTATTTACTTTTATGTTGTTTGTTTATTTATTTAACTATCAACAAATTATCAAATTCTTCACTTCATTGTTTAATTAACTAAACTCAAGAACAGTATTTTTGCAACTCTCTGTGGATTCGACTATACCCGACTATACTGCAATTGGATTCCTCGTGAATCTGAAAGCCGTAAAGTAGGATATATATTTAATTTGAACGACAAAAGCGCAAATAAGCTTTCAACGAACTTGGCACAGTTGTGGGAAACCAGACTATGTCAAGATTGGAGAAAGTGTAACAATTGGCTTTCATCAGATTTGGCGCCGTTGCCGGGGAGTTGCGTCAAAAATACATAGATTGAGTTTTGTTTGATTAAACAATTGTGAATATTTGTAAAATATTGTATAGTTCTTATTTCGTTATTTTATGAACTTTCTTTTATTTTGTGAATTCTTGTTCTAATCTTATTGGCTAGTGTGAAATTTTCTAAGCTCTTACGACGTAAGGCTTCTAAAGATCAATTATTATTTGACCCTGAGTTTGAAGCTACTTCAAGGAAAAACAATAAAAAGAAGAAAAAGCAACTAGCCAAACAAAGACAAGAGCAAGAAGCAACTTCATCATCAACCTCTTCTACCAACCAAGAAGAAAAAATGGCCGACAATACTGGAGCTGGTGATAACACTGGAGAGCTGGCAACACTACAGGAGCCAGTGATAAAAGGGGTTTCGTAAACTTCACCCCTAGAAACATTATTAGAATGAGCAGAACCACTAGAGCTCAAAGAACACCTCAGATGCAACCTGGCCTGGTACAATTGTTATATGCTAACCCATTTGCAAGTTTGGATCATGAGGATCCTTATGCTCATTTGACAAAGTTTTACAAACTCTGTGGGACCGCGGGGATGTCGGAGGCAGACGAAGAATCTATTTTTTTGAGGATGTTTCCCCTGACACTGATTGGAAAAGCCAAAGAGTGGTTGCTTGATCAACCACAACATATTCTGTCTAACTGGGATCAATTAGAGGAGAAGTTCTGTGCGAGGTATTTTTCTCAATCCAAATTTATGGATTTAAAAACTGCAATTGCTACTTTTGTCCAGGCACCCGGAGAAAGTCTCTGTGAGGCCTGGGAGAGGTACAAATCTATGCTGAGAAAATGCCCTAATCATGGGTTTGACGCACGAACACAAATTCATATATTTAGGAACGGACTCCAACAACAGCACAAACTCATGCTTGATGCTGCCGCTAATGGACAGATAATGTCCAAAACACCTGAAGAAGCAATCTCCATCATTGATTCCATGGCCTTGACGGATCAACAAGGCCAGTACCACAGAGGACCCAAAAGAGGAGGCATGCTTGAACTAGGCACAAACGATGCAATTCTTGCTCAAAACAAGCAACTCCAACAACAAATAGACGAGGTGAAGAAGGCCTTAAACGAGTTGCCGAAGCAGATCAGAGAAGCTCAAGATTCCAAAAGGCAACAGGTATTTCAATGTAATATTTGTAAAGGTGATCACCCGTCTACTTGTTGTAATTTTAGGGAAGAAGAAGTCCATTATTTGGACAACCAGCAAAGGCCGCCCTATCCAAATAATTTCCAAAGGGGGCCTAACCAACATAACTTTCCGTCATGGAGGCAAGAGGCAGGACCCTCATTCAATAAAACTCCGCAACAGCTATACCAACCACCCCGCCCATATCAGAATCAGCCACCAGTTATTCCAAATTCCAAAATAGAGGAAACATGGAATCAGTTTATGCAACAAATGATGATTAATCAAAAGAACCATGACACCACTATACAAAATTTGGAAATACAACTGGGACAGCTGGCCACTGATATAGCGGACTTGAAGAAAAGTAGATTCACGGCTAATCCGGAGCTAAACCCAAAAGACTCTTGCCATGGGAGGAGATTTGATGATGAAGGAGGGAGCTAAAAAGAAACAGGCGTCGGGCTAACGACTTAAAACAAGCGCTGCCTGGGAGGCAACCCAATGTTTTGTGAGTTTTTCATTTTAGTAGTTTACTAATTTTAAGGTTAATTTAATTTCAAGGTGTTAGAATACATTTTTCTAAAATATGGTGAAATCAAGAATTAAAGGTTATTTAAATCATGTGATTAGATTTAAATTCTTAAGTGCTAATCCTTTTCAGTCAAGCTTAGTTGAAGCACTTTGATTTTAAACCTAATGACTGATTTGAACCTTTCAAATAATTTTCTAAGAAAGGTGCACATGATTTAATTCGAAAGCAAGATTCTTAACTGTTTAAGAAGTGGAAATTTTGAAAAATAGAATCTTTTCAAAAAGCATCTTAAGATCAATGACATGTTTTATTTTGAATCCATGAATCATTGTGGGAAATTCTGTCCAAAATAAGCGGGGAATTCTGTCCGCAGTTGTAGGAAATTCTGTCTACAAAAGGATTCAAAATACAACCATGATCTTTCTAATGCTATCTAGAAGAAAGGAAGTTTTTGGATTGTTTTTGCAGGCCGAAGAACAACCAATGAAGTTTCCTAAATACACCAAAAGAGAGAGACACACTTCGAGAGGATGATGAGCATGATTCTTCAATGAAGATGAGCCTCTACCTCCTCAACATATTGAAGCAAGATGAAGTAGCCTAAATAGCTGAAAAGGAGGCTACATCAAGGAATTCACCATAAACAGGGAGCAATTTTAAATTTCTAGCACCTTAATTAATTTTTCTTTAAGTAGTTCAATATGTGCTTAAGACTTGTTTGTTTGAAAACAACTAAGTAGTAGTTTATTAACACATCATGAATTGAATTGTGACAGTATCCATAATAGACCGTTGTGAGTACATATATACCATAAACGTGTTCATATGCATCTATCTACTTGTGTGCATAAGCATAACCTTGAAGATGTTTTTAAATCAAGGAAATAAAACCTAAACCCATGTGAGGGAGTGAGCCTAAACACTACGTGAGAAAGAGAGAATCACCATTGTTTTTGCACAATTGAATTTGTTTGAGTCTCTAATTTTGATAATTGTATGGAAATAATAGGAAATGATCAAGGCATTCTGTTCATTAGAATTTAAACCCACTTGGCCAAAGAAAGCCTACCCTTGAATAGGAATATCCTTTGTTACCCCGTTTGAGCCTAACACTAGAAATTGCTTGGTTGTTTCATAATCCCTAAGCCTTAAAAGAAAAACAATGACTTCCCTTAATTTCTAAATTAAGAGAGCATTCAAATTGGATTATGTGCAAAGATCCAAGTCAGAGGGAGATAAGGGTAAGTAATAGTGGGAGTATACAAAAGTCGAATAAAAAAGAACAGAAGCTAGAAGCAAAAAAAGGAAAAATCTTATTCCCAATCCAAAAACAAAAAGAAGAAAAAGAAAAGGAATTGGGAAAAAGAACAAGGAGAAAAGAGGAAAAGCAAAAGATGAGAAAAAGAAAACAGGTGACAACAGGAGATGGTTTTCAATGCTCTCTTAATTGGAAACTTTTGCATATCCAGAAAAACCAATTTTTCTTGTAAGCCTGGCCCTATTACAACCCTTTTAAAGTCCTTCTGTGATCCTTACATGACCATACTCTTATATTGAATTATGAGACAGGTAACAAATTTGAATTGTTGTGATTCAATGGTGACAATGAGCGAAACACTCACCTGGAATTGGTCCACTGACCATTGTGTGCATAAGATAATTCCCTTGATGGACAAGACATTAGATAGTGTGATTTGTTTATGGCATTCAAGTACTTATGCATTTGACTATGTTAAGGTTACTCTATGACATCTCACAGGTCTCAAGCATTAACTGTCTGGAACATTTCAATTCATTGCAATAACTGATTGTTCATGAGCATCGATCTCTTGTAAAATGATTCTATTACCTCTTGTTTGAGGACAAACAAGGTCTTAAGTCAGGGGGAGTGATAAGTGTCCAATTTACGCAATTTTAACCTATTAAAATGGAACTTATTTTCTTAGGTTTTAATGAATTATCTAATGAATTCCCCATTTTTGTAGAATTTTAAATATATTTTGAAAGATGGATACAAGCATTAATAATTAAAGAATAATCCCAAAAGAATGGAGAAAAAGGAAAAATAGGAAAAAGAGCTTAAAAGAGGCAATCAGGCGTGAAGACCGCTTAGCGGTGACCAAGCCTCGCTCAGCACACAACAGGACAAAGGGCCGCTCAGCGGTTGTACCCTGGCCACTCAGCGGTTGTGCTACCGGAGCCACTTGCAGCCATTGCATTAAATGTGCCACCTGGGGCCAGCTTGGAAGCGGCGCCGCCTGCAAAAAGCTGCCGGCGCATTTATTACTCCGCGTGTAATGATTACACCGCTCAGCGATAAAGACCAAATCGCTCAGCGGTGGTACCCAAACTGCTGAGCGATGACCATCAGATTTTGCCTATAAATAGAGGAGGCCATGCCACACTTGAAAACATCCACTAATACATCCCTCTTCCTCCCCAAAAGCTCATTATTTTACATATTTTCTTACACTTTAAAAGCTTAGGTTAGTTTAGCAACAAAGAGGAGGCCGATGAAGGAGCCGGGAGATCGGAGAAGCTTGGCGAACCACTGTCATGATAGCGTGATAACGTGTCATGGTAAGCGTCTAAACCTTGCCCCTGAGATTCTCTTGTAAGATGGATTTGTAATCCTTATGTTGTCGGGATTTTGATCATTATAGTAGTATGATTGTATCCATGTAACTATTGCATATGAATCTATCAGTTTTCTATTGATTTGCTTGAATGATTTCGTGCTTAATGCTAGCTTTTGTTTAGTGTTTTGTTTCTTGATTTAGGACTTAGTTGTCTGAACGATAGTTATACTAATTTAGTCATAACCAAGTTAAGATCAATATCACTATGCTTAACTAGATTCTAGACTTGAACGTTGTGAACGAAAGTTACAATCATTAGAGTCAGATCTAAATCATTTCATCTAATCTTGTTGCCGTAACTGGAATAAAGGTTAGCCGTTTTAACATCTAGAATAACGCTGGCGTACTTTGTTAAGCTTGTGTGCGAAAGTGACTGTTTAACAAAGGAAACCTGTGATCTTTTCATGCGCGAAAGCGATGACAAGTTAAGAACTGGTGGCGAGCAATCAATGAAATGATAGTTCTGTGTAATAAGTACATGGATGCATGAAACTATGATATGATTCAATTCCCAACAAGCTTCCGGATCTACCTCTGATTTGTTGCCTATTTACTTTTATGTTGTTTGTTTATTTATTTAACTATCAACAAATTATCAAATCCTTCACTTTATTGTTTAATTAACTAAACTCAAGAACGGTATTTTTGCAACTCTGTGGATTCGACTATACCCGACTATACTGCAATTGGATTCCTCGTGAATCTGAAAGCCGTAAAGTAGGATATATATTTAATTTGAACGACAAAAAGCGCAAATAAGCTTTCAACGAACTTGGCACAGTTGTGGAAAACCAGACTATGTCAAGATTGGAGAAAATGTAACAATTGGCTTTCATCAGGAGCTGAGCGGCCTAGCCCAGGGAGCTGAACGGTCTGACTTAAGGTCTCTTATAGTACAACACATTTTGTATAACTATGTGCTTGAATGTGGTAATTATATTGACATGCATCATGAGGAACTAGTCGTCACTAAGGCTTAGGACAACTATAGATAACTAGACTATGATCACCTAATATTCGCAAGATCATAACTGAACTCTAGGGAAAAAGAATATTATTCTTAAGAAGGTCCGACCTCCAATGGTTCGGTATGCCTTAAAGAAAAGGACATAGTTATATAATTAGGATTTCCCCTTCTCTTGGCAAGCCTACGGACAAGCCCATCGCCAGTCCATCAAGATGAATTGGTTAAAGATTTAAAGCGCAGGATAAGACCTAAGCTAGGACTCTGGTAAAACGTAACGTGCCCCAAAGTTGTGGCAAATAAAAGACACGCACGACCCCAAAGTAATGGCAAAACAGAACATGACATGCCCCAAAGTAGTGGCAAGAGCAAAGAACAACATGCCCCAAAGTAGTTGGCATCACGACTATAAACATCATGATTACAACGTGCCCCAAAGTAGTTGGCACACCAATGACAACGTGCCCCAAAGTAGTTGGCATGAAACGTAACGAGTCCCCACTCAGTCATGTCAAAAGGCAGGCCCCTCACTCCTCCTAAATCGGATGGGTGTAGGTTGTAGTTGAGGCCACGACTACAAGGGTGGAAGGACATAACTAAGCAGGACGCTGCCACAGAGCGTGTAAGAGAATACTCTCTCATGCATAAATGATGAATGTATGTATATATCTATATATACCTTATCGTCAAGGAACGTCCCAAGACGACTAATAAGTAAGCTATAGATAACATGAGGAGGCGATGTGACATCGCCATACTCAACGAATGCATTAACAAAGCACGAAGCCCTAAGTAATATCAAGATTAGATACCCCAATCACCTAATAACTTAGATAAAGCTACTCAGGATTAGAAAGATAAATAAACAGTAGGAACTTTAGTATGCATGACACTCAGATATCTCCTGAGTGGCCTAGAATTTTGAACGAGAAATGAAGCGATAGGTATGACCCAGGGTTTCCCACTAAGAACTATATGTTCTTACCCCCACTCACTTACGAATCCAGGTGAAGAGAATGACTTCCCTGAGGAGGACAGCCCTGCTACTGTCCAGAACCCGCCAGCGTG
Source organism: Nissolia schottii (assembly GCA_003254905.1). Classification (NCBI taxonomy): domain Eukaryota; kingdom Viridiplantae; phylum Streptophyta; class Magnoliopsida; order Fabales; family Fabaceae; genus Nissolia; species Nissolia schottii. The sequence goes on along the minus strand of QANU01071322.1, from coordinate 303,529 downwards.
ACCCCAAGATTGGGGTCATTATGGAGACATGCACCTATGCGTCGAATGATGTCCCAGCCCAGCCTCCACCGCTCCCGGCACCACCCATCAGAGCACGCAGGGGTGTTGGATCTTCCTCGGCCAACCCAATTGTCGTAGATGGGGAACCAGGGTTCGGGCCCGACGACCCCATCGACCTGAGTAGCAGCGACGATGATTCTCCCCTGTCGGTGAGAAATGTGGAGGTAGACCCCGCCTCAGTTACCCCACCAGCGAGGCCACGGGGCCGCATGACCACTGCCTACAAGAGGTTGACGCTCGCTACCTCGCGCCGTTTTTCCCGTCGAGAGTTCACAGCCGTGAGGGAGGCATCTAGTGAGGAAGAAGAGGACCCTGTGGAAGAGTCGGACTCGTAGGGCTGATGACACTGATCGTCTCCGCTGACTGCATGACTGTAGGATAGGATAGGACCTATGTACGGGCGAAATGAGTAGTACTCATCTGCCAAAAACCTAGTATGTACCTTATCGACTGAAGACATGCTTGTATGATATTATACAATAGGTAAGATATCGGAATGTACAATATAACTGTCAATATTTAAATATATATCTCTATTTGCACTTGTGGCCGATGTATGTGTTGGTATGTTGTTGTATGTCATCTTATCGCATAGTACGGTAAATTTCTATGTTGTAAATCATGCCCCTTGGGGGAGCATAGACGCTTACATAAACACATGGCTTCTAATTTCTTAGCACTAGTAATTGAGTAAAAGGTTTAAATCGGCCCCTATTTTCATAAACCCTTTATTTTAAAGATACTAGTGAACGAGGTAAGTACAACCCCCTAGTCGGTACGGTTTATGACTTAAGCATGAGTCATCTAACTAGGGTGTTTCACTCATCACTCTTAGTTTTCCCTTATCCCTTATTTGTCTGTACCTTTACTTAGTCAAGATTTATTATTATCCAAAACATGAAACTTGATCAAAAATTTCTTACGGTCTACGTGCTCATCTTAAAACCAAATCAATCATCATAAACATTTATATATAATCAATTCTCAACTAAGTACTCGTACAGTCTCACCAAGCACTATTCGTGTAGCAACACTCATTATACATATAATTGAGAAAATCGTTAAATCCAAAGTTGTGAAATTCTTTTCGAAAGTAATCATTTTCATGAAAGAGAAGGTGGGGACCAAATTGCCTATTTGCCCAAAAAGAGAAAATCCAATTGGTTAACTGACTTCATCACTCCACTCACCACTCCCAAATCAGATTTGAAATTCTAATCAAATCCCACCAACAGCACTCAACCCATCTTTAGAAACCTCTCACACTCCCATCACCACCATGGGAGACCCCAACCGCCGCCGCAATCCCCAAGTATTCGACGTCCCCACCGTGGTCGCTGAGGACCCTAACCGCCCCCAGTTGGTCTACTCCGTACCCACCGTGATCGTCTCTGCGAACCCCAACAGCAACCCAAACAGCACGCGTGAACTCACGCGCCGTGATCGGCGTGGTCGACCAATGCCTCCCGTACGACACCCACAACCTCTACGACGTCACTTTCCACACCCACACCATCCACACCCTCCTCACCTCCTCTCCCTCCCACGTCGACGACTGGGTCTCCGAAACCCTCCGCCTCAACCTCCACTACCGCCATAACCGCCACCGCAACAACCTCCTGGTCGGCCTTGACATCGAGTGGCGCCCCAACACCCACAAAAACTCCCAAAACGCCGTCGCAACCGTCCAGCTCTGCGTCGGAACCCGCTGCCTCGTCTTCCAGATCCTCCACTCCCCTTGCGTCCCCAGGTTGCTCGTGGAATTTCTAAACGACGCTAACAACACGTTCCTTGGGGTGGGGATCGAGGAGGACATCGAGAAGCTTCTAGAAGACTACGATCTCGGCGTGGCGAACTTCGTTGACCTTCGGGGCCTGGCGGAGAGCGCGCTGGGGGAGAGGGAGATGAGGAATGCAGGGCTGAAGACGCTGGCGGCGAGGGTGCTGGGGTTGGAGGTGGAGAAGCCGAAGAGGATCACGAGGAGCAGGTGGGATAACGCGTGGCTCAACTCGGAGCAGGTGCAGTACGCGTGCGTTGATGCCTTTGTCTCGTTCGAGGTTGGGAGGCTCTTGCTTGGTTCTGATTGATTGATGGGTATGGGTTTTTGATTTGATGAATTTGCTTTTGATGCTGCGTTTGCCATCTCTAGATGGATGAATTGGGAATGCCTGATCTCAGGTTTAACTTCCAAGTTTCAGAATTCACATTTGAAGGATATAATATGGTTTTCTAATTTCGTGATTTGGGGGCTACCCCTGTTTTTTGTTGCATATTGTTGTGTCTGATGATGGTGTGTTTCTTGTTTTTATGCAAAAACAAAATGGAAATTGATGATGTTATTCTTCTCCGTATGCATTTTTCTTTTTTTGGTATGTCTTGGAGAAAGGAGCGCAGAGATGCATGGTAATGGTGCTTGATCTTTGATTAATTGAATAATTTCCATGAAAAAAAAAACATTATGCTTATATATGTTTTAAATCCCCCCAAAAATGTGAGATTTGGTTTATGAACAAATATTTTTTTGATTTTAGTCAAAACATGTCATGAATTGCATGGTTTTAGTTCCTCTCTTAAGTGAAACTCATTTACCATTTACCTTTTAATGTAGATAACAAAGTGTTGTGTTAACAGTGTCATAACCCTCTATTTGACCTAATTTTCCCCCAAACCATGATTCACAAACCATCCAAAATCAAGTAAAATAACATGTTATTGGTCAAGTTTAGGTCGTGTTTTGGGTTGGATGAGTTTATTTCCCTCATGTGACACTACTTTTGTGGCATTCTGTTAGTCACGCTAGCACCCAAAAATAATCTCTTTAGCGACTTATATCAAATTTCAAAAGTTATTGGGTACCCAAAATATATTTAAGTTAAAAGATTATTATGGGCAAGAATGGGAATAGACTAGGTTAGGTCAAAACTCTTAACAAACTGAGCTTGTATCATTAATTTTTGGTCTAAGCTTGATCTGTGGCTTGTCAAAGACCTTTTTTCTGGTCTAGTTTGACCTATTTGGGAGACTTGGCCTAGAGCCTGGTAGGCTAACCTAATTTTATTTTTCGAACCAAAAAACTTGTTTACCAATGCATGTTTATATACATTAAATATGCCTTAGTAGACATTCACATTACTAAATAAATGAAAATCCAAATTGTTGCAAATTCAATATTTAAACAAAAATCAATACATCAATCTAAGTTTATAAATTATAACACCTGGAAGTTTTGATTCTTCTATTCTAGGGTTTAGATTAGGTGTATCTTCATCCTTCTTTGCACCATATAAGAATGGTTGGGATTCTAGCATCGCTATGGTGCTCTGGCATCGTCACGGCGTCCTGTGGACCACCACCACCAACACAGCAGTGGTGCCAGGGCCTACTACCCTAAGTCATCTTAAAAAAAAGAATGGCTACCTACCAAAGGGAGAAAAAAGTGAGCAAAACTCTTTTAGTAGGAAAGAAGGAATCTGAACTCTGAGCGGTTTAGAATGGGGGAGGAGGCCTCTATATGTAGGCGAGGGAGTGGCCAAACGGATGGGTCGGGCCTCAAAAAATGCTCCCAAAGCAAAAAATGCGGAGCTAACATGGCGCGTGTCTTGCGCGAGTTAACTATGTCTCGCCAAGACACTATCTGGAATGCATCTCACGCGAGAAACGTCTTGCGCGAGATGCCCTTTTTTTTATAGGGTCGTCACATTTACTAACAATATATGTGTCGCTGGGAAAAAGTTACTTGGGAGGTCAAATTTCAAGTAGTGGGGGCTTGTGACCCCAATGCTCCTATCTTCGGAGTAACCTTCACTTTAGTTCCTTGCAGAACATGCGTAAAACCACTTCCTTGCAAACCCTTCTCCTTACCCCATCATTTATGAATGAAATGGAGTTAGTTTTAACCTAACCCAATTCTCGCACCATAGCCACCATCATCACATATCATCCATGACCCCCACAGACCATCATCATCCATTCCTCACTCAACACCACAACCAATTGCAGCCACCACCTTTGACCACTCCATCACCGCAGACCACCACTACCTCTACCACAATCCTCCCAGTCGCGCCACTGTCACTTTCAGCCACAAACCTCCATCCCTAACCTCAAACCACCACATCATTTCTGTCCATGAACCTATTAGTTGTAACCAACCACCTAGGAGCACCAACACACCTCCTCAAACCACTACGTGCAAGCCTAGCCACCAAAAACTACTACATCACCCTTTCTTTCCTTTGCCACTACTTTGGGTTAAAGCATGAGGTGTTACATTCTTTTATGGGGGGCATACCCTATGTGAATGAATCTAGAGGTTCAAGCCTAAGGGTATATAGGGATCAAAGGGATAAAATAAGTATGGGCACAACCTTATTTGTAGGTTCTTACACACTCTACTTAAAATGTGACAACCCAAAAAGTCATCATCAGCGCACAAAGGACTTGGGTCCCTTTGCATACCTCTTAGGAACATTTTTTTTGTAAGACATGCATATGAAATATCAAATTTCCTTAAATAAATAACTGAAATGACTTTATTAACAAAATAAAACAAACTTCTTTATTTCAAAATATCATGCTATGATTTATACAATAATATTCTCAATTAAATCTTAATAAATGAATTATGTCTCTTCCAACAAATATATAAGCAATACATGATACATGCAAAAATACATGACTGAGCTGAAGATTCTATTTGTGTACAACTGGAACAACTCTAAGACACTAGATAAATAAATAACATAAGATACAATCATGGATTAGCCTCACTGCAACATGTAGCCGACTCAGAATTGACCTCTACTATTGCTGCTTGAAGAACTAGAAAGGAGATGCGAGAGGTGAGTCTTTGGGAAAGACTTAGTGAAGGACAACATACCTATTCGCATGGGACAAATCAAAACATTTACTAAAAGCATTCGCATATATACATATAATATATATAATTCAAAAACACAATTAATACTTAAGTACACAAAAATGCAACTCAACCTTATTTAAAGCACTACATGAACTGATAAATGCACTTCTTGTAATTAGACATTCCATAGATTTGATTATTATACATTAATTCGATTTTAACCTACTCATTCTAAATAATAGGGAGATATCTAACTAGAAGTTATCCCCGAACCTCATGGTATGTTTTTCTAATTTAACTGTCTGAGCCACACAGTATGCTATTTACCCAAGCCTCACGGTATGTTATCTAGTTGAGCCTCTTGGTATGCTATCCGCCTGAGCATCATGGTATGCTATTGTACAAGGTGTATCAATGTCAACATAGATTGTCATTAACGTACATTTTCTAACTTAAGTAAACTCCCTTCCTAATTATTGATTTGGCAACATGATAATCTAATTCTAATCATTAACTAATAACATAACTAATTTATCGCGAACCACTTACCTCACACCAACTGATCGTGATTGGGGTACTATAACCTGTACTTAAACAAACTTACGTCTAACTTGTTTATGTCTCTTATCACTTAAACTAACAATTCATCATTTATTAATCATGTGCTTATAATATTTATTATTAATAACATAAACGGTTAACTTCTTACTCATGAACCAACATACATATATTTGATGTTGCACATCAACACACACACAACACGCATATTTCTTGTCATGTCTCTTCCACATCAGGTTAGACATAACACTGCACCCATACCTTAATCTCATCACTCTTAGTTTTCCCTTATCCCTTATTTCTGTATACTTTTACTTAGTCAAGATTTATTATTATCCAAAGCATGAAACTTAAATCAAAAATTTCTTACGGTCTACGGGCTCATCCTAAAACCAAATCAATCATCATAAACATTTATACATAATCAATTCTCAACTAAGTACCCGTACAGTCTCGACTCACCCAGAACTATTCGTGTAGCAACCCTCAATATACATATAATTGAGAAAATCATCAAATCGAAAGGAATATAAAGATGGGTACCAAATTGCATATTTGCCCAAAAGGAGAAAATTCAACTGGTTAACTGCCTGCCTTCATCACTCCACTCCACACTCCCAAATCAGATCTGAAATTCTAATCAAACCCCACGAGCAGCACTCAACCCATCTTTAGAAACCTCTCACACTCCCATCACCACCATGGGAGACCCCAACCGCCGCCGCAATCCCCAAGTATTCGACGTCCCCACCGTGTTCGCTCAGGACCCTAACCGCCCCCAGTTGGTCTACTCCGTACCCACCGTGATCGTCTCTGCGAACCCCAACAGCAACCCAAACAGCACGCGTGAACTCACGCGCCGTGATCGGCGTGGTCGACCAATGCCTCCCGTACGACACCCACAACCTCTACGACGTCACTTTCCACACCCACACCATCCACACCCTCCTCACCTCCTCTCCCTCCCACGTCGACCACTGGGTCTCCGAAACCCTCCGCTTCAACCTCCACTACCGCCATAACCGCCACCGCAACAACCTCCTGGTCGGCCTTGACATCGAGTGGCGCCCCAACTTCCACAAAAACTCCCAAAACCCCGTCGCAACCGTCCAGCTCTGCGTCGGAACCCGCTGCCTCGTCTTCCAGATCCTCCACTCCCCTTGCGTCCCCAGATTGCTCGTGGAATTTCTAAACGACGCTAACAACACGTTCCTTGGGGTGGGGATCGAGGAGGACATCGAGAAGCTTCTAGAAGACTACGGTCTCGGCGTGGCGAACTTCTTTGACCTTCGGGGCTTGGCGGAGAGCGCGCTGGGGGAGAGGGAGATGAGGAATGCGGGGCTGAAGACGCTGGCGGCGAGGGTGCTGGGGTTGGAGGTGGCGAAGCCGAAGAAGATCACGAGGAGCAGGTGGGATAACGCGTGGCTCAACTCGAGGCAGGTGCAGTACGCGTGCGTTGATGCCTTTGTCTCGTTCGAGGTTGGGAGGCTCTTGCTTGGTTCTGATTGATTGATGGGTATGGGTTTCTGATTTGATGAATTTGCTTTTGATGCTGCGCTTGCCATCTCTAGATGGATGAATTGGGAATGCCTAACCCCAGGTTTAACTTCATGTTTCAGAATTCACATTTGAAGTACATAATATGGCTTTTGTAATTTCGTGATTTGGGGGCTACCCCTGTTTTTCGTTGCATATTATTGTGTCTGATGATGCTGTGTTTCTTGTTTTTATGCAAAAATAAAATGGAAATTG